>BPTQ01000003.1:158230758-158352907 GCA_019973895.1 Chrysanthemum seticuspe
TCTTAGAGGAACTGTCCCAAAGCGTCGACAAGATCGACAAGAGTTTGGCCTTACAGAGTTTCTTCTGTTGTGCCTCACTCACTTGGTCGCTTAACCCTAGTGACTAACTACTTTTTAACTAAACTTTTGTTAGCGCATAACGAATCTTATTTCTCAAAACGTTATGTTGCTTCCAAAATACTCTTTCTAGTTAAAAGTTATTGTTTATGAAAAACATAAACTTTTCTCATGTGTAAGCTACACGATCTATTTTCTTCTCTAAGCGTGTAGCTTGCCAAAAAGGTTTTCATAAAAAAAGTTAGTCTCTATGAAAAACACAAACTTTTGTACTTATGTGTAAGCTACACGATCTCTTTTCTTCTAAACGTGTAGCTTGCCAAAAAGGTTTTCATAAGCAGTTAAGGTAAGGACCTGGTTCCAACTAAGTTCTAACTTAGAGGGGTAGCAAAGATAGGTCAACAGTGTTCGAACTAGAATGCTCTTCTAGAGTGTACAGTGGGTGGTTCTCGAACAAACTACAACCGAGATATTCCTAAAGGTATAAGTAGCACTTATGAAATGTATAGTGAGCCTACAAGACCGTTATGGTGTTCCTATTACGCATCCTGAGAGTTATATATGAATGAAAGGTGTAACACACTTTGTTGTTCAGAAGTAATAAAAACACGGGATTACTCTAAAACACCTACTAGAGAACCGAGATCTGAGTTAACACGTGTAAACCAAGGATACGGCCTCTGATCCCTCTCCCAGAGGAAGAAGTTATAGTTATTAGAGATTCTCTTTCAGCTATCTAATACAGTCAAGGGACACTCTTACTTTGTTCTGGAAAATTCTCCTTGAACTCATCGAACCCTTCAAATCACGTCACGCAGTGACCCAGGTACTGCAGAACAGAAGTTATGGTCACAATGGAATCATTGGTGGTCATCGTATACATAACTTGGGCCAATGACGGGATTCCAACTTAATAACCTCCCGATAAAGAAAAGTGGTAAAAGAGTAAGTAAAGAAAAAGTAAGAAGTTGGGGAAGACACGAATAGCTCTGAAGTAATGATCTTGGAAAAACCCAAACAAGGTCATGATCGAGACAGAGTCAGTCGTGAGAAGGGTATAAGAGTAAAAAGAGGAAAAATAAGTAGTATGGATTGCTGAGATGTGACCCATCTAGGGAGGCCGAGACCGCCCTAGCACCCTTGCTTATGGATTGGATTGTTAGGAATATTGAGGTACGTATTTCATTTTACCAGCCAGAAAACCATGTCAAGTAAGAAGGAACTTTGGTCAACTTTTTAGTAAACCTTTTTAGTTAGTTCCATGAACACTATGCTCTAGTTTCGTAAAACATGGAATTATCAAAACTAGTAAATTATTACGAGGGGGAGTTGTACACGTATACTAGAACTTTAACAAATCGTGTACCTCCGTTCTCAAGAAACTACTCACACATTTATGAGTAGTAAAAACATGACAAATTTGACGATTTTGTAGACTTTTGAAACGATGGGGAGATTCAATCTTGAATCAACCTTGGTCCAGGAATGGAATTGACGAATACTTTTGGAAAAACCGTTCGATGTGCAAATCTTCTTTTCTCTAGCACATCGAATGTGTATTCATGTTTTCAAACACAAAAAGTATCTCTGATTGAAAAAAATACTTTTGGAAAAACCGTTCGATGTGCGAATCTCTTCTTTTATCTAGCACATCGAATGTGTACTCTTTTCAAATACAAAAAGTATTTGTTATTGAAAATTGATCTTTCTCATAAAACCTTCGTTGTATTGCAAAACTCTTTATTCTAAGCAATACGCGATTGTTTTCAAATCAATTTTTCATCAATCAGTGATCCCAATTCGCTGGTTCACTCACTCCGTGTTGTCTTCTTTGAGACATTCCGGTTTGAGAACAGCTAGAACAGCTGCGAAACCCTGTCAAGGAGATTCTTCAGAATTCTACCTGATCACAGGCAGTACTTGTACTGATCAACGGGGAACCGTGGGCCGTGTACCTCAATTCAAACGAAAGTGGTCAAAGACACTTTCGTGTATTTTATTGCTAATTGTTGTTTGCAGGTACATCTGGACGGTTGCAGCTGATCAGAATTGAGAAGTCAACCCAAAGCCGCATGCTCACAGCATCCACACTTAATTGAAGAAATCATGACTTTTGCATATCTACAAAACCTGGCTCTGATATTTTTATACTATGTTTCTGATACTCTGCTGCAAATATCATGAGCCAGTAAAGCTTCCGCTACTCTGATGGAAAGATGTCATGATTCAAAAGTGTGAGCATGTCGGTCCTAAAGTCACAACATCACATGATGGCAACACAATAAAAGGTGATCCAGAGATTTACTGTGGCTGATGATCTCAAAGAAAGCTCAAAGATCATCAAAGATGTGGATCAGTTCAAAGACCTCCACTAAAACTACAAATCTATGCGGACTTTGAAGAATCGCTACAAAAGCACAAAGATTGCGGAAATTGAAGAATAGAAGTCTACGAGCTCAGAACAGAAGACAAAGAAAGAATTCTAGGATGCAAAATGTATTTCATGGGGTGACCTCCCTTAGGGGGAGATTGTTAGGAATTGGAAATTCCATTTTAAAGTGTCGGTCACCCCAATTATGGTCTAGCATATGTTAGCTCGTAGATGTGTTGTTATTTACGTTATTTAGTAGTTTATTAGTTAGTTTGTAGCGTAGAATAGTTTAGTGTAACACCGTGGAGGAAGGACGGGTCTTTACCCACTGTATGCCTGATCCACAGTCCGATAGGAGGACGTAGTATTTGTAACTATAAATACCCCTTCCATCCTTGGAAGGGGTGGTGCTTCTTATTCAATCTACCTTTCATTTTGTAAAGTAACTCTCTACCAAGAACACCCATCTCTTTACTTTCTCTCTCTAAATGGCTAACATGTATTTCCATCATCCAAGACCACCCGAATCATCAAACACAATATATTTACGATCCTACAAACTTTATTAGTCAAGTTATAGCAAGAATTTAAGTTTGGGTTTACATTAACTCATCTTATTATATGACTATTTATATATGTTGTGTAGCCATTGCGTCTATTTATGCCGGAAATGGTGATATTATTGGAACCGTGATTGTTGATGCTATCGACAAGGTAATTTACAGGAAATTTAAATTACGAATCAGTATTAAAGTTCACTCTTCTATATATTTGTTAATTGATAAGGTACTAAATTTTTATGTTTATTGTCCTTTCTAGAATCCCTCATTGAGCAACTAGATTTAGGGACTGTTTGATAAAAAATATGATTTAGCACTGAATGAATCAAAGCTGCTGAATGATTCTAAGATGCTGAGTGAAACTGATTCTGAGTGAAACTGATTGTTTGATATTTGTTCTGAATGAGCAATCTGAGTTACCTGAAATTACCAATTTAACCTTCTGTCTGATTTTGTATTAAACAAAATATACCATTTGATAAAAAAATTATTAACTCAAATAAAAATATAATATAAAGAAAGTAATGTTGGAATTAAAAAAAAATTAAATAGTCTTATCGAAATATCATAAAACAATATAAATTACAAACTAATCTTAGGTCGAAGCATTTAAAAATAACTCATTAGCAATCTGATTACGGAGATTAGCCATATATTCATTGCCTTGTGGACCCCATTGTATGTCGTCCATGCCTTGTCCCCCATTTCCTTCACCTTGTTCTTCAGTAGTAAACATGGTGTTTGCATCGCTCTCCAAAAATAACTGATCGTGAATGTTGCATTTCCTTATAAAGTTATGGACCGCAAAACAGGCAATCACTACATTTCTTTGTACTGGAAAATGATAAGGAGCCATTTGTTTTAGTATTGGGAATCTTGCTTTTAATACACCATAAGCACGTTCGATAACATTTTTAAGTTGTGCATGAGCATGATTGAACGTTTCTTCTTTTGTTAAGGCGTGTCGACGTCGGAAATCAGCTAACCAATACCTCGTATTACGATATGGTGCCATAAACCCACGAGTGTTTGTGTATGCAGCATCACAAAGATAATATTTGTCTACAATGGTAAGTTTGTGAGAACATTAGTTCACTTAAGAAAATATGGATAAAAACAATAAAATTGTCATGTTATACGAGGATAATACATACTTGGTGGAGGAAACGGAAAGTTAGAGTTTGGATTGAATGCTACTTCTGTCAAAACTCTTGAATCATGATCTATGCCCTCCAATCCGGCCCAAACGAATGTGAACATTATATTAAAGTCACATATCCCTAAAACATTTTGGAAACACTCACCTTTTCCTCTTCCTCTATAATGCATTTGTTTATCGACATGTACAACTGCGTGTACAAGAGTTCCATCGAATGCACTAATTGCCCCTAGATAAGAAACTTGATATATGAGAAATTATTGTTATTATGTATATTTAAATGAATCTTAATAAATTGTACCGAGAATATTTCTCTTAAGTTTCTTTGTCGTTCTGAAGTATTTGCTTCAAAAGATGTTGGCACTATGACTTCTCTTGCAAATTGCGTCATCCCTCGTAGTACTTCATGAAAACATGCATGAATAGTTTGTGTGGAGTGTTGAAACCTCCGCTTAACCATTCTAAAGCGTTCATTATGACCTATAATTGTCAAAAACATTGCCATCTTCTCTTCAACGCTTATATTTCTACTATTTTGCAACCAATTTCTCTCTTTGAAATGGTTGCATAACAAAATATATGCATCACGAGATAAACGCATCAACTCTTGACATTGTGTATTAGATCCACCTAACAGTTCTTGTGTGTACGCATGACCGGTCAAGACGGAAGTGTTATCTCTTATCCTTTCTATCCTTCTTGATGATTTTATTTTCATATACCAATATATGATGAACAAAATCAGAAGCTCATCCTCCAAATCCATAATTACCTTGCAATTATAAAATAAAAACCAAAGTTAACAATATGTATCGCATAAATGACATTATATTTGAAATACTAAAATCAAATAATCTCGTACTAAAAATTCATAACAAGTAAGAACACAATTACGCAAATTCATATCATCAATTGAAAAGCATGTTCAAAATCCATAACATCAGCAAACATAATATAAAAATGACCAAAACAAATGGTGTTCAAATTCTAAAATAAAGCAACAAACAAATCCCATGCAAATTTTAATTCTTATTTAAACTAGTCCAATATCCCATACTTACGTCCAGCCTTCCTAACCCAATTCTCCAAACTCTCTGGCTTTAAGCGTATCTAAACTTTCCTATAATCAGCGCTTTCACTAAAATGCATAACCGCGACGTCGTACAACAAGTTATGTGTTCCCCACCCAACCTTTTCTAACTTCTCCATGCAAGCATCAATGTCATCTCCTCTATGTTTTTCCATCATAAGTTGAACAACTTTGGCAAAGTCTTCCTCAACAGCAGACTTTTTGAACTGCTTGCTTGTTTAACTTTTCGTTTTTTGTTTTGAGGACCAGAAGAACATTCTTGTTTCGAATTTGGGGGTTCTTGTGTTGATGCGGGGATTGCTTGCACATGTTGGATATCATCATCTTCAACTGACACTACATTAGCAGAATCTTCACAATCATTAGGAAGATTAGAAGCTGGTCCCCAACCTTCAAACCCATTGATGGTTGACCCATCAAATAGTTGTGTACAAAGATCAGGGAAAAACAATCCAGTACTCCTCACTGGTTCCACGTATTTATTTGACTGTTTAAAAGAACTTATAAGTATAGATATAAAACTATCTAGGAAACTATTAGTGAAAATATACAAAGGATAGAATGTGACCTTCATCTCTATCTGCCATTCTTCTTCCGTTAAATTGAACGTGTTAGTTACGGGATCATACACATTTCCTGTTGTGTTCTTTAGTTTGGTCCATGCATTAAACTTGCTTTTAAGATAGTCAAAATGGTTTTTCATTTGTCGTTGATCAACGATAAAATTATGCTCCTTTTTAAGTAGTTCTCCAACATTTTTCCATGAATGCATCTTAAGGGTAACTCCGTCTCGTCCGTTTAAAGCAACCTCATGTATACAAGCTTCAAGAAACATTTTAACCACACTTTCTTTTTTCCAGTTAAGCCTAGGTTTCTTTTGTTTTGAAGATTCACCAACATTTTTCATGCCTATAGAGATGCAATATTACCAATTTTACTTAAATGCATATATTTCATTATTCAATACTACAAATATAAGAAGTTTGTCAACATCTCTTTAGTACAAAGAAAGTTTTGATGGATACTGACATATATTAATAGGTACACTTAAGCAAAATTTTATTCATACCATTCTATTCTTTAGTTGGACATGGTGTCTTGATTCCATACTTTTCATTTATTTAGTGAATGGATATGCCTAAAATAATATTAATATGTTGTACATGTCACACAAAGAGCAAATACCAAGGAGCCATAAAAGCATGTACTGTTAAATTGAAAATACAGTAGATGAGTAGAGTAGTAGAGTTCATAGTACAATTATACATATTCTACTATTTATTGATGGTTTTCCAAGATTCCTTATGAGATCTCTATCCTTCCTATACTATAGATCAATTAATAAAATATAAAACAACTTTGCACACTATAGAATTTAGATCATGCAGTCAATAATAAAAGATGAAATTGTACTCGCTAAAAAGCTATTGGATGTAGATTAATGCAAGCAATAAATAAAAAACTAAAAGAATTAAAAATTTTATACCTTGGGAATATTTTTTTCAGTTGATGGTGATTGGTGAGGTGGTTTACAATGAGCCGTACTGAGAAAAAAAAGGGTATTTAGGAGATAATAGGAGATGCTGAATCACAGGGCTAGTATAAGGGAGGTGGCCCATTCAGTACTTGTTTGGCCCACTCAGCACATGTATTTTATCTATCAAACAAAGTTACCTTTGACCGATTCAGTTTTTTGCACTGAATTATTTGATTAAGTAGCTATCAAACACACCCTTAATGTCATATGACAACTAACATTTGTAATAAGAGTAAGGATATACATCAGATGATTCCACTAATACAAAAGTTAATTGAATTGCTTAATACTAATATTTAAATAGTATGTGCAACATTATAGGTGACATTTTTATACCATTTTTTCGTTACACATACTCTTATCATTGTTAGGATTCTTGGATTTTATGATTAATTCAAGTTATGTTCAAGAGATATGCATTAGTTAAGATTGGTTACGTGTGTCTGCCAAGTCGAGAATACCTTATTCACGTGAACCCGAGAGATGTTCTATGCAGAGTGTTATGAATGACCCGTGTTCGTGTCATTTAGAGAATGAAACCACCTGTGTTATGAGACATATGTTGTCATTATCTTCCAGAGCTAAAAAAAGCTACATGATTTCATAAATGGTGTTTCATGTTTCTATTCTATCTGGTACTCTTGTGGAACGAGTTTGAGATTTTATCTTTACAATTTGGCAAAATGGGTGGGCATGTAACGTGTAAATTGAGCTATGTGAACTTCTGATAGACCGAAACTCTGTATAGGTCGGCATGAGATCTTGAATTTTTTTTATGATCATAAGCATATCTGGACGAAGACGATATTAGTATAATATGTATGCAATAACAATAAGTCACTTTGTAATTTCTCTACTCTTACACTAATAAATAATTTATTCTGACATGCATTGTGTACATTTGAGATTTAATGAGGGACAAATGTAAGATTGATACGTTGTCTGAGAATGTATTGTTTAGTTAGGTTGCGTTAGTTTTTCCTTGCAAAAATAAAGAGTAAATTGCAAAAATCGTCATTGTGGTATGACCAAATTGCACGTTTGAATAATAAGAAAGGATGTGAACTTAACTCAAAGGTAGGTGTGCTTTAGTATTCAATTTGTTAGTTTTACAAAGTACTTATTAGCATTCAACCATTTATGTAAGGTCTGTAATTAATTTACTCATTCCTATTTGACAGAAGAAAATATCAACCAATTATCTGAACTAAGAAAAATATTGCTTGCAGGGAAAAGTCATAAGTTGATTACAGTGATCACAGAAGTATCACCATAGAAGGTGACAAAGACTCATAAATAAATTTTGATAGATTTTGACTAAATGTAAAAGATGGTAACACTGACCTTATTATCTGATATGGATGGTTCCTCTTGCAAGTGGCATGGACTCATTGAGTCCTCATCAATGCTACCATCTTTTATAGTTTCTTGATAGATATCATCCCTCATCCTAACATGTTTGTGTAATTTCTTTTCTAAGATGGAAGTCAATTACATCCTATGTTAGGAGTAATGGTTTGATTCGTTAATAATTAAATCCTATACCCACCCTGGTGTCGGCCCATGTTAACTATCACTAATGTACTTGGTAGGACGAAAGACGAAAAATGGATGATGTAGAATCGCATTGTTTTCTATATGCAACAACCATATTTTTAATAAAACCGACGGTTTTGTTATTATAATTATTTGTCTAATTGTGTTAGGAATTGGAAATTCTATTGTGAAGCATCGGTCACCACAAGTATAATCTAGCTTAAGTTAGCTCGTAGACATATCGTTTATTATGGTAGTTGTTAGTCAGTTATTAGCATAGTTTAGTCTAGTGCAACACCGTGGAGGAAGGACGGGTCTTTACCCATTGTATGCCTGATCCACAGCCCGTAGGAGGGCGTATTAGTTTGTATAAATAGCCCTCTCCCCACAAGGGAGAGGGTTGGATGTTCATTTTGGAATCTAACCTTCCATGAGTTTCTCTTACTAGAATATCCAACTTTCTCTCTCTAAAACCATATCGCCTATATTTGTGATTGCTTGTGTGTTTGAGAAATCCAATATGTAACAATTGGTATCAGAGCCATGGTTTGATCATCTCTCTTACATATTCTTGGATTTCTAGTGGTTTTAGATGGTTTTTGAGTTTGAGAAAGTTTAGTGGTTTTTGCATCATTTGGATCATTTCTTGTGTTAAAGTTTGTATTTTGAGTGTACTTTTGTGTTTAGAATCATTGTAAGTGCTTGGGTTTTGATTTGGAAAGCTTTAATCACTGTGGTTGGGCTTGTTTTGGATTGAAAAGTGTGTTTTTGAAGTCTTTCAAGGTAGCGACTTGAGTCTCATTGTGAATTTCTTCGTAGTGACTTGCTTCAGTAATTTATAGTGAGTTGTAGTGTTAGTCGACTTGTCTACTGAGACAAGCTGACAAACAGTACAAGTTAGTGGATTCTCCACTACGGCTAGCGACTTGGTGGGGTTAGCGACTTGCTTTCATTATTTCTAGCGACTTGTACTTATTGTTCTCAGCGACTTGACATTAGCGACTTGGATGCTTAGCGAGTTTCTCTTTAGCGACTTGACTGTTTAGCGATTTGGTGCTTTAGTGACTTGTGTCCAGCGACTTGGGATTAGTGACTTGATTCATAGCAACTTGAGGTTTAGCGAGTTGCTACTTAGCGACTTGGTGATTAGCGACTTGGTTCTAAATTTTCTAGCGACTTGGTTTTATTGTTCTTGGCAAGTTGTTCTATTAGCGACTTGTCTTTATAGCAAATTGGTGAATTGATGCAAGTTACTCATATCTAATATCCATCAACACAATGACATACAACATTGACCCCTTAATCTCCAAAGTACTTGAACTCTATGATACCTCACAAAACAATGAAACTGTCTGCTATTCAGAATGTTTAAACATGATTGATTTAGCAAATTATGATAAAAACCCTTCACATTCTGAGTCAAATTTCACTGAATCACATTTATTAATGACACATGATGCAAGGCAAATGGAATGCAACATTGAGTCCTTTCAACTACTTTATCAGCACCTCACACAACTGTTATCCACAACTAGGGATCGAACATGCAGTGCTCTTTTCCGTCAGGACTTATCCACATTGACAAAAACTGTGTTGCTGAACTGAGAACAACTGAAGCTTCAAATTACCAAAAAGAAGGTATTAATGGAAGACTCGAATGCTGCTCTTCAAGTAATCTACAACCAATTTCAGCCATTTATCAATGGGGAATATTCCACAGACTTTGATCAACACATGACTGAAATTTCATTCAAGAAACATACTGGAATGGAAATCCATAAGTACATCAACACATTTATCCAACTTATGGATAATGTGGAAATGTACATTAGGGAAGCTGCTCAAGAGAATGTTCAGTTGAATGTGTTGAATGGGTGTCAGATTAAATTAAGTGAAAGTTGTGATAAATCGGGTAATGGATCAGTTGAAAGAACAGATGATGCTGAATGCAGTATATCAGATACAACAAAGGATGATAAAACCGACTGTACTGAATACAAAGGCTCAGAGTCAGAAAAGCTTGAAACAAATTGCATTTCAGTACCTCCTGTTATGCATGAGGAGAATACATATGCCATCCCAGCAAATGATCCTGAGTTATGTGGTAAGGTACCCTTAACTGATCAACATAATGCATCCACTAATGTACGTGATCAATTTTATCCTAACTCTGATCATGATATTGATAAATGTTTCTTGGTTAAGCCTGAATCTAAAATCTTCAAAACAAATGACATGGTTGAAAAAGGGGTTTAAGATGAACTTTCAAATAAATACTCAACTCTTGAAAAACATTGCATTTCCTTGGAAATTGCAATACAACAAAGAGAAGAAAGTTTTCTTACTACAAACACCAGCATAAATCCAGAATTCCCAGAATTTCGAGAATTTTTTGAAATTAACCACTTAAAAACCCAGATTCAGGAAAAAGATTCAACAATATGCAATCTGAAATTAGAACACTCATATCTGCATAAGAAATGTAATATAGGGATGAACAATCCTAACCATGAGGTGAGTGATACGCTTAACTCTAGGAATGATAAATTGGCTCTGTGTGTGTCCAACCTATTAAGGGAAAATGAGTCCTTAAGAAAGAACTTATTAGAGAACAATTCCAAGTTGATAGATCAAACTAATTCCTTCTTGGCTGACATTGATGCCCTCAAAGCCCAAATTCAGGATAAGAGCTTCACTATTGTTGCCTTAAAAAATGAGCTTAGGAAATCTATTGGAAATAGGGTGAACACTAAGTTTGCAAAACCATCAATCTTGGGAAAGCCAATTGTACTGAACAACTCAAAAAGTACTGTAGTTAGGCAGCCCAATGCTTTTAGAACTGAAAGATCTAAGCCATCAAAATCTAAGCTTGCCTCCCAAGTTGATGCGAATATTGTTTTGTCAAAACCAGTCACTTCAATATTTCAGTCCGATATGATGAATAACAAACCCCAGCTTAATGTTCAAAGTCCTAAGATCATGAATACTAGGAGTTCATCTAGTTCTCATAAGAAGCATCAAATGGCTGATCAATCCCCTAAGAAACAAACTAATTACAAAAGGACCAATATTCAAAACAGGGAAGTGCCTACATCCAAATCTACTAGCACCTGTTTCAAATGGATTCCCACTGGTAGATTATTTAAGTTTTCAGGATCCAAACGGACTTATTTACCTAAATCTTGCCTTAAGTGGATGCCCACAGGAAAACTCTTCAAGAATATTGAACCTAAAGGGATTTCTATTAATGACACTCCTAGATCAAACTGTGCAACATCCAGTAGTGAGGTTACTCATGTCACTAACCCATCTATTTGCAATACTACATGTGTTACTAGTGGAAAGTGTCCTCAGTCTTTTTCAGGTACAATGCTCAATTCAATCATGAACATCATGACTTGGTTTCCATCAGAAATGAAGATTGCTCACTCAGGAATTGTAGCTTGTCAGAATTAATGTACCTCGTACTTTGACTCCTGTTCAACCTGAATAAGAACTCGTTCTCTTAAATCAGTGTACAAATTAGTTTTCTGGTAAAAAAATAATAATAATTAATTAAAAATCAATCAAAAATCAAAAATCATTTTTAATTAAATCATTTTTTCCTTTACCCACAATCTGATAAAAGATATATCTCTTGTTATCGATAACATCTACGGTCCTAGAAATGTCCTTCAATAATGACACGGGATCATAGATGAAGTTCGAACAAAAGATATACTCTTGTTTTATAATAGGGGGTTAGAATTCAATCAATGTTCACTAGTGACATTGATTGAGGGGGAGAATACTGCAAGTTATCTCGTTATCTCTGTTTCTCTCTACACCATTGTTTGATATGTATTGTGTGCTGATGCATGTTTATGTCTTGCTTCATTATTTCCTCTGTGCTAGATTGCTTATCTATGTTATGTCACTTTTGGGTACTTGTCATTGTATTCTACATGTTTTTAGAAACTGTATTTGCATGCTATCTGATAAGTTCAAGGACTTAAAGTGTTAATAGTACACAATTTGATAGGTAGCGACTTGTCCTTTATCTTTTCTAGCGAGTTGCTTATCTTGCACAAGTACAGGGACTGAATGTGTTAACTTTGTAAACCTGAAATATCAATCCTTATTACCTAGCGACTTGTCTCACTTTTACCTATTTTCAAAAACTCTCAAAAGTTTGTTTTTCTCTCGTGACTACTTGCTAGCGATTTGTGTGTGGTAAGGTTTATGTTAATCATTTTTGTCTCAAAAACATGTGAATGATATGCGTCCCCTAACTCATTTTCCTTAATAGATTCCACTGCTCTTGATCCTCGTCATTTGCTCTCCTCACTTAGGTTTGTGAAATGGACTCATGTAATGAATCAATTGATATATTTGTTGATGGATTAGGTGTTGTTTGGATATATGTATTTTTGCATCTGCTTGTATTAATGGGTCTTTGAGCGAATTGTTGAATCTCTCGTATGTAGTTTGTGTGGGTTGTGTTACTGATTTTGTTTGTGGTTATGGATTGATTGTACTTGTTCATTATAGCGGTTTGATGGTGTTACAATAATGGTTACATATGTTGATTGGATTGAGATGTTAAGCGAATGCTATGACGTGTTCTTGGTAGCGACTTACCTGATATGCTAGTGTTCTTGGTAGCGAGTTGGTTCGTAAATTCATCATGGCGAGTTGAGTTATCTGAATACACTCTTGCTAGCGACTTAGTGATTTAATGTGTAGCAACTTGGCCTTGTTTCTTTTGATAGCGACTTGTCTTTACAAGTTAGCGACTTAGTGATTTGATTTGTAGCGACTTGGCCTTGTTTTGGTTGATAGCGACTTGTCTTTACAAGTTAGCGACTTACCTAAATGTTTTTCAAAATGGCGACTTGCTTTGTCAAATTGTTTAAAGCGACTTGCTGTAGGTATTTCATGCTAGCGACTTGGTTCAGGATTACTGTAGCGATTTGTATTGACAAATTGCTCTTAGCGACTTGCTATAACATTATTGTTTAAGCAATTTGTATCTTGTTCCTCTTGCAGCAACCTGAATTAACAACTTGTTTAAGAAATATGTTATAACATTTCCGTAATAGCAACTTGTCTCATGAAATCCTATTATAGCAACTTTGTTCTTCACATATTTGACTCAAATCAACTTGTGTCTTGAAAAACTTTGTCAACATGATGTGTTACTTTGATAATTACAAAAGTTACTCAATCTACTTCCTATGCAAGTCAATCTACTTATCCGTAATCTATCATGGGTGCCACTCATAGTGTTTTGTCATGAAATTGCCTTAAAACTTGCTTTAACTAACCATATCTAAACTAACATGCTATCAATCATTGTTGTTGTATGTATGTATCTTTAGATCATCAATGGCAAACACTACCTCATCTGAGAACCTTTCTACCTCTGCTCCACCCACAGCTCTTACAGACATTGAAATTCTTCCAGTAGACAAATGGGTAGAGATTGGGAAAAGTAACTGTTATGTGGACATGGAAAGGATTCAACAAAATCCAATCTTCAAAGTGGCAATTGATATTCTTAAAAACACTAATTTCTTCAGTGTCATGACCAAGCAATGCACTATCCCTTCCATTTACCTATAACAATTTTGGAACACCCTCACATGGAACAAGATCTTCGCCACTTATTCATGTAAGCTTGATGATAAGGAATTTGAAATCACATCTGACATTCTCAGCAAGGCCCTAGGAATCACAACCTGTGACCCCACCATACGATCTGCCCCTCCACCTAGTAGGGAAGAGCTAATAGTCTTTCTGATTGGTTTGGGTTATCAAGTTGGCATATCAAGGGCTTCAGATATCATCACTGGACACATGTATCAACCCTGGAGAGCCATAACTACCATTCTCAACTTATGCTTATCTGGAAAAACCTCAGGATTCGATAAAGTAAAGATACCTATTCTGCAAATCCTATGGGGTCTCGTCAATGGGGTGAACATTAATGTCTTGGAACGTATTTGGTAAGAATTCTTGTTGTCAATGAACACATTTATCACCGATAGAACAAACGTTTAGAATCAAGCTCAAGGAAGAAAGAAAGTACACAAACTTGTGATTCCTAGCATCAGATTCTCGAAGCTTGTTATCCAGTACTTGCAACAGACTCATAACTTCAATCCCAGGAGTGAATCAATCCTCCATAATGCTAAGGATGAATTTGTTCTGGGTAATCTCAAATACTTTGCGAGAGGTGTCAATAAGGAAATCTTTGGATTGCCCATTCCTGATATTCTTCTCACAGACGATATTAAGAAGACTGATCACTTCAAATTATACAAGAAAAGGGAATCCAGATCCAATGTTGAGGACTCTCCCATTCCATCCCAACCCAAAGCTACAAAGCCCACTTCCAGCACAAAGTCCTCATATGCTGCCCTTCCCAAGAAGAGACGTGACAGATCACATCCTACTGACACTTCTTCAAAGAAGCAAAAAAAGAGAAAGAATGATGCAAAAAAGGAAATTGTTGGGGGAACTGAGACACCAAAGGGTGACAGTCAATTGGTTGATGAAGACGAGGCTAATTTGCAGCAAGGAATTCAACAAAGCCTGGAAAGCCTGAACATGAGACCACCAGTTGGAGGTATCGTGTTAAGAGAACCTGAACCAGAGCCACGCCAAACAACTCCAATCACACAAGACAAAGGGAAAGGGATTGTTGGTGTAGATGCCGAACAAGCCGCTCACATGCTTCTGACCTTCTCCTCTTCACCATCAAGAACTACCACTCAATTTGAGCTGAAGAAAAGAAGTGTTGAATCATCTTCAGCTCAAGAACAATCTGGATTGGAAAAGGAGGTATCCGAAGCACAAGAAGAAACTCCTGCATCAAGTGATACCCAATCTGATCGAAATAATGATGAAGAGTTGCAGAAAGACTTACAGGAGAACCTTGAGTCGAGATCAGATGAAACTAGGCATATGGAGGAACCTATCATGTCTATTGATTCTCTATCCTCATTGAAGAATCAAGATACTGACTTCTCTTTCGGTGATCAGTTTATAAGTGACAAACCCTCAGACACTGAGACTCTTAAGCAAGGTAATGAGAAAGAGGAAGTAGAGTCCATGTTTACCGTCGACATACAGCAAGACACTTCAACCATCCCTCCTATGTCAGCACCGTCTCATACAACCGTACTTCCACCACCCAAACCCGCTAATGATCCATCAAAAGTTGTCACCATCAGTGAAACCATCACTCCTCTTGCCTCACCACCTCCTGCCTCACCTCCTCCTGTCAAAACGACTGAGCAATTTCTCAAAGAGGCTATGACATGCATTGCGACTATTGAGAAGCACTTTCCTATCGCCGTCAATAATCTTGATAGTCATGTCAAAAAGCTGGAGAATCTTAACCTCAATGAGATTGTAACAAAGGCAATAGAAGATATTAAAGATGCGGTTGAATGGGCAATGAAGGCTCCATTACTTCAGCGATTCAAAGACTTGCCGATCTCTGACATGAGATCAGTTCTCTCAGAAAGAATGTATGAAGCAGGAGAGCATCTGGAAAATACGCATAAGAAATTATACGAAGCACTCGAGGAATCGATGAGGCTTGATAATTATCAGCAGTTTGTAGAGGATGTACGTGAAAGGGAAGATAAGAAGAAAAGAAAGACTGTTCCGATTAAATCAAAGGATAATTCTAGAGGCCCCAAGCCACCACCACCTCCTTCACCTCCAACTGGTGGAGCAGGAACTTCTGGGGCTAGTGGATCTTCTAATACAACCTCTACACCTCCACCACTACCACCATCATCACCACCAAAACCTTCCAATCAATCTAGTCCATCCGGAGATCAGGGAACTCATAAAAAATATGTAGCTTAGACCACGGTTGATTCAAGGTTCATACCCACATTCTCTTCTATTCATGAAGATCAAGTGCTTCATGAAGAGTCATATGTCATGGCAGAGTCAGAATCCGATGACGATGATGCATCCACAAAACACATCCCCAAGCCATCTGAAGATGATTGGTTTGATGCATATGTTTCGGGTGAACACTCTAAAACCACTAGAGTTGCACCCTCTAAAGACATGACTCAAAGCTGGCTCACTGAAGAGAGACCTCAAACTCCAGAACCTTCATGGTTCATCCCAGAGTCTGACTCGATGATTCCTGACAACAACTGGGCCTCAACAATCACTACCAACTATGAAGCCCCAGTTGAAGACTCACTTCTTCACATCATAGGAGATATGGACAACTTTATGAAGTGGTTTTGTGAACAGAAGGGAATCTCATACATCACTCCAAAGGATCTTAAAGGACAAGCATTCGAAATTGTCAAAGTCTTTCACTCAGATGCCAATCAGCTTCAATACCAGATGGAAGAATGTCATAAGATGCAGAGTGATCAAGTCAGTGAGCAGATTAGCCGTTTCAATGTGAACAAGCCTCTTCCTCTCAGTGGTGAACCTGGACAAATGACCATTCAGTCTGAGTTCTTCTTCAACCATGACCCGGACTATCTATGTGCTCGTACATCTGAAAGAAGACCAACTTTATCAATTTCAAAGATGAAAGCTGCTACCTACTCAGATCCGGGTCTTGAGCAGATGGTACCTGATCAATTCTGGTCTGACAAAGAACAGGTGTATGACATCGAGGCTTCATATGGCATTTCTCATTGGTGGTTCAAAAGGAAGAAATTCTACATTGAAAGACATGGAGCTGATAAAAGACGCAAAGTTATCCGATCCAAGCTGAGGATTCTAAGTGTTGTCAATATATAAATCTTCCCAATCTATGGTTATGATTATCTGAAGAAGATTGTTCTTCGAAGAGCTGACTTGAAAGATCACGTGATAGAAGAAAACGACTTTAAACATCTGCTGCCAAATGACTTTGAAGATCTCAATCTTCTAAACCTTCAAGGACACCTTAACCATCTACCGGTTCGTGAGAAGAAAGCTCTCTCTGCAGCTGTCAATCTCTGGATCAGAGGCTTGGTCATTCGAAAAAGAGTTGAGGATTTTCAGCTAGGAATGGAAAGCTACCAGACCCGCGTCAACCTTACAAGACCGCAATGGGAAGCCTCAAGACATGAATTTCATCACGAATATAAAGTGATTAACACTCCTAGAGCCATCATCTTTACCGACAGATACGGGTCAAGAATGCTAATGAGGCTATGCGAGCTATACAAGTTCAGTGATGGTACACTCAGGATGGTTGAACAAGAATTGAACTCAAGAGTGAAGGAAATCAAAATTGACCTGAAGCCGTGGAACAAAACAAAATTCTGGTCTGAACAAGATTTAAAGATGTGTGAAGAGTTTGTGGCTGCAATTGGTAGAAGACTTAAGACTAGAATGATTTATCGCAGCCTTGAAAGTTTTGTGGGTGTTCGTGAAGGTCACTACAAGCTGCTTCAAAGAACTAAATAAAGACATCTTCCGGAAGTAGCTTCTGTTTTGTATTTTTGTTATGTAAAATGTGGTGTATGTAATATGAACGACTATAATGTATGTAGTAATGATAGGTTATGTATTGTGGATTCCATTTTATCTAAAAGGGAACTTCAGTGTAGTCCACTTCAGATCATATAAAACCGGACACATTTTTCTCCTACAAAGTTTTATTTCATACATATTTAAATCACTAGAGATCCAAAATCTCAAAGGATTTGAAATTTTTGATCGGGGGAGAAAATGTGATATAAATATGAAAGATGATAAAAGATGACCATTTTTGTATCAAAGTGCATACTGCTCTCTAATATGTGCTAAACTCTTTTCGAATCTCGAAGCATATATTAAGGGGGAGCATTTCAAAACTAATACAAATCATTAAGGTACAAAGATTTCCATGTTTTAACATAAGGTACCTTGATTGTGTGTTAAATGGTTTCTAAATATTTGGTAATCGTGGTTGTATTTCAAAAGATCTCTTTCCTCTATGTGATAAAATGATTTCAAATATCCTATGCACATATTGAGGGGGAGAATTTACCAAGAAAATCAAATGGCTTTTTCTATGGAATTTGTGATCAAGAAATTATTTCAAAGAACTCTTGCCTCCATGTGCTAAACAATTTCAAGATCATATGCACATGTTGAGGGGGAGCATTTCTAAATGATCAAAACTATTAAGGTACAAAATGCTTTGACTTTATATCACAAGTACCTTGATTGTTTTTCCAAATGATTTTTTTTCAATTGGTTTTATGGAAGAATGAACTGTACCAAAAGACCGACCATTTTACTTTATTCATGGAGTTATAAGGATGGTAAGGTTAGGTATTAGTTCCCACGATCCGCCAGAACCGGAGGGATCTACCCAGGGACAATTCACTAGATAGTGTAGAAGTCCTTAGGTATGATGAAAAAAGGAGAAAGTGAGATATGGGAAGAGTGCGGACTGAGACAGAGCTAGTACTGGAATAAACCCAACAAGGTTCTAGTTATGAAGTCTCTGTAAGCACTAAAGGGGTTGAAGAATGAAAAATAATTGAATGAGAAAAGGGTGAAAATAAATAGCCCTCCATTTATTCAACCTTAGGGCAGAAACCGGGTTCAATTCATATGCTACTGATGGTTACCATGGTAACATCGGTATTGAAGACAAGACGTCATCGACCCGGTGACTCACTGCACTACAACTTCCCAAGCTACTTAAGTTCCTCTTAAAAGGACTTATTTCATTCTCACGGGGAACCGACATTATCTATCGACTTTCTCTTAGAGCTTGTTGATATTGAAGAAGGAGACCCTCTCCCTAGTCTCCGGCATAGGAAACCAAATGTGCACTATTGAGTCTAGAGCCAAGAGATCATCCACAATATCTTATTAGGACACTAAATTAATGAAGACTTGCTGTTTCACACAATGAGGAAAGTAAGTATATATTGAGAGTCCTACGCATTATCCTTGTGGTATTGCCAGAACATCTGAGTGATATGCAAACATATTCACAATGAAGATGGAAAGCCTTCTGGAGCCATCATCAAACAAGCTCCTAGTAGGTGGCATGTGAGATCCATTCAATAGATCAACCATGTGACAACTGAACAGAAACAATGGGGCGATTCAATCTTTTGAATCAATCCTGGTTCAGGTTATGGATTGTCGGATACCTTTGAAAAACCGGTCGTTGTGCTTAAAAACTCTTTTCTTTAGCACATCGACTGTGTACTAATACTTCAAAATAAAAGGTGTTTATGATTGATAATTGATTTTCATTAAAACCTTCGTTGTATTGCAAAAACAATTTCTATTGAGCGGTACACGATTGTTTTTCAAATCTCTTTTCATCAATCAGTGAATCTCAATTCGCTGGTTCACTCACTCCGTGTTGTCTTCTTTGAGGCGTTCCGGTTTGAGAACAGCTAGAGCAGCTGCGAAACCCTGTCAAGGAAATTCTTTGGAATTATACCTGATCACAGGCAGTACTTGTACTGATCAACGGGGAACCGCGAGCCGTGTACCTCAATTCAACGAAAGTGATCAAAGACACTTTCGTGCGCTTTATTGCTAATTGTTGTATGCAGGTACGCCCGACGTTTACAGCTGATCAGAATGAAGCGGTCAATCCATAGCCGCATGCTCACTCAACACATTCATTTCTAAAAAAATCATGATAAGTGAATCAATGACTCTGATATTTTCACTCTATGCTTCTGCTACGCTGCTGCAAATATCATGAATCAACTAAAGCTTCCGCTACTCTGATAAGAAGAAATCATGATCCAGAATGTGAGCATGTCGGTCCAAATGTCACAACATCATATGCTGGCAACACAACAATGGGTGATGTTGAGATTAACTGTGGCTGATGATCTCTATTTTAGCTCAAAGGTCATCAATGTGGATCAGCTCTATAACCTCCACGAAATATACATTGTAGTTGAACAATGATGAAATCACCACGGAAGCACAAATTTTGAATATTTTGATGATTTGACGTCTACGAGCTCAAGATTAAAGATTTAATAGAATGCTAGGATTCACAATGTAAATCATGGGGTGACCTCCCTTAGGGGGAGATTGTTAGGAATTGGAAATTCTATTGTGAAGCATCGGTCACCACAAGTATAATCTAGCTTAAGTTAGCTCGTAGACATATCGTTTCTTATGGTAGTTGTTAGTCAGTTATTAGCATAGTTTAGTCTAGTGCAACACCGTGGAGGAAGGACGTCTTTACCCATTGTATGCCTGATCCATAGCCCGTAGGAGGGCGTATTAGTTTGTATAAATAGCCCTCTCCCCACAAGGGAGAGGGTTGGATGTTCATTTTGGAATCTAACCTTCCATGAGTTTCTCTTACTAGAATATCCCACTTTCTCTCTCTAAAACCATATATCTATACGCCTATATTTGTGATTGCTTGTGTGTTTGAGAAATCCAATAAGTCACAAATTGTATGTTTTTTTTATTTAATGTGATTTTTATTATTCCTTTACGTCCAACTATCATTATTAATATTATTATGAAGCGAACCAGCCCATCGGGCGGATTATTAAGCGAACCCGCCCATCGGGCGGGTTATGAAGCTAGTATGTATATATATATATATATATATATATATATATATATATATATATATATATATATATATATATATACATATATATGGGACTACATATGACACGTCACTAATGCTGACTAGACACTTTAATGTTGACATGGCGCATCATTTGATGAGGTGGAAATGGTGACTAGGCACAACACTCGACTACATATTTCAAAAAAATGTCGCTTTCAAGATTCGAACTTGTGTTTAGACATTCACATACATGCGACTAAACCATTGGACCAATCCACAATTTGTGACACAAAATCCTCACTCCTAATTGATATTCTGTCAAAAGTCAAATTGGTCACTTCCAAAGAAATTGTATACTACTCAAACTCATATTGAAACCGGTAAACATTTTATAACTCACCCACCCTAAAATCACACACATATCATCTCATCTAACCCAAAGGCTCCCTAAATAAAAATACCCGTTTCCTAAAAATGGGCATTCTCCTAGAATCAATACCATGTTTGAATAATTTATTTTTCTGTATGATTGTAGAATTTTCATAATTATTCACGATATGGTGTATGATTTCAAACGATTTGGGTATGATTTTGTGGTTTTCAAAATTACTTAGGATATTACGGTTGATTTGAAACGCATTTTTTTTTAAACAATTTAGGTGTTTCTACACCACAACACCATCATACAATGCATAAACAATACATCATCACAAAACAACCAAATTGATTTTAAGGTAATTTTTATTTGTACTATTTTTTTCAGATTGAAAAAAAATTAGGTTACTGGATGTTTGATGTTTGATGAATTAAGTATTAGTTTTGTATGCATTTATGGATTTTGATTGTTGGATTCTGTTTTGAAATCAACCCTAACTCCATATGAAGGGTGTTTGGGTAATTAATTTAAACATGTTATATTTCTTGTGTTTAATTGA
The DNA here is from genome assembly GCA_019973895.1 of Chrysanthemum seticuspe. Classification (NCBI taxonomy): domain Eukaryota; kingdom Viridiplantae; phylum Streptophyta; class Magnoliopsida; order Asterales; family Asteraceae; genus Chrysanthemum; species Chrysanthemum seticuspe. Next base: position 158,252,527 of record BPTQ01000003.1, read on the forward strand.
ATTAGCACTTTTATGTTTTTTTAGAGGGTGTCTGGGATTGCTTATTGGAGTCTTCAATGATTAGAAAAGCGGAAGAAACTAAAGCCGATACCTAATTGCTAAAAGCTATTAAGTTGCGGTCTCAACAGCAGGCATCTAATGCTTTGGTGGTGACAGACCAGCGTTTTGTAAATGAAGCTCATCAAGTGAGCCAAATTGGCATAGTCAATATCCGTAGCACTAACAACGTGGTAAGGGAAACTGTCGCCTTTATGATATCTTTTATGTGATCACATGTTGATATTTATTTTGAGTTTATCTCCAGGAAAATAACTCTGTGGACCAAGAATTGAGTCACACCAACGGGAGTATGGGTAAAGTTGATCCACAAGCTCAACTCCACCTTCGGCTCATGCTCATGCTCCTAAATCTGATATCCTTGGTGATCTTCTAAGCCCACTGGCTATAATACATTCGGATACCCGATTGCTTTCTTTGTTAAACACCGGCAGGCCTACATCGCCGGCACCTGCCATTTCCAATGGCTTTATTACATTTGGTAGCTTCAATAATTTAGCGAAGGTATAAATTTTGCATTGATAGGTAGGTCTGGCTCAAAATTATTTACATCCCCATTTTTTAAATGTGTACTATATGCTTATCTAAACCAAAAATTTTAAAAAAATTATGGTTTTATGAACACAACTTTCAACTGATATGTTTATTTGTTTGCATTTTGGCCTTGTGATCCATATGACATGATACTTATATAGATTTATTTTATAAATTATATATACTTGGTAGGTTGAAGCTTTGTATTTTATAAACTTCGAGGGAGCACCAAGTTCAGTCAACAAAAGGTTAGACTTCAAACGCATATTTAATTATTTTGTCAGCTAACAAACATTTAGCAAAGTGGTATCAAGGGTGGTTCACACCATCAAGAGTTGTGGGTTTAAATCCCTTTTTCGACATGTGTGTGAGTATTTTTCGTTCAAAAAAGTTATATGTTTGTTTACGACTTCTGTTTACAATGCTCTTATAGTTTTATAGTATAAGGCTAACTGATTACTTATTGTTGTCTTCTAAAAAAATATTGATACCAGTAGATGGTACTTCTGAATGGAGGGTCTGATGTTGATCCAACAAAAGACACTAATAGAACAACTAACAACAGTGCACTGGTTTAGGTTAATTTCAAACCTCAGTTGTATCAGTTACCTACCCTATTGATTTTTCGCATTATTATCAGTTGTTTTCCTCTTTTTAATATCATAGAAAAGTTTAGGACCATCTACTTATGCTAGGAGTTGAAAGTCAATGGGATCCAGTTGTTGACCATTGTGCAGTAAGATTAATTTTTTAGCTGGTTTGTTAAGCATTAACATTTCATTTTTGCATTTTTAATACAAGACGACGATTAACATGCGTTACTTCAATCACATTATCAGGCTTTTTGATTAACATGAGATTAACATGTGTTACTTATTTTTATGTAGATAAGTACGCTAAGGCAATCAATCCTAAACACCCTGTAAGTTGTAATGAATTGATTTGTTGTTTCATAGGTAATGCGAGTGATGTGGAGCAAGCTGAGTTTGAGGCACGAAGAGATGTCAACCCCGTAAACACAACTGCATTTCACTCTGTGCAAGTTTATTTTTTTGGCTATTTAGTTTACATTGATATAATGAATAAACTTAGGGATGAGCATTTCGACCCGAATCCCGAAACAGAACCGAAACAGTACCGATTCCCGATATACGGTACGGTACCGGGACTACGAAATAAGGTGAAAAAAAATCGGGACCACTAATTTGGTACGGGACCGGTACCAAATCGGGAAAATCCCGAAAAAAGGGGAAAAACCCGATTTCTCGGTACCGGTACCGGTATCCGAATCCTGTTCGGTATTGTACCGGTACCACTAATTTATGCCTGGGAAAAAATGAGTACCACTAATTCGGTACGGGATCGGTACGGGACTCGTACCGTGCTCATCCCTAAATAAACTAAAACCATGGTTTAAACCCCCTAAAAGAACATGAATTTGTTATACAAAAATGATTTTCTGAAATTAACATTCCTTAGGCTGTAGAATCATTTTTTTACATGTAAAACTGATGCGGACTTGCACAAAGGTTGCTACGTGTATGCATTTTTTATTTTTATTTTTTACTTCTATTACTTGAAAAAACTATAGGTTTTAAATATCTCTCTATAAGTATCTTATTTATTGAAACTTGCAGCTATCGGACGTTCGCAAGTGGCTACTGTGATGGGTTTGTCAATGTGTGGGACGGAAACAACAAAAAGAGACTGTATCAGGTATATTTAGTACGCATTGCTAAATTTTCCAAATTTTTCAAATTACGCTTTTACCATGTTCAAGATTACTTTTTTAGCCTCAACATCTATATCTTCTCTTTGAAAGTGTCATTTTCTGCCTGTTCCAAATGAATGGGTTGATTTGAGTTATGATTTATCTTTAACGACTCAAATCTCCACACTATATATTACTAACATGTATGTCTACATAGCATAGTAAAAGCCAGGTCACCATTATGAGTCAAATTAGAAACGATGACATTGTTTTTTTAAGTAGATTTGGTGAACAAGAGTCGAGCTTAACCAAGACAAATGATTTTGAGCCTCTAAAGAAAAGTTAACAACTATATGTTCGACTATGTGTGAACGACCCGTTCATATTTGGCAGGTAATAAAAAATTCTAAAGTGCTATATGCTATTTTTAAGGTTCACTTCTATCAATTTTCACTATCACAGTTGCAAATCATAATAGTTTTTAGTATGCTATGAATTTATAGTATATTAATTAATTATACTCATTGACCCATTAAGAAGTTTCCTGATTGCTTATCGCTATTGTAGATTTGACTAAAAACTACATTATTTTTTATACTTCTACCGTACATATTTATTGTTACTTCTATCGTACATATTTATTGTTGTCTGATTGCTTGTGTCTGTAGATTTGATTTAAAACTACATATATTTGTTATACCACATTGTGTTCATGTTACCTTATGCTTGTGGTCACAGGAGAGTACACTGATAAAGGAAATGGCAATGGTTTCAATGCCATAACAGGAAGGCGGCAGTTGGCTTATGTATCGACAGCGTTGCTTTTTATTTTGGATCAAGAGTGGTTCTTAATCTCATGGGTATATCATCTGTAAGGTTTATATTATTGAGTACACCGTGTGTTCCGAAGTTCAGTTTTGACTTTTTAGGTCAATCAAACTTATATTCTGATATATGAAAAAAATGACCGTTTGTGACAAGAATTTATTTAACCTGATTTTGTAATCATAGTTTACACACACCTAACTGTTTGTATGTTTTATTATAACCTTTGAATGTATTGTGGTCACAGGAGAGTACACTAATAAAGGAAATGGCAATGGTTTCAATGCCATAACAGGAAGGCGGCAGTTGGCTTATGTATCGACAACGTTGCTTTATATTTTGGATCAGGAACGGTTCTTAATCTCATGGGTATATCATCTGTAAGGTTATATTATTGAGTACACCGTGTGTTCTGAAGTTCAGTTTTGACTTTTAAGGTCAATCAAACTTATATTCTGATATGAAAAAAATGACCGTTTGTGATAAAAATTTATTTAACCTGATTCTGTAATCATAGTTTACACACACCTAACTGTTAGTATGTTTTATTATAACCTTTGAATGTAATACTTTAACCATTGTTTTAATTTGCAAGGTAAGGAGATTTCCAAGACAAACCGAAGCACCAACTGTGTCAGTGCAGAAGTGGAGTTGATTTCAACAAGTGCATAAAAGTAGTTTTGCTATGATGTTTATAGGAATGATTGGATTAAAAGTTGCAAATTTATGAAGTATGGCTTTTGTATGAGATAACTAAATGTGTTGAACATAATTACTACCGACTTATAACCTTTTATGCATTCATTTTGTTTATCTTCATAGAATAGATGTATGCGTTAATCTTTATTCATGTACGTCCACTTATAATTCGTCAAATAATATTATGAAGCTAACCCGCCCATTGGGCGGGTTATGAAGCTAGTATATATATATATATATATATATATATATATATATATATATATACATATATGTATGTTTGTAAAGAGATTGTTAGGATTCTACACACACAAAATGTAAAAGTATAGTATTTGTTAATACAAATAAGCCATAAAAACGTTTATTTATATTTTAAGATCTTCTAATGGTTTGTTGATAACAAACGTAAAATCATTTTAACGAAACAAATAAAATATGTAAATGGTTTGAGCCAATAGTTTTCTAACACACTTACGATTTCACATAAAACACTAAAACAAGTATAAGTGTCTTTATGATTTAGTAATACATATGTATAACAACTAGTGTTTACATATTGGGTGAATATATACATAACTAGTATGTATTATAATGGGTGATACAATTGGGTAGAAACTTAAGTATTTGACCCATTGACCAAATACATTGAATGTAGTTGGGTACAACCCAATGTCCATGACCCATACCCATGGAGCTTGACCCATAACCCATTGCATGACATCATGCATAAGTCATATATGGATAATATCCATGGCCCATAGTTTTCATCCATGACCCATGGTTTTAATCCATGAACCATGGACTAGATGCATTGCATCTTGTAGATACATTGCATCTTATAGATACATTGCATCTTATAGATACATTGTATCTACTTGCATACCCATGATCCATAACCCATGACCCATGACCCAAAACCAATGGGCAAAAGGGAGCGTCCCACGGATCCCCAATATTACACTGGACGGATCCATCAAGTGAGGGATCCGTGGGATCCGTGGAACAGTAGCCATTTTCTCCCTATAAATAGTGAGCCATTTCTTCATTGTTTCTCACATATTTTCTCTTTAAGTTATAAACTCTCTAATCCCAGATCCAAGTGATCTATGTATGTAGTTTTGTTTTTGTGTGATTCTCTAGGTTCCTCTTAAAGGCGAGATCACCATATTTTGAAGACGAGCAAGCTCAAGTCCATGAGTTGCCATGCTTCGTTATCATCATGACTACTAAGGTTCTCTTGTTGATAGTTTTCTTCTTCCTCTATAGAAGTGTTGTGTCCAACGCATTAGTGAAGGATGCCGAAAGAGTCAAGACGAAAGCATTAGTGAAAGGTGCTTAATGTCCGTGTCAAAAATCATTAGTGAAGAATGTTAAAGGAGTCAAGACGAAGGTATTAGTGAAAGGTGCCAAGCGTTCGTGTCAAGGGCATTAGTGAAAGATGCCTAGGAGTCAAATCAAGTGGCATTAGTGAAGGATGCCAAGGTCGTATAATCGATGAGGTGCATCGTTGTACAAATAATGATAGTTTGTTTCCAAGGATATTGATATCCTTGATGGTGTTGTAATAAGGAGTGGGTCTCCTTTGGGGTTAGGTGTCGTGTAGTGTTGGGTAGTAGTTCTTCCATCATAATGGAACTCGGTACTTAGCCTAGTACCGGATAAAGGGTAGGCGACGTTGTGGTAGGTGTGGTTCTCCTTTGTGAAAGAACCCGGTGGTTAGCCTAGTACCGGAAAAAGAGTAGGCGACGTTGTGAAGGCTTCTCCGCCATAAGGAGTTGGTGTCGTGTAGTGTTTACGAACTCTCGAGTAGGTGACTCAGAGAGTGGAGTATGGCAAGGAAGGTGTCCTTGTAGCCGAACCACTATAAATACTCGCGTTGTGGTTTTGTGCTTCTTACTCCTTATCTTTTCATTAGATACTTATATATGCTTGTCTATCAACATCCAACACACATGTTTAATAGATTGACATAAGTCGATCTAAATAGTTTAAAACCAAGTTTTAATTGGGAAAACTATTCAACCCCCCTTCTAGTTTTCCACAATTGGCATCAGAGCTTCGTTACCAAGTTTCTTAAAGTATATTGTACTTTAAAAACTTGATACGATCTTTGTTTAATTGAAAACTACAAAGAAGGTCTTTTACAAAAACAAACACCATGTTTTTAAAACACTTTGTTTGGATGTTGATTAGATGACAACATTTTTCTTTACTATTTATTTAATTGCATTAACCCTCTTTGTGATATTTGTTAGTTAAAGCTCATACCTACCAAACCATAGGAATTGCTTGGTAACAAGAATACCTTCCCTAAGAAGGTATCTTAAACACGAAGGAACCAGAATTGTCTACTGATATTTGTTGTGTCATTTGTAAAGACATTCCTAAGTGCATTAGAGGTATGATTTTCCACTTATCTCTAAATAACATTAGCTTACTTAATAAGTATCCTTTCATAGGAATTTATATGATTATCTTTTGTGCATATTCATATATTACACGTAGCTTTGTTAGGAAACTTTTCTCGCATACGTGTTGCTCTTTCGTCTAAAGTCGAGGTTTATAAAATTTGTGTTTTATTTCATTTAATCCAAAAATCATATCTTTCTAAATAATAAAACAAAACACAAATCTCAAAAATTCCTCATTCCCCATAAATCTCCCTCTGACGTCCAATCCACAAAATCCTCACTTTTTCAAATCTTCCACTTTCAAAAATTACCTCTCATTCAAAACTTCATCTTCCTCCTCATCTCAAACCAAAACCAAGAAGGTTCTTCATCAACATGGTTTACATAGCCCTCGTACTCATCGCCTTAACACTCATCGGTCTCGTGTTCCCCATGATGAAGTTCTCGTATGAAGTCATATATTTTGTGTTGTTAATCTACATTGGTGTTGTATACCCAATCCTTTGTATCGTTCTTAGTATTGAAATGAAATATTACTAATGTTCTAGTTTATCTAGTTTATTTCTCAAATATGTTTGCCCTCTCGTTTACATTTTATCTTTAGTATTTTTTTTGGTCTTAAGATACATTAGAAACCAACAATGCATGCTAAAGTAAACATTGGCTAAAATACATACTTCTGTATAACATATAAGATGCAAAATCTCTTATCATCAAAACCCTTTTCTTTCTATCATTACAGTTCCACGGATCCCTGTAGGTATACTAGCCGGATCCCTCATGGAATGGAACCGTGGGAACTGTCCTTCTGGATAAAAGTTTTTCTTTCATGCAATACAAAAACCATTTTCTTCCTAAAAGAAATATTCTACTAGAATGTCAAAACATTAAGTGAGTTAATTATCATTGTTAATAAACATCTAGTAAAAACGTTAGGTAATCATTGTTTTACTTGTAATGCGTCCCATCTTATTAACTCTTCACTTCTATAGGTCTTGCTATGTCGCATGAGTATGAGTTCGATTTTTCACTCACTTGCGTCTACACCCCTAACATCTCTCTTGAGCCCAACACACCTGGCAATCATGTCCGTGGGTTCCATAATCTCGAAACCTGTCACTTCCATGAAGGACGCATTGTCGACACTCCTCTACAATACGAAGAAGGTATCAATACCTCCTTCCGAACCATAGGATTGGAATGTCTTCTCGAAATTAACAAGAAAATATGTCCAAGGTTTGTATTGGAATTCTTTCATCAAGTTGAACTCGTTCGTAACAAGGATCGCTCTCTATCTCTTTGGTTTTGGATCAAAAACCAAAAGTTTATTTTAACCCTTGGGAAATTTGCTCACATCCTTCGAATTCTAAATCATGGACAATGTGCCTTCACTGAAGATTGGTCTCTTGATTCTCTCCTCAACTTTCGTGAAGAAAACAGTCCATATTGTTCACACATATCTTCCCCGCAAGACTTGACTCGCATAATATGCAAACCTCGACCCTATTACTCCGATCCAAACATTATCTATACACGGGATATCCGAGAAGAGTACAAGGCTCTCGCAATCATTCTATGTAAAAATGTTTGGAATCTTAGGGGAAATCGAGAAATCCTTCCCGCTTGTTGTGCTCACATAATGTATTGTTTGCTAACACAACAACCATACAATCTCGCCTACTTCTTTGCAAGGCGAATTGTAAATTGTTGGATTGATGTACTCTAACCGAAGTAACTTATATTAACAATGAAACACTGAGCAAACTCTATTAAGTATGCGGAATTTACTTAACAAAGCTAAGAAGAATTAACTTTAACTTTCAACGATATTATTAATAACTCTAAATCTGCTTGTTATGCAAATTCTTTAACAACTCTAAAACTCTAATATCGTACTTCTCTAAACTCTAAAAAACACGTATATTCTAATACCAGCCTAGGGGTCCTTTTATAGGCTTAAGGATAACCCTATTCGGTTTACAATTATAACCTTGTACGACAAGTAATCTAAACAAAGAATATTCTAGAATAACAAAGCTTTCCATAAACGAATATAGCAGTTCTTTACCTTTGCAGTACTTTGACTTTGACAACAGTACTTTGACTTTTTCCTTAGCAGTACTTTGACTTCTTCCAGTACTTTGTCATTCTTCAGCACTTTCATATCCCAACAATCCTCCCCTAACTTGAATTCTACTTGCTTGACTTCAAGTTCCTTTGTAAATTTATCTTTAACTTCTCCATCTTCAAGGAAAGATTGTATCTTTATCAATTGTCTTTATCTTCAGATTTGTCTTTGTATTTACTGTGCTTGGATTGTCATCATCAAAGTAATCTTTATTCTTTTAGCAACATTCTTTACAGCAACCTTTATTAGTAATTTCTTTTCAGCAACATTCAGCAATCTCCATCTTTTCAGCAACTCAGCAACATATGACAATTTGTACACTAATTCAGTTAAGTTTCAGTCTATTCTCATCACTTCCAGGTGTGTAAACTCCTGTGAGAGGTGAATCATTGAAATTTTAATGGATTTTGATGTCTCTTTACCAAAGCCATTAACTTTGGAGTAGCCAAATGTTTAGGTGTTTAAGACCATGGTACATTGATAACCATATGATTTTGAGCAAATCATCAGCTATCAACAGATTTGATTTGTCTTTACCAAAAGTTGTACCCTTTTGGACTAGTTAGTTCTTGCAACCATGGTGAACTAATTACCATATAAATGGTTTTTCCACAGCCTTTACCACAAACCATTTTACTTGTGGGCTAGCCAACTCTTTACATTTGCTGATATGGTGAGTTGATTACCATACAACTTATTAGCAAGTTGTCAACTATATAACGGATTTGAGATATCTTTACCAGAGCCGTTTGCTCATGGATTAGCCAGTTCTTTTGTAAACATGGTGAACTGATAACCTACTGTTATAACCATCTCAAAAACCATTGTTGCTGTTAACTTTTGTTTCAAAATATTCTTTACTTAACAAAAGTTTTCTTTCAAAATTATTAACTGGTTTATGCTGAAAGCAGTACTTTGATTAAAGTACTATTTGTTCCAGCAGTACTTTGAATAAAGTACTTGTTATTCAAAAATTTATATATTATAAACATCATACCAATATTTTATGCTTCATCATCAGCCATTGTTGTCCATCTGATAAACAATTGGATGACCATAAGTGCAGTTTCATTATCTTCTTCAACCTCCATGCCATGTTCTAGCATTCTCCTCATAAGATCTGATGTAAGCGGATATCTTCTATCTGCTAACATATGAATCATATTTCCATCTTCTAACTCTATAATGACAAACACTCCATGTGGGCATTGTATTGCCTCCCCTTAAGCAAAGCACAGGACTGACTAACTAACCATTAAGTCCTCCCCTTAAATGTAACTCAATAATTAATCATTCCAATGCTTACTACCAAGTGATTGAATCTTGAAACATCAAAGCCTTTGGTGAGTAAATCAGCTAGATTATCATCCGTGTGAACCTTGACAACATTAATGAGCCTATGCTCATAACAATCTCTGATGAAGTGATGCCTAATCTGAATGTGCTTGGTCTTGGAGTGATACACTGGATTCTTTACAATGCAAATTGTACTCTCATTATCAATGTTGATAGGAGTATTCTTGAAGTTAAACCCATAATCCAAGAGTTGATTCTGTATCCATAAAACTTGTCCACAACAGCTTGCAGCAGCCACATATTCAGCTTCAGTAGAGGATGTTGCTGCAATTGTTTGCTTCTTACACTGCCATGAGACTAATCTTCTTCCAATATATTGGCATCCTCCAGTAGTTGATCTTCTGTCATAGTTGTCACCTGCATAATCACTATCTGAAAAAGCTTCCAAGTGAAAAGGGGAATCCTTAGGATACCACAACCCTAACTTAGGTTGTTGTTTCAAATAACTGAAAATTCTCTTCACTGCATTCATATGAGAGACCTTTGGTGAGACTTGATATCGTGTACATAAACAAACAGCAAACATGATATCAGGCCTAGATGCAGTTAAATACATAAGACAGCCAATCATAGATCTGTACAACTTGACTTCAACTGGTTGACCATCTTCATCCTTGCCTAATGAGTTGATAGACTTGATAGGTGTAGTTACTGGCTTCATAGCATCAAAATTGAACTTCTTAAGTATGTCAGATACATACTTGTCTTGACTTATGAAAATTCCCTCCTTTGACTGCTTAACTTGAAGTCCCAAAAAGAATGTTAACTCACCCATAGAACTCATTTGAAATTCATTCTGCATCAGCTGCTCAAACTCCTTAACCATGGACTATTTGGTAGCTCCAAAGATGATATCATCAACATATACTTGAACCAACATGATATCCTTCTTGTCTCTCTTGATAAACAAAGTCTTGTCAATGGCTCCCCTTCTGTAACCATGTTGTAATAAGAAAGTAGAGAGCCTCTCATACCAAGCTTTAGGAGCTTGATGAAGGCCATAAAGAGCCTTAACCACCTTGTATACTTTGTTTGGATGGGTAGGTTCTTTAAAACCAGGAGGTTGTTTGACATAAACCTCCTCTGTAATAGTGCCATAGAGAAAGGCACTTTTGACATCCATCTGATAAACCTGAAACCCCATATATGATGCAAAAGCAAGGAAGATGCGAATGGCTTCAATCCTTGCTACAGGAGCAAATACTTCATCATAATCTACTCCTTCTTCTTGTCTGTATCCTTGAGCTACTAACCTTGCCTTGTTCTTGATGACATTCCCTCTTTCATCTCTCTTGACTCTGAACACCCATCTTGTACCAATGACCTTCTTTCCATCAGGTAGATCACATAATACCCAAACTTCTTGAAGTTTAAATTAAAGAAGTTCTTCTTGCATAGCTTCAACCCAACTTTATTTAGATAATGCCTGAGCTATATTCTTGGGTTCTTCTTGAGAGATAAAACAAGTAAACAGGCATGTTTGATGATCCTTATGATTCAGCCTGTTCTGTTTATAGACAAAGCTAAGTAAAGCATTGTGAGGTTTAGAAAAACTCTTAGCTTTGGTCCTTGTAAGCACTCCAGAGGTGGAAGGTCCAATGATTTGATCAGTAGGATGATTCTTATGAACTCTTAAAATAGGAGTCTGTGGAACTTCAACATTATCATCCAAATTTATAAAATCAGCACCTTCATTGGAATCTGAGAAAATACCTTCATCTTCAAATTCAACATCAGTGTCTTCTAAGCCAGGCATGGTAGGATCATCCAAATCATCCAAAGTGCTGTTAACAGGTGCATCAGTACTTTGATCGAAAGTACTGTCACCCAAAGTACTGTGAGTGTACTCTGCAGACTTGTTCTTTTTCTTTGCTTCTGCATAAGCTCTTCTTTGATCATCATCATAAGATTGTGCTATGACATCTTGGAAAAGCATCCTATTAAGCTCATCTTGAATAGTTTGATCTTCAGCAGATAATGTAGCTTTTGGCTCAACAGTACTTTTCTCCTTCTCAACAGTTATATGTTCTTCATCAGGAACAACATCAGGTCTAATATGAACTCCATGAACAATATACATTAAATCTTCTCTGTTTTGTACAGGTTGATTTTCTTCTCTAACAGGTACATAGTTCATAGAAAGAGTCAAAACTTCAAGATCAAACATCCAATCAGGACCTTTACCCTTTTGATTTTCTTGATCTTCTAAAAATTCAACATGAAGACAATCTTGAACCTTCTTGGTGACTCTGTTGTACACTCTAAATCCTTTGTTGTTGGTGCAGTACCCCAATAAGTATCCTTCTTATGACTTTCCATCAAATTTGCCCAAATTATCAATTGTGTTGAGAATAGTCAGAGGGCATCCAAAAGATTTTAGAAAACGAATGTTGGGTTTGATTCCCATCAGCAATTCATAAGGTGTCTTCATCTGAGGTTTGGTGACTGATACTCTGTTAAGCACATAGCAAGCAGTACTTACAGCTTCAGCCCAGAACTGAATAGGTAGTAATGAATCCGCAAGCATTGTTCTAGCTGCTTCAATCAAAGTTCTGTTCTTTCTTTCTGCAACACCATTATGCTGTGGAGTTCTAGCAATACTGAACTCCCTCTTGATTCCTTTGTTGGCACAAAATTCATCCATAAGCTTGTTCTTGAATTCAGTCCCATTATCACATCTAATACTTCTAACCTTGAGTCTCAATTGGTTTTCAAGTGCTATTATAAGATTATGAATAGCATCAAAAGTATCATCTTTAAATCCCAAGAAAAATACCCAGCTGAATCTACTGCAATCATCTGTCACAACCAAGCAGTACTTTTTCTTGTTTAGACTTGCAACAGAGACAGGTCCAAACAAGTCCATGTGTAACAGCTCCAAAGGTTCTCTAATAGTTCTTTCCTCAAGCTTCTTGCATGAAGCTTTGTGTTGTTTACCCTTCTTGCACGCCAAACATGAGTGATCATTCTTGTAAGTCTTTGAAGGTAAACCTCTAACTAAATTTCTTTTGACCAATTTGTTGATATTCTTGAAATTTACATGGCCCAATCTTCTATGCCACTGATGTGCTTCTTCAGATGTTGCTTTTGTTACTAAACATGTGGCTCTTCCTGAAGAGTGAAGAATCTTCATGTCCAGACTGTACACATCATTGGTTCTTGGTACTCTAAGTATTAGCAAGTGATCATCAACAGGCTTGAACTCAGGGGAAAGAATAAGACATTTTTTGTCAGTGAATAGCACAGGATACTTCTTGTCACAGATCTGAGATACTGACAACAGGTTGAACTTGAGCTCCTTCACATATCTAACATTCTCAAAATCAATGCTCCCTGCTTTGAGGGTTCCTTTCCCACTAATTCTACCTCCACTAGCATCATTCCCAAATGCAACTTTTCCTCTACTATATGACTTAAAATCTGACAGAATCTCCTTGTCTCCTGTCATGCTTCCAGAGCAACCACTATCCACAATTAGATGATCTTTAAGCTCCTCTTCTGGGTTGCCCTGCACAAAGATAAAAGAGTTAGTTAATTTTAGGAACCCAAGCCATTACTGACTTGTGTTCCCCTTGTGGAGTTACATACTTAAATTCTTTAAGTATGTAATTGCCACTATCTTTAAGCACATGATCAATTATCTTTGGTTGTTCCAAAACTTGTGTTTGATTTCTAATAAAAATCTCTTTTTCATTCAAGTTGTCTTTATTATTATCAAACAAAATCTCTGTTTCACTTTCACTTACTGAAAGTACTGTTTGTTCCCCATCAGTACTTTCCTTCTTAACCCATTTGGTTTTAACTTCTGGTGTAGAGTCCCTTGATCTATCTACTTTCTTTGAGTTGTAACGCCTTCTAGATTGATAGTAATTAGATCTCCTAGGGTTCCTATTCCAAAAGGTGTTTTGTGAAAACTGAGCAGTACTTTGAGAAAGTACTGGTTTTGGCTTAACAGTACCTTGGAAAGTGTTTGAAGGTACTGGTGGTTTTGAAAAAGGTCTTCTCTGGTGAGGGTACCTATAGTCTTGTGAGAAATTGCTTTGGTTGACCCTATTTGAGTGATTCCAGACTGGTTTATTCTCTCTAGGCATTTGGTTGGCAGTTCTGTTCTTTGGGAATTTGCTTAGGTACTCTAAGTGAAAGTCACAGTGCTAATCAGATGATCGGGACTATAACAAACAAAACACAATTTTTTACCCAAACTCCCAAAATTGCTTCCTCTATGTCTATGACCAAAACTATTCTGTCTTCTAGGTGAATGATTAAAACTGTTTTGACCAAAATTATCCCAAAAAGGTTTAGCAGTATTTTGAGAAGGTTTTCCTAAAGGTACTGCTGAACATGTAGCAGTACTTTGAGTTGAAGGTACTGCTTGACTTTTAGCATCATTATCCTTAGATTTTTCAACAGTTTCTTTTGGGGTTTCAGACCTAGATTGACTACTAAGCTTTTTCCTAAACTCTAGGTTGTCTACACCAAAACAAGAAACATTAGGTCTAATAGGTTGATGACTGCCAGTGGGATGAGGGACAACATGATAACCTTTGTCTTTCTTATATTCAGGAGGTGGTTCACTAAGTGATTCCTCATTACTAGATCTGTCTACATAGTTAATAAGTTCATCATCACTAGTAGTTATATCCTCAAAATCAAGGTCATCCTTATCACTAGGTGGGTTTTCGTCTATGCTACTGAAATCCATACCAAAACCTAGTCCAGTTCTATTGTAAGCCCTTCTCTGTTTTTCAACATAAGTGACATGAGAAAGACCAGATTCTTTCCAAGCACTAAACTTTGCTAACAATTCATCTCTCTCCTTAGTCAGTTTCTCAATTTCAGAAATCTTACAATTTAACTTCCATTCACTTAATTTTAACTGATAATCCTGTTGTTCATACTTTTCTGCCCAAGCCATTTCATTATTTTCATGAGTTATTATTTTGGCTTCCATAGACTCTAAAGTAATTTGATAACCAGTTACCTCAGACCTAGCCCTTTGATAATTATCTCTTTCAGTCACATAATCATTAAGTACCTTTTGATAAAAGTTATGACACTTAGAGCATACCTCAGAGATAGGGGTGAATTTGGTGAAGTGGCTACCATAGCAAGTAGAACAGGATCATCTTCACTCTCCATGCTCCAATCAAAGCTTCCTAAACCATCTCTGGATTCCAAAGCAGCATGTCCAGGGTCCTCTTCAAAAGTTGTGCTCCAATCAAACTCTTACATTGATTCCTCCACAGCTACCATACAGTAGGTTACTGGTTCATCATCAAACTCAGCACTCTAGTCAACCTCTGATAGATTCTCTTGAGCAACCAAAGCTTTTGTTTCTGTAATAGGAATTTCTTTTAACTCAAGCTTTGGTTTCTCAGTCATCCTGTTTGCTTGATATTTAGCAAACCTGCATTCCCTTGCAAAATGTCTAGTCTTTTGACAATTGAAGCATTCAATCTTGGACTTGTCAAAAGTGATTCCCTGTTTTGGTTTGAAGTCAATGCCTCTTCCTGTCTTCTTCATAAACTTCCTGATCCTTGCAGTGATCATAGCAACTTGCCACATGATATCAATTTCTTCAAGAGCATCCTCTTTAATCTGTGAGAGATCTTCTTCATAAGTGACAGGCAAAGTAGCTTGTTGTGCAAAGAAAGAGCATACGACTTCATCTGAGTGGATGGTATTTGTTGGTGTGGCTTGCTGAGCAAAGGTGGGGGTAGAGTAGGCAACAGTACTTTGAGTAGGAGAAGCAGTACTTTTAGTGGAAGTACTGCCTCTCTTTTCAGAAGACAAAAAGGCAATACTGTGAGACTTTGAACTTGTTTGGCCATTCATCTCATGCTCATAAACCTTCAGATGATTGTAAAGATCATCAAAGTCCATAACATCCAAACCAGATTGTCCTCTGATCATAGTAACAATCACATGCCATGTCGATGGCAAACTCCTTAAGAACTTTAGATTAACATCTTCAACTGAAACCTCTGCTTTGTATAGCTCCAGCATGCTGAGAAGATTTTGGAATCTGTCATAGGCAGCATCAAGGCCTTCTCTTTCTCCAACAGTGAATGTTTCAAACTGCTGCTTCAACAGATTTCTGTGCATCTTCTTGGAAGCATCATTACCTCCAAACCTTGTCTTGAGAGCAGCCCAGAGTTGCTTTGCATCCTTAGCATCATGGAACTTAAGTAGATGACAATCAGGAATAGTAGATAACAATATGTTGAGGGCCTTCTCTTGATTCCTTATTGTAGCTGCTGGTAAGACAGCCTTAGGTGCTTTGGGTTGTCCAGGAACATCAATAGGTTCTGGAACGACTTCATTACCATTGACAATTACATTCCACAGAGCATGGTCTGTAATTGCAATATACTGCCTCATCTTTATGCTCCATAGGTCGTATTCTCCCTTGTTAATGATTGGTATTCTTAGTGAGGTGATTGATGGTGGTGGTGCAGCTTCAGTCGACATCTTTAGGTTTTTGTAGTTAACTAGGTTTTAAGGTTTCTTCTTAGTCAGAGTTTCCACACAAGCTCTGATACCACTTGTTGGATCGATGTACTCTAACCAAACTAACTTATATAGCTTGTTAAGGGTTTAATAACCTCGGATAAATCCTAAGTTATTAACAATGAAACACTGAGCAAACTCTATTAAGTATGCGGAATTTACTTAACAAAGCTAAGAAGAATTAACTTTAACTTTCAACGATATTATTAATAACTCTAAATCTGCTTGTTATGCAGATTCTTTAACAACTCTAAAACTCTAATATCGTACTTCTCTAAAACTCTAAAAAACACGTATATTCTAATACCAGCCTAGGGGTCCTTTTATAGGCTTAAGGATAACCCTAGTCGGTTTACAATTATAACCTTGTACGACAAGTAATCTAAACAAAGAATATTCTAGAATAACAAAGCTTTCCATAAACGAATATAGCAGTTCTTTAGCTTTGCAGTACTTTGACTTCGACAGCAGTACTTTGACTTTTTCCTTAGCAGTACTTTGACTTCTTCCAGAACTTTGTCATTCTTCAGCACTTTCATATCCCAACATAAATCTTCAAGGGTCCAAGAATAAACTAATCCCTTATGGAATGTTCTTGACACGCCTTTATCATCACATCATGTACTTCCACCCTCAGTTTCAAAGTCCGTTGTACGTACTTGTGAACAAGATGATGGAAACTCTAAACACATCTCTTATGAAGAATTTCTTCATTCCTGAATCGGCAAACACTCATCAACCATTTGATGATCCATCTAGCGAAAACGCTCAAGAAGCTTAGTTTTCCTTCAAAATAAGGTTGATCCTTAGTATTCATGCTTTATCAATGTAATGTAATTTCCTTCATGAAATAAAACATTTAACATTTGATATCTCCACCATATTAGTGTTATAGCCTCTTAGAAAACACTAACTTTGAAATATGATGCCT
The DNA here is from genome assembly GCA_019973895.1 of Chrysanthemum seticuspe. Taxonomy (NCBI): domain Eukaryota; kingdom Viridiplantae; phylum Streptophyta; class Magnoliopsida; order Asterales; family Asteraceae; genus Chrysanthemum; species Chrysanthemum seticuspe. The sequence continues at coordinate 158,269,689 of BPTQ01000003.1, forward strand.
TGTGCAACCCTTGCATACCTTTTGTAAAGGTTCTGTTTAGCAGATAGACGGATCTTAAAGTTTGTGCTTGACGGATCCCTATTCCTAGGGAACCGTGGGAACAGGCAAACAGAAATGCAGTTGCAATCATTATATTTCAAAACATGTCTTTTGATCACTTCACACTAAGCTAGACATAGTGTCTTAGGACAAATTGAGTTCTTATCAAGCTGAGTAAAAGTTTCATACTCACGCATAACTCACTTAGATCACACTCAAGGCATTTGTAGATCTATCGTTTCATCAAAACTCATTACTCTTCCGCTCTTATACTCACACATAATCCCTCACATGGTAATACATCTAGCTTTACAAATATCTCAATTTAGCAAATTGATTGTAATCATCCTTACCTCAAAATAGGTCGAAATGGGTCAAATTCTAGCTTTTCCATCTTAAGCTTTTAGGATATCCTCCAAAACATTATCTTAAGTTACTATCTGGTATCTAGGATCATTTAGCTCCATTTGACACTCTCAAATCTTTAGTGTCATCTTTGGTCACTCATTGGTACTCATAAAATTTCCAATTTCTTTCATAAAAGGCAATCATTAGCTACATCACTCATTGCCCTTAAGCATTTAAGTACCCTTTCATTTTAGACACTTAGATGGACTGAAACACTCAAGAAGGTATAGGTATTAGACCTTACAAACATCATTGTTATCTTTTCCTAGCTGTTGAGAGCCAGATCCCTAAGATTAGCCTAGACAGATCCCTCTTTGAAGGGAACCGTGGGATCCGTGTGACAGATTCATGTCAACTCTAGCTAAAACAATCATTTCAAGCTAATCTTGCTAACTTGAACACTCCATCTCATCTTAATTAAGCTCCTAGATCAGTACAACTCTGAAGTTGAATCTTGTACATGTTAATCATCATATTCCAAGGAATCTTAGTGGCTTAAGTCTTGAATGCACTTGCCAAATCCCTTGCTTTATAAACCACATTGTTAGGACTCCTAAAGTCATCATCTTCATCCTCATTTTCAGCACCTAGAAACCTTTACAAACCTTTTTGAATCATCTCATCATGAGGAAAGCTCCAAGTGGTAACTCATCCACCAAAGGACCACCCAAGAAAATTGCTCGTGTTGTACACGAAATTTCTTCAACCGAATCATCTCCGGTTAAATCCACAAATGCTAGGATTTCTCCTCTACCAACTCAACCATTCAAACCAATCCCTAAGAGGATAGTTCCCACAAAACTACCAATGCCAAACACCACCATACCTCCTAAACCAAACAATCCCATTTCCACTAAACCATCACCATTGGTGCCTAGAGCCCTATCATTCACCATTCCACTCTTATCACCACACCTCTATAATCTAGAGGATTTGCCTCCAAGGCCATCTCATCCTCCACCACCGGCAACATTCTCCTCATTAGGAGGAATAGTGGAATAAAATCAAGGTGTTGAGTCAACACTAGATCCGGCTTCTGTTTCTCTGTCACCTTCAAATAATCCCTTTTGGATTATGAGAAATCATCAAAGTCAACCACCCGACCACATGGAAGTTGACACCTCTCTACAACCACCATCATTCTTGGTCGAGCCATCTTCGAATGCGCCTCCGCCAATCCCTCTCTCGTTTGAGGCTCCTCAACCCGCTTTACTTGATCCTTCACATCAAACAATTTCCTTTCTTCCATCACCACTACCTAGCCATGACAAAGATTTTTATCATTGTCAACATGTTGAAAGTTTGATACATGAAGTACAGGAAGATCAACGTTTCATGTTTTATCACCTCCTCGAACGTTTCGACGAGATTAAACCTAAACAAACTTGAGCTAGAGGATTCTAGTGGTGTCCTATTATCAAGCGCGATTTAGATAGTCTAGTAACTTAAAGTCATGTATCATTCATTTTCTTAGTTTTTAGAGTCATGTATATCATTTCTCTAGTTTTATTAAATGAAATTACATGATATTTGCTGAGTATATGTTTTTTGGTCTAATACATATCTCATTTTGATGCCAACATTTTTTTTGGAACATTACATTTTCTGTATTTTTGTTACAGACAGACGGATCCCTACGCTTTGCCTAGACGGATCCCTCCAAGGAGGGAACCGTGGGATCCGTGCAACAGAAGACTAGTTTTCTACTAACTTGAGTCTTATTTTCAGGAGATTATGCATTATACACTTGTTTTCTAACCTTTGTTTTGTAGATTTTCAATTTACACATGAAGACTTTGACACCTTAAGCTAGGGGGAGCTTTGTGTCAAAGCAATACATTGAAAAATCACTTGCAATATTAGGATTACATTTCATTACGTCCCTTTGCAAAGTTGCAATCATCAAGGGGGAGCATTGATGAGTGTCTAAATACTCATCATTTTTGTATAATCTAGACTGCAAAATCATCTGAAAACACTCAGAAACACATCAAAATGATCAAAATATCACAAATAAGTGTTTTATGTGTTTTAAATGCAAAAATATCAAAATCAGATGAAAAACGTATCAAATTTGCAAAATTGGCAGTTTTAGTCCCCCAAGTTTCAAAAGTTGTCAAAAACAGTCCCTGGTATATCAAAATAAAGAAAAATCACCAAAGGTCCTTTTAATATCATAGCTTGTCAAATTTAGTCCTTTGGTGAAAAATATAAAAAGTTTGAGAAAATTACAAGTTTGGTCCTCCAAGTTTCAAATTTGGCAGAAATGGCCCCTGGAAATTAGAGAATTACAAGTTTGGTCCTTGTACTTTGTAAGATTGTCAGTTTTAGTCCTTGGAACAACTTGGCAGAATTGGCAGAAATGGTCCTTGTATTTTCAGAAAATTGCAAATAGGTCCTTGTGTATTATTACCCTTTACACCATTTGGCCTTGTCACAACCTTTGGACCCCCTGCCACTTTACCTTTGGACCCCCTGCCACTTTACTTTTGGACCCCTTCCAATATTTAACACCCCGGTCAATCTTGGTCAAACAAACAACAATGGCGCCAAAGTCCTTCCTCCCAACTGCTATCACTGCTCACCCAAGCACAACCTCACCTCCACCTCAATATATCACCATCTTTGTCCCCCCTCCTCCACCTCAATCCAAATATCATTAAATGCATTCCTTTCCACTTTACTCAACCTCCAACTGCCAAATATTCATTTCCCGCCAAAAATGCTCAATGGCCAAGATCAACCCAAAGTCATTCAATGGCCCTGAAATAAGGTGGGATTTGCAGAGAGAGAGAGAAGAAGACATGTGGGAGTATAAAAAGGGAGGTTGAAGCAAGTTTGGACAAGTAGTTAGTTTTATAAAAATTTTCTTTATGTCGTTTTTTTTAATTAATGTCTTAGATTAATCAAAATGTTGTAATCTCATTTTCTTTGTATTACTTTTAAGTTAAATTCTCATTTTAATGTGTTGTTAAGTATCAATCCAAGTCTTTATTCAAAAATTCAAGTTTGTTGTTCACTGTACACTTTTTCAGTTTCTATTTTATATGTACAAGCTTTCAGCAGCTCATTTTTAAGCTCACAAAGGTTTATTCAAGCTTATTATAGCTTTGAGTAAGCCCATAGTTTAGTTTCAAGCAATTTGGATAACTGGTCAACAAAAGTCAAATTAGGTGGAATTTTGGCTAAAACAGTAATGGCAATGGACATAGGGTTGATGCAGTGTGATATTGGGTTAAAATAGGTTAGGTTAGTGTGGAATTTGGTTTGGTTTCAGTCTGCATACCAGCTGGGTATTTGTGAGTTCTATTCTCACTTCCATTTTCTTTTCAAATATTGCATTTTATGCTTATAGTGTATCTGTGGTCATCTTTAATGTAAACCTGCTTAAATAGTTGCAATTAGGTCATGTGAAATCAGTTTAGTCATTGGTTCAAGCTGGATCACTAGTTAGCTTTATTGAATTTGCTTATCAGTCATTAAAAGTGTGTTTGGATTTGCCACCAAATCTGTGCTACAGGTTTGTGCAGTGGTAGATTTTTGTTGTTTCAGGCTTATTTAGCTAGATTGAACTCATCTCAGTCATTGAATTTACCTACATTGGTTCATAAGTCAAAATCCACTCTAATCTGTCTTATATGCTTTACTGTTAGAGTTTTTAAGAATCAAAACCTTGATTTGTGTTAAGAATCAATAAACATAGCTTTCAGTAACTTCATTTCATCATAATACATCATTATCAGTCCATAAATTAGCTTCAAATCTGATTTTAGTCAACTTTTCAGTTTCTTCAAAAGTCAAAATGTGTAAAAGGTCAGTTTAAGCTCAACTAGGGTGATTTTTATTGTACTCATTTCTTGGTCAAATCAAGTGAATCTTGTGGCTTTTAAAACCTCTCTTGGTCTAGTTTATGGTTGTGATTTTTTCATATTTTTGCAAATTTTCTTTAAGCTCTCAACTAGCTTGTAAAAATGGGGTCAAATCCCCTGTGCAGGGCATTAAGTCTGCACAGGGTTTACACAGCTTTTGCAGAGCTTGTGCAGGGGTCATTTGAGCTCATTTAGGTTTGATCTTTGGTTTACAAGGTCCCAACCAGGTCTAGTTTAGGTCCCAGTTGTTGGTTTTTGGTTTCCAGCTTATTCATGTGCTTATTTTCTTGTTCCAAGTAACCCACTGAAAACTGTTTTTTAGCTTTGATCTCATTCCATCAAATCTTGGTTATCAGCATTCTAGAGGTTTAAAGCTTGTTGTTTTTTGTTGCATTTTGGTTATTTTAGCTTATTGTAGCTTCCATATCAGTTTGGTGTTTTTTGGTGCCCATTTGCTTATTCAAGTGCTTATTTCAATAAGCACTTGTACATCAGTTTTATATTTCTACACACAACCCCTGTTTTTTATATTTTTCTTAGATTCTAAATATTATTTTAAGTTTATCTTGAATTTTTCAGATTTTTCCAAGTTGGTTTGCTATTTTTCTGCATTTAAATTAGTTTTTAAGCATTTTTAATTAGCTTTTATTACAATTAATTAAGAAAAAGTTCCAAAAAATAATTTTTCAATTTTCCCAGTTTAAGAAAAATATAAAAAGCTTAAAAAAGATTTTTCCTTATTTTTTTCCCTTTTATTTGGTATTTTTCACAATTTAAATTAGTTTTAAATAGTTTTAAATTAGTAATAAATATATAAAAAGTCTAAAAAATATATTTTCAGTTTTAAAATAAGTTTTATCATATTTTAGATTTTTCTAAGTTATAATTTCATTTTTCTAGTTTAATTTTGTATTTTCTTATATTTTAGTGCATTTTAAATACTTAATAAATAGTTTTTAATTAATAATAATTAGAATAATAATTGTAAAAAATAATTTTCCTTTTCTAATAATTTTATTTTATATTTAGGATTGTAAAAATGTATTTTTCATATCCGTAGGTATTTTCCTTCTTTATTTTCACGTTTTGTTTTGTACGTTTACGTAATTTTATTTTTAAAACGTACGTTTTAGGTTTTAAACGTTCATCATTTTAAATATAGTGATAGCGTTTATTTAATATATTTTATCTTTTTAATTTTCTTAATTTGTATTTAAGTCGCTTTATTTTATAAACTTTTTCAGTAGTGTAATATTTCTAATCAAAACCTTTACTGATCACTATCATTAGTGATCATTCCATCATCTGATCAAGTGTTCTACACACCATTGAGTCTCCGTGGGACATAACGACCCGGGAATTCATTCTATTCTCCAGGACTTCATTGTATTTGTGTCTGAACTGTTTTAAGTCTGTTACGGTTGGCCATTCACAAGTGGCCAGCTTGTGTGATTAGACTTGACGGTTCGGACCAGATCAAATTTTGGCGCCGCTGCCGGGGAGGCTTTAGCGTGTGTTATCCCTTTTTCAGATCCATTCTTGCACATATTCCATCTTTTGTAAAAAGTTTTTTGTAAAGTTATAAGAAAATCCAAAAAGTTTATTAACACTTTTCCTGAAGTGTTAGCAACACCAAAAATATTTTCCTTCTTTGTTTTTATAGCATGTTTTTCAAAAATCCAAAAATATCCATCTTTACCCTCTCACATCTTTTGATTCTACATTTCTTACCCTCTAAAACCATTTGATTCTTTCTATGTCTCATCCTCACCAATTTGGTTGTGAATGGTGTGGGGGACCTCAAAATGGTGGAAATTGCCCCGGTTGTGGCATTGTGAATCCGGGAAACGGGTTTGTCTATGACCAAAATCCCTACAATGAAACAACTAATTTCCTCAACCAACTCTCGCACTATGAGATGGAGACATATTCTTGTGAGTATTGTGGAGGTCCTCACCCGAGTTTTGAGTGTCAAACGGGGAACACGCTTGTCTATGAGCATAATCCCTGTAACAATTATGACTACTCTTATCATGACCAACCTCCACAGTACCAAACGATTCAAACACAACCTCTGCAAATTCCTCATGAACTTCTCGAAAATTGTCTAGATATACTCAAAGATTTAAAAGAATTGGTTAAAGAAGAGTCTCGTCAGAAAACGTATGCTGAAGAACAAGCAGCTAGAGTAAGTTCTCAATATTGGAAACCTCTTGTGTACGACTATGATGACGATGAAGACGATGATTTTGATGAGGAATCTACGACTCCGAGTGGCAATCCCACTCCCGTTTCTGAGCCTTTCATTTCCGACTCTTCCCCTTCACTCACGCCGGTTGAGAGAAGTGAATTCCTTTTGGAAGAAGTCGATGATCTTATTTCTTTGAAATTTTTTGATCCCAAAGACTCTCTCACCATGGGGGATAAGCATCTCAGCACTATTCCGGAAACGGAATCATCTAATGTTGAGAACCTTATCCCGATCCCAAGTGAGTCTGAGGGAATTCTTGACCATGAGTGTGATGTGTTTTCTCCTCTTACAAATGATCTTGTTGAGACTTTCTCAGATTTTGACAATGATTATAGTGATGCCGATTCTTTATATTCTAAAGACATAGAATTTATTGATGCATCACTTCCACATTCCGAGATCGTCAACTTAGAAGAGGATGTTGACCATGTTGTTTCCACAACAATTAATACGACTATCACTAATCCCTTATTCGAATTCGATTCTGAATTTACTCTAAATTCAGTTAATCCAATCTTTGATAGTGATGAGTCTGACACGGAGACTATAATGGACGAGGTGCATATTTATAGCCCACGAAGTACCGCACATGTCCCACCTCCGTATACTCTTCACGAGGAGTTCTCCAGTGAACTCACTCATATCATATCTCCGCTGGAATATGATTGCTTGGATGGCAAAGATCATGATCGGGGGAGAGAATCTCAATTTGCATAGTTATGACAAATCTTCCCACCCTCCCAACCGAGATGCCTTCCAACCCAAAGAGCTCAACCAATAAAATCCAAATAAGTGCAACTGCACTTAATCCCGAGGAAGAAGATCTAGTCATGATTGTTATCATGATTTTCCTTCTTTTCTTCACCTACTCGGTGACTTCCTCTCTTCTTCACTCCTTCGGGAATGAGGACACTATTTTTGATCCCGGCATTTTCAATTATCATTTTTGAGCCGGTTCTATGTATATCTCATCGGTGTGGAACTTTCGCGTGCTTCAAATGTTTGTCCAAACATCTTGAATGAAAGTCCGATGGAGATTGTTTCTTCCACTTTGCTTCCCCATGAACCAATGAATTCGGGGTCGAGTCAAGCTAGCGACTCGGAAATCAAAAACAGTAGCACACACCATATGGGTTTTCACCCATATTTCTGACTTCTTACCCCTTTCTACCACCTAAGTGTGGGGGTGATGCCCCACATGTTATATATATACATATATCAAAAAAAAAAAAAAAAAAAAATCTCTTCTTTCTAAATAATAATGGCCGTAGTATTTCCCTTTTACGTTCTTTGTTTCGGCATAACCGCCGGTACTTTGAATATTGAGGGCAATATTCATTTCTAAGTGTGGGGGGGAATTCTCACGAATTTTATCATATAATTATACCAATTCCCCCGTTTTTGGCCAAAAATTTTTTTTTTGGAGTAAGTGTTTTGCACTTACTCAATTGGTTATCAGTCCGCCTTGTCTGTAAGACAAAAGGATTGGCTAATCCAGGAGCAAACGGCTCTTGGTAAAGATTTCTCAAATCCGTTTATATGGCTTGCAATTTGCCCAAAATTGTATGGTTCTCAACTCACCATATCCTAAAAAGTGAAGAGTTGGCTAGCCCGCAAGATTATGGCTTGTGGTAAAGGCAGTGGAAAAACCATAATTGGTAATCAGCTCACCAAAGATAATTCTGATAATTTATCTAAGAGTTGGCTAGTCCAGAGCAAACGGCTTCTGGTAAAGACTAATCAAATCCGTTTACAGCTTATGATTTGCTCAAAATCATTTGGTTATCAGTGTACCAAGGTTCTTACTTGAACTGAAACATTTGGCTACTCCAGAAGTAATGGCTTTTGGTAAAGAGTTTTTCAAATCCATTAAGTTTTCTCAAATCATTGCTAGGGACTAGCAATATCTCAGTGTAGGGGATTGATGAGTGTCTAAATACTCATCATTTTTGTATAATCTAGACTGCAAAATCATCTGAAAACACTCAGAAACACATCAAAATGATCAAAATATCACAAATGAGTGTTTTATGTGTTTTAAATGCAAAAATATCAAAATCAGATGAAAAACGTATCAAATTTGCAAAATTGGCAGTTTTAGTCCCCCAAGTTTCAAAAGTTGTCAAAAACAGTCCCTGGTATATCAAAATAAAGAAAAATCACCAAAGGTCCTTTTAATATCATAACTTGTCAAATTTAGTCCTTTGGTGAAAAATATAAAAAGTTTGAGAAAATTACAAGTTTGGTCCTCCAAGTTTCAAATTTGGCAGAAATGGCCCCTGGAAATTGGAGAATTACAAGTTTGGTCCTTGTACTTTGTAATATTGTCAGTTTTAGTCCTTGGAACAACTTGGCAGAATTGGCAGAAATGGTCCTTGTATTTTCAGAAAATTGCAAATGGGTCCTTGTGTATTATTACCCTTTACACCATTTGGCCTTGTCACAACCTTTGGACCCCCTGCCACTTTACCTTTGGACCCCCTGCCACTTTACTTTTGGACCCCTTCCAATATTTAACACCCCGGTCAATCTTGGTCAAACAAACAACAATGGCGCCAAAGTCCTTCCTCCCAACTGCTATCACTGCTCACCCAAGCACAACCTCACCTCCACCTCAATATATCACCATCTTTGTCCCCCCTCCTCCACCTCAATCCAAATATCATTAAATGCATTCCTTTCCACTTTACTCAACCTCCAACTGCCAAATATTCATTTCCCGCCAAAAATGCTCAATGGCCAAGATCAACCCAAAGTCATCCAATGGCCCTGAAATAAGGTGGGATTTGCAGAGAGAGAGAGAAGAAGACATGTGGGAGTATAAAAAGGGAGGTTGAAGCAAGTTTGGACAAGTAGTTAGTTTTATAAAAAATTTCTTTATGTCGTTTTTTTTAATTAATGTCTTAGATTAATCAAAATGTTGTAATCTCATTTTCTTTGTATCACTTTTAAGTTAAATTCTCATTTTAATGTGTTGTTAAGTATCAATCCAAGTCTTTATTCAAAAATTCAAGTTTGTTGTTCACTGTACACTTTTTCAGTTTCTATTTTATATGTACAAGCTTTCAGCAGCTCATTTTTAAGCTCACAAAGGTTTATTCAAGCTTATTATAGCTTTGAGTAAGCCCATAGTTCAGTTTCAAGCAACTTGGATAATTGGTCAACAAAAGTCAAATTAGGTGGAATTTTGGCTAAAACAGTAATGGCAATGGACATAGGGTTGATGCAGTGTGATATTGGGTTAAAATAGGTTAGGTTAGTGTGGAATTTGGTTTGGTTTCAGTCTGCATACCAGCTGGGTATTTGTGAGTTCTATTCTCACTTCCATTTTCTTTTCAAATATTGCATTTTATGCTTATAGTGTATCTGTGGTCATCTTTAATGTAAACCTGCTTAAATAGTTGCAATTAGGTCATGTGAAATCAGTTTAGTCATTGGTTCAAGCTGGATCACTAGTTAGCTTTATTGAATTTGCTTATCAGTCATTAAAAGTGTGTTTGGATTTGCCACCAAATCTGTGCTACAGGTTTGTGCAGTGGTAGATTTTTGTTGTTTCAGGCTTATTTAGCTAGATTGAACTCATCTCAGTCATTGAATTTACCTACATTGGTTCATAAGTCAAAATCCACTCTAATCTGTCTTATATGCTTTACTGTTAGAGTTTTTAAGAATCAAAACCTTGATTTGTGTTAAGAATCAATAAACATAGCTTTCAATAACTTCATTTCATCATAATACATCATTATCAGTCCATAAATTAGCTTCAAATCTGATTTTAGTCAACTTTTCAGTTTCTTCAAAAGTCAAAATGTGTAAAAGGTCAGTTTAAGCTCAACTAGGGTGATTTTTATTGTACTCATTTCTTGGTCAAATCAAGTGAATCTTGTGGCTTTTAAAACCTCTCTTGGTCTAGTTTATGGTTGTGATTTTTTCATATTTTTGCAAATTTTCTTTAAGCTCTCAACTAGCTTGTAAAAATGGGGTCAAATCCCCTGTGCAGGGCATTAAGTCTGCACAGGGTTTACACAGCTTTTGCAGAGCTTGTGCAGGGGTCATTTGAGCTCATTTAGGTTTGATCTTTGGTTTACAAGGTCCCAACCAGGTCTAGTTTAGGTCCCAGTTGTTGGTTTTTGGTTTCCAGCTTATTCATGTGCTTATTTTCTTGTTCCAAGTAACCCACTGAAAACTGTTTTTTAGCTTTGATCTCAATCCATCAAATCTTGGTAATCAGCATTCTAGAGGTTTAAAGATTGTTGTTTTTTGTTGCATTTTGGTTATTTTAGCTTATTGTAGCTTCCATATCAGTTTGGTGTTTTTTGGTGCCCATTTGCTTATTCAAGTGCTTATTTCAATAAGCACTTGTACATCAGTTTTATATTTCTACACACAACCCCTATTTTTTATATTTTTCTTAGATTCTAAATATTATTTTAAGTTTATCTTGAATTTTTCGGATTTTTCCAAGTTGGTTTGCTATTTTTCTGCATTTAAATTAGTTTTTAAGCATTTTTAATTAGCTTTTATTACAATTAATTAAGAAAAAGTTCCAAAAAATAATTTTTCAATTTTCCCAGTTTAAGAAAAATATAAAAAGCTTCAAAAAGATTTTTCCTTATTTTTTCCCTTTTATTTGGTATTTTTCACAATTTAAATTAGTTTTAAATAGTTTTAAATTAGTAATAAATATATAAAAAGTCTAAAAAATATATTTTCAGTTTTAAAATAAGTTTTATCATATTTTAGATTTTTCTAAGTTATAATTTCATTTTTCTAGGTTAATTTTGTATTTTCTTATATTTTAGTGCATTTTAAATACTTAATAAATAGTTTTTAATTAATAATCATTAGAATAATAATTGTAAAAAATAATTTTCCTTTTCTAATAATTTTATTTTATATTTAGGATTGTAAAAATGTATTTTTCATATCCGTAGGTATTTTCCTTCTTTATTTTCACGTTTTATTTTGTACGTTTACGTAATTTTATTTTTAAAACGTACGTTTTAGGTTTTAAACGTTCATCATTTTAAATATAGTGATAGCGTTTATTTAATATATTTTATCTTTTTAATTTTCTTAATTTGTATTTAAGTCGCTTTATTTTATAAACTTTTTCAGTAGTGTAATATTTCTAATCAAAACCTTTACTGATCACTATCATTAGTGATCATTCCATCATCTGCTCAAGTGTTCTACACACCATTGAGTCTCCGTGGGACATAACGACCCGGGAATTCATTCTATTCTCCAGGACTTCATTGTATTTGTGTCTGAACTGTTTTAAGTCTGTTACGGTTGGCCATTCACAAGTGGCCAGCTTGTGTGATTAGACTTGACGGTTCGGACCAGATCAAGCATATTCGTCACATAGATGAAATTTTTTGCAAACTTAGTTGCAAATGAACTAGCTTAGCATTATTTTTACTTGACGCCCTCACAAAGGGATGGACTCGTCAAGGGGGAGTTAAGACGATAACTCTTCCCGTCACTTGCTCTCTATTCTTTTTCTTTTCACATGTTTTTTTTACAATGTGTTAGTTTATTTTCGAAGCTCTTTTTGTTTCGACAAAAAAGGGGAGAAGAGAGTAAAAACTACAATTCAAACTTTTACGAATTTTAGTTTTTCTTTAAAATAATTTTATGTTTTGTCATCAACAAAAAGAGGGAGATTGTTGTTACAAATAAGCCGTAAAAACGTTTATTTATATTTTACTATCTTCTAATATTTTGTCGATAACAAACGTAAAATCATTTTAACGAAACAAATAAAATACGTAAATGGTTTGAGCCAATAGTTTTCTAACACACTTACAATTTCACTTAAAACATTAAAACAAGTATAAGTGTCTTTATGATTTAGTAATACATATGTATAACAACTAGTGTTTACATATTGTGTGAATATATACATAACTAGTATGTATTATAATGGGTGATACAATTGGGTAGAAACTTAAGTATTTGACCCATTGACCAAATACATTGAATATAGTTGGGTACAACCCAAAGCCCATGACCCATACCCATGGAGCTTGACCCATAACCCATTACATGACATCATGCATAAGTCATATATGGATAATATCCATGGCCCATAGTTTTCATCCATGACCCATGGTTTTAATCTATGAACTATGGACTAGATGCATTGCATCTTGTAGATACATTGTATCTACTTCGATACCCATGACCCATGACCCAAAACTCATGGGCAAAAGGGAGCGTCCCACGGATCCCCAGTATTACACTGGACGGATCCCTCAAGTGAGGGATCCGTGGGATCCGTGGAACAGTAGCCATTTTCTCTCTATAAATAGTGAGTCATTTCTTCATTGTTTCTCACCCCTTTCTCACATATTTTCTCTTTGAGTTATAAACTCTCTAATCCCAGATCCAAGTGATCTATGTATGTAGTTTTGTTTTTGTGTGATTCTCTAGGTTCCTCTTAAAGGCGAGATCACCATATTTTGAAGATGAGCAAGCTCATGTCCATGAGTTGCCATGCTTCGTTATCATCAAGACTACTAAGGTTCTCTTGTTGATAGTTTTCTTCTTCCTCCATAGAAGTGTTGTGTCCAAGGCATTATTGAAGGATGCCGAAAGAGTCAAGACGAAAGCATTAGTGAAAGGTGCTTAATGTCCGTGTCAAAAAGCATTAGTGAAGAATGCTAAAGGAGTCAAGACGAAGGCATTAGTGAAAGGTGTCAAGCGTTCGTGTCAAGGGCATTAGTAAAAGATGCCTAGGAGTCAAATCAAGTGGCATTAGTGAAGGATGCCAAGGTCGTATAATCGATGAGGTGCATCGTTGTACAAATAATGATAGTTTGTTTCCAAGGATATTGATATCTTTGATGGTGTTGTAATAAGGAGTGGGTCTCCTTTGGGGTTAGGTGTCGTGTAGTGTTGGGTAGTAGTTCTTCCATCATAATGGAACTCGGTACTTAGCCTAGTACCGTATAAAGGGTAGGCGACGTTGTGGTAGGTGTGGTTCTCCTTTGTGAAAGAACCCGGTGGTTAGCCTAGTACCGGAAAAAGAGTATGCGACGTTGTGAAGGCTTCTCCACCATAAGGAGTTGGTGTCGTGTACTGTTTACGAACTCTCGAGTAGGTGATTCGGGGAGTGGAGTAGGGCAATGAAGGTGTCCTTGTAGCCGAACCACTATAAATACTCGCGTTGTGGTTTTGTGCTTCTTACATCTTATCTTTTCATTACATACTTATATATGCTTGTCTATCAACATCCAACACACATGTTTAATATATTGACATAAGTCGATTTAAATAGTTTAAAACCAAGTTTTAATCGGGAAAACTATTCAACCCCCCTTCTAGTTTTCCACAGTATTGTATAGTTGATAGGATCATCCTCTTCAAAATTGGAGAGTATACATTGTCATTCAATCCCAAGTGTTGTTCCGCAAACACTTGAGTATATATTTTTTGTCAATTACTAATAGAATATAAACGTTGAAAAAGTACAATTTGTGTTATTAGTGTCATTTGGTTATTGTTTAAAATTAATCATGTTTTGCACAATTCTTCGGAGCAACATTTTTATACGTGATCGATAAAATTTGCAACTCGGGCCACATTTTTATACGTGATCGAGTTGCAAATTTTTATACTTAATCGATAAAAACGTATAAAGATTTGCAACGCGATCACGTATAAAATTGTGGCCCGCGTTGCATGATTTTATCGATCACGTATAAAAATGTGCAACTCGATCAGGTATAAAAATGGGGCCCAAGTTGAAATTTGTTTATCGATCATGTATAAAAATTTGCAACTCGATCACGTATAAAAATGTGGTTCGAGTTGTAAATTTTTATCGATCACATATGAAAATGTATACGTGATCGATAAAAATTTCATCGAAGAAAAAACGGGATCAATCGCGTATACTGATACTCGGGGCTTCATAGAAACGTATACGTGATCGCTCAAAATATTTGATAAAATGATTGGATAAAAACGTGAAATAAAAATACTCGTCCCAAAAGATTGGTTAAAAGGATAAAAGAAAGAGAATATAACATCATAAGACACTTGGTCATGTGGTAAGTTGTTCATTTGTAAAGCAGTAGACTTGAGTTCGAGCCTCGATTGTGGCCAATTTTAATTATTTCTAGCAACAAGGACAACTGGTCTAAATTTTTATACATGGACCTTTTATTTAATTAACTCAAGAATGAATGGTGTAATTTTTTAAAGCCAGAGGGACGATTTAATAAATAACTCTTTATTAGTAGATGAAATTTTTTTAATGACGCATACAATAAAAAAATTAATGAAGTATTTTCATTTAATAGAAAAATTAAACGATGGATGCCGACAAAAAAAAAAGTGGTAATTTCATATTTTTTTTAACCATTAGCCCTTAAGTATAAAATAACTTTATATTTTGACTAACCAATATAATTGATAGTTATGCTCAAACTCTTTGAATTCGAGCTAATATTAAGCACAATATGTCTTAAATAAAAAGATTATGAGATTTCATAAATTTTAAAAGATTAAATCGAATCTTATCAACCGCATTCTTTTTATATTTTTGTTAAGTTACATATTTCACAAAAATTTCTGAACTTTAATTATTTTTGTTTTTTAAAAGAAATAACTATGTCACTACTATTATTATTATTATTATTATTATTATTATTATTATTATTATTATTATTATTATTTATTTATTATTATTGTTATTTTATATAAAATATCACTTTATTATAAATTTATAAGATTCATAAACAAACTTATAAAACATCACTTATTATTATTATTATTATTATTATTATTATTATTATTATTATTATTATTATTATTATTAAAACTAATATAATTATAGTACTAATACCTTATTAACACACATAGTTATACATTAATAAAGCCTTAATATATATAGTCTCAATATAAGTCATCATTAAAATACATTAAATATGCATGTGATTTCCATTTTATTCATCAAAACTACATAAATGAACTGCTATTTAAAGTAGCATGTAGATTCTATTGTCATGTCTATCCTATTAAAAGTCTAAGGGCCCGTTTGGTTTGTTAAAGAGTTTAAGATTTGGATTTGAATTTTTGTTTTTTTTTTGTAACGGAAGAAAAATATAATATAAAATAGATAAATATTATTTTTTTAAAATTTTAAAATAAATTATATTTATTTTTAATTATATAATAGAGAGAGACCGACACAAAGTTCTTGGGTCCCACATGATTCATTAAATCACTCTACTTACCGAGGATTCTAAATAATGATGTTTTATAGGTGTCAAACCCAAATTTTAAAGCCAAAATATTAACCAAATAGTTTTTTTACTGTCACATCAACCTAAAACCCAAATCAAATGATCAAAACAAACAGCACCTACGTTTATAACTATCTTGTTAGAGTTTTTTGGACCAGCTAGGAAAAAACAAGTTACTCTTTTTCTCTTTTCGTAAGATATTTAGAGGCCAAGATACGGTAACCTGTTAACATAAAAAAATGCCATCACGTTAGCGCCATATCATTTTAACACCAAAATATCTAACAACAAAAAATTACCCTTTATCATAACACCACCTTTTGGATCTACCATTTTAATAAAAATACAAATTACAAATTAACCCCTTAACTAATATTTCAATCCTTAAATAAAACCTAATCAATATTTTTCAATCATTAAATACTAATACTCCATCCGTCCCATAATAATTGTCCACTTTGACTTTTTTTAGTCTTTCTTGTTTAACTTTGACCATTAATGTTTTTATTTATGTTATATACTACTTGATGAAAATTATATCAAATGAAAATATATTTAAAACCCAGTCTATTCATATAATTTTCATCAATTATTATATTACACAAGTACAAATATTTATGGTCAAAGTTGAATAAAAAAAACTTAAAGATGTCAAAGTGGACAATTATTATGGGACGGAGGTAGTACAAATTACAAATACTTTAAAACACATACTTAAATTTAAAAAACATGCGAAAATTTAAAAACTAATACATAAATTTCAAATACTTCAAAAAAACATTACATAAACTTTGATTAATAAAAATAAAACATTACATAAACGTACGAAGTTAATAACATTAAACTAGAGGACTTGTTCGACATAGATTAATCCGTTTCATAATCAGATTCAACCATCCCAAATTCCAAGCTGAACAACTAATCATGAGCTTGTTCTTCCCGCATAAACTCTTACCCCTCTTGTTGAAGCCTTGCTTGTTCTGCTTCAACCTTGATTATTCTTCATTTGTTTCTTTTAAAGCTTCTTCATCTCGCATAAATTGATAATGCTATTTCTCAGTAAAACCATGCTCATCAACTGATTTCTCTTCATCTAGACTAAGTTGAAGTAGTTTTTGTGATACAGAACCAACCGTAAAGTTTTCATTATGCATCCAACGGATTTTGTGGCTGATATTGTCTTCTATCTGTGAAACACACTTTCACAACGTTTCTTAATCTCTTAATCTTTCCAGGCTTCATCGTGCAAAAATTTGTCAATTACAGCATGTCTCTCCAGCGAAATATCTTTGCATTTCGCGTATTGTTTTCTCAAATCTTCTTTCCCCGCCTTTGCTTGCTCAAACAGGTTGATAACGCCAACAATAGCATCCTGACAAGCCATATCCTCTTTCTCGCATTGGTTCTGAACATACGATTGAATTTCTTCGACGGAATGGGGGAGAGAATAAGCCATAATGTTTCTGTTAAAATGAATAATAGTTTTTGGGTTAAGTGTGAAAATATTTGGTAATGGGTTGTTGTATTTATAGGGGAAGTTTAAATTTATTAAAAAAGAAATGTTTAACTCCAAAGGGGTTATTTTGAAAATAAAATAGGTAACCGTTAAAGGGGTTAAATGATTTTTTTCTCTTTTTTTTTGTCCACTAGTGTGTTGCATTTTACGTTTCAATGGCAATGTAACTACCAACGCCACCATAATGCAGCTTCTGCTGGTATGATAACGCGGTTTCAAAAGTGTTCAAATCAGCAATAACGTCATTCTGATGTTATTGTACCCGAAGCTCTGAGTAGTGAAATTTAGCTACTTGATTGTACTTTCTTATGACTTTAAAATATATCTCTCCAGATACATGACAAGAAAAATGTACAAATATAATAATGTTATCCATTTAGCCAAATTTGGTGTCAAAGTGGATGGTACATTAGCATACGGGTTGGGGTCATCAACTCATCATCCAACAGGAGTACATGACAATAAAGTGAGGCGATACAAAAATTAATTTTGGTTGGTTCCACCATAACTTAATTATTTGTTATTCACTTTTTTTTCAAATGATCATATATATTTCTAGATTATCATATTAAAAGTAGTTAAAAGTTCAAAGCACTGCAACATCTTTGTACAAACATACTATACATAAGATCATAAGCTGTTCTTAGGGATACAAGGTCGGTATCCTCTAAAAAGAGGAAGAACAATAAAAAGACTAAAAAGTCATCATATATCGACAAGTGTCTTTCTTTTATTTTTGTCAACGCGTTTTGGGTTATTTTCACTTTTAACAGATGAATATTATAATCTAACTGATGAACATTTTTTTATTTTTTTAAAGAAACTGATGTAAAACATGATTTTTTTAGAAAACTAATGAATATTGTGATAACAAAAAAAAGTTCTTTAAAAAGAAAACTAATGAACAACGTAATCTAACTTATAAACATTTTGATGTTGTTCATAAAAAAAATGATGAACAACGTGATCTAGATAATGAACGTTGTAATGTAAGTGATGAATAGTATCAAAGAAAACTGATGAACATTGTGATAACAAAAAAAAAAAAAAAAAAAAAAAAGTTCTTCAAAAAGAAAATTGATGAACAATGTGATCTAACTGATTAACATTATGATGTTGTTCATAAAAAAACTGATGAACTAAAGAACTGTTGAACTGATGAACAACGTGATTCAACTGTTATTTAATGGATGTTCAAACAAGATCCTTGTATGGTAATTTTGGTTCTTGGTATGTTCTAGGAAAAGCTACAAGAATGGCTAGAAAAAGCTAAAAAAAGAAAAATGATGCCTTCCTGATTGTTCAAAACTAGGTCACATATACGTGGCGTAATTTGGTTTGAAGAAGCTTATGAAAAATGATGCGGGTGTTTTCCTCTTTAAGTTCGATTCTAAAGAGGGTGTGGATAATGTGCTTCAGCGGGGCCCTTGGTTAATCCGTAACTTCCCTCTCATTCTTAACAAATGGACTCCTGATGTGTCGCGAACCAAAAGTGAGGTAACCAATTTTTCTATGTGGATTAAATTACATAATGTGCCTTTACTTTCATATTCTGAAGATGGCTTGAGCTTGATAGCTACACAAGTTGGGCAACCGATTATGTTAGATTCTTTTACAAGCTCAATGTGTGTTGATTCATAGGGACGTACTAGCTTTGCTCGTGCTTTAGTGGAATTACCATAGCTATCCTTAAAAAGGATGATAGTGGTCTTATTACAGCATGCATCAAGGTTGAGTATGAATGGAAGCCTCTTCATTGTGAGGAGTGTAAAGTGTTTGGCTATAACAATATCAGTTGTCCTAAATGTGTTAAGGAGGTGGTTCGTAGTGACATTAATGTGGCTGCGGAAGCTTGTGCTACTTTGGAGAAGACGGATGAAGGTTTCAGTGAGGTACATAATCGTAAGGCTAAAGGGAAAAAGGTTAGGGTTCAAATGCCTCAGAAACAGCTGTCTCGTGGTATGTTCTGAAAACATACACCTTCTTCGACACCGCTACTAGTGAAACCCTTTACAAAAAAACAAAAAAAAAAAAAAACGAATGCTTCAAGATGAAGCTGAAAACAGAAAGAAAAACTTTGACTTTTGTAGCTGTATGTTCTATGCCCATGTATTACTTACACTAGCTGTAGATAACAATTGTGCATATTTATTAATGAACTTTCCTTTTATGTGTTTTTTGTTTGTTTGGTTTGTGGAAGGCATTGGATAAGAATCCTTCAAAATAGGTTGGTCAAGCTGCTGAAAATAGGTTAAAGACTGGAAGATTGGTTACACAGTCGACTATTGATCTGAAAGAGGTACTGATTTTCATTTTGCTCATTAATACTGATATATCATTTCTTGAGTTACCTCCAAAAAATTGTCGATCTTTATACAAGAAAAAGTTCTAGTGGCTTTCTTATATATATAAATAAATAAATGATATATATTTACCTGAATTTGGTTTCGGTTCGCTTCAATTTACATTTTGTCATAATCAAAACCGACTCGAAAATCGAATATGTAATTTAGTTCGGTTCAGTTATGACCCGAAAATCATTTTACTAAATTCAGTTGGATTTTTTTTTGTTTCTGTTAATAATACTCGAATTGTGAATGCCCCACTTTAACTATTTTATTGTGGATGTTCTTATGGATTAAAACGCCATTGATATGATCCAATTGGTGAACCCAACACAAACCTTTTATGACACATCATGCATGGAAGTCAAAAGGGAACCGAGGGTGGGATGAAGTGAGTGGGTTAAAAACTAAGAATTGATGTAGTGTGGTGCAGGAGTGTTCATCAATCATCACTTCGATTGTTAGGTTTATCCGATTCAGGTTTTCAGATTAATTTTTTAGGCGAAACCGAATCGAACTGAATTTAAATTGGATCAAATCGAACCAAAAACCGAATTTGAATTTGGTTATGTTTACTGGTTGACAAGAAAAACCCAAAGTACATAACTTATAATTTTTTCTCCTTAATTTATATAGATTTTGAGCACACGTAAAGGAACATCCGTACGAACATAAAAAAAAAATGATCAAAAAGAACGAACATAAAGAATCATCTGTACCTGAACAAATGCCTAAAAAGGTGTCTAGCGTCAAGAAAATCCATCAAAGCCCTCAACAAAGTCTACACCAGCAAATTAGCCTAAATCAGAATAATGATCTAAGTGTCCCATTTTCAGTGTTCCCAATCTCATCAATATTCCTAGTTACTTAAAACTCGTATGTACTTATGTTGACAATATGTTGAGTTATTCAAAACTATACATATATATGCAAGGGCGAAGCCAGTAGGGTGGCTGGTGGGTGCTCGGCCACCCCCAACCAGCCCAACTGCCCCAGCTTGTAGCTTGGTTTCCGGCCAACCTTTTATAAAGTCTTTAATCTGGCCTATGTCAATAGCCCCTATCTAAACACACCCATGGTTATTACGTTTCTAAAATTATAATCGTTTGAAGCAGCAATAAAAAAAAATGTTTGAAAAGAAAGAGTAATGAGATGCAGGTCTAGTAGGAGAAAGAAGAAAGGTTGGGGAAAAAGATGGAGTAATATTTTAATTGATATATGGTCCCCTAGATATATTTGTGTGTATAATACGGAGTAGTAGTACCTAGGCTACACAACTTTTCGTCAGATAGCATAGTTAAGTGGGAATCTCATATTTCAATTTTTGGCTCTAAATTGTTTTATTTATTTTTAGCTTTCATTGTTTTTAGTTGTTCTATTTTGTTGTTGAGGTTCTTCATAAAAAACAAATAATGCAAAAAATAGAAGTTGGATACTTAGTTTATTTAGAGATTTTATGTACAATCTGTTGGTTTAATCATAGTCACATAATTCAACCAGAAAGGCCGTGAATTGCGATCCAATTCACGTGTTCTTAAATCGTTTAGGAGCCAATCAAGGCTAATAAAATTAGCAATCGTAATTTGCCGATCGTGATGCAACTTTTTAATGTTAATATGTGAATGTGAGGATTTAAAATACCCTATAAAATTTAATATGTAATTGACTATTTGTTATGATTTATGAAATTTGACAAGTATTAAACTATTTTTATATTATAAATGTTAGAATTTTTTAGAACATTTAGGAATATATTAATTATTGGGTACATCGTTCAAAAGCGATCCCAAATAAACATACACCCACTGAACCGATATTTAGGTATCTAGTGAACTGCGATCTTGATACTTGATCCTGTAACGGAACGATCTCCATTCCATGTGAATATGGGTTTGACAACATTTTAGTATTGGGTGCAGTGATTTAAAGTCATTTTTAATAACTTACGGACCTAATTGTAGCCTCATTTGTGTTAAAGATCTGTCGCGATGGTTGAATCGTTATATCGGTGGGGTAACTTATCTATAACTTGTATGTTGCTATACAAATTATTTACGGCCCCTCTTAACACAAATTCCTGGCTCCGCCCCTGTATATATGACCTTATAAGTAACTTGATTTAGAATATCAAAGATTAGAGTAAAACTTAATTTTGAAAATGACTAGTGTTAAAACACTTTTATTAATAAAAACATAAGAAAACTGCAAAAATATGTTCTTGTAGTTTTCTGAATTCGTACATTTTGCCTTTTTTTGTGTTTTTTTTTTGTGCAAATTATGCCACTAATGCTCACTTTTTGCTGCAAATTGTGTCCCTCGGTCTAACGATCGTTAAAAAATCTCGTTAGTTACTGTTCCAAATCGGGGTATTTTAGTCATTTAAATGTCACATGGACAAAATTTGAAACTTATATATTAACTTTCAAACATTTTAGACAAACTCATTTAGATCAAAATACACACACTTACACCAACTTAAGAAAACAAATAAAAAACACATAATAAAAAACACATACAAATCAAACACAACTAACAAATCAACCAAACACACAAATGAAACAAACCCAACAAATCATACACACACAATATTTAGATATTGTTGTGAACAAGAATTGAAAGAATGAAAATATTCTTCTATTAATCATAATGTAGGAGATACAAAGGGTATATATAGATAAATATTAGGGTAAAAACCCTAATAACTAATTGGGTCATGGGCCTCTTGTGGGTTATATGGGCATCCACATAATATTATTCATAACAATCCCTCTTGGATGTTCATATTATTATTACTCTTTAAGAATGTTGCCTCATTAAAAACCTTGTCAGGAAAACCCAGTGGGACAAAACCATGACTAAGGACAAAAAGAGTGCAGCGCGTATTGTCTCCCTCTGATGACTATATCACTTGAGCTCTTTGAGTCTTTGCATTCCAATGGTTGTAACTTAGTTTCCTAAATGTTGATGTAGGAAGTGCCTTGGTAAATAGATCCGCCAAATTGTCGCTTGAACGAACTTGTTAATATCACCATTCTTCTGTAAGTCATGATTGAAGAAGAATTTTGGTAAAATATCTTTCGTCCTATCTCCCTTGATATAACATTCTTTAAGTTGAGCAATACATGTTGTGTTATCTTCATGCAAAACTGTTGGTATACTTCTTAGCCAAACACATTCTCAACTTGCTTCATGTATCGCTAGAATTTCTGCATGGTTGGATGAAATCCGTGAGATCGCCTGCTTAACTAAACGCCATGAATTTGCGGTTCCTCCACTTGTAAATGCATATCCAGTTTAAGATCGACCATTGTAAGAGTCAGACATTATGGAAGATATGTAATCTTCTAATATAACTCAAATACCTCTAATCAGTATCCTATAAGATATGGACATCCATATTATAATTATCCATAACACTCCCCCTTGGATGTCCATTTGAGGATTATGCCTCGCTAAAACCTTACTAGACAAAACCCAGTGGGACAAAAATCTAGTGAAGGGAAAAGAGTACATACTTCCTTTAAACGCTCGGGGATGTTGCCTCATTAAAAACCTTGCCGGAAAACCATGTGGGGACAAAACCGTGGTCAAGGGAAAAAGAGTGCAACGCGTACTCTCCCCCTGATGATCACATCACTTAAGCTCATTGAGTCAGTGAAATGCACATTAAAGTGTCTTGATAGAATCACATGAATAAATATTCTCTACATGTTGTTCGCATATTCATATTACCATATGTCATACATCTCATGCAATTATATCATCATACTTCATAAGTTATTCATTGCCAACAAATTCAAAATGAATGATATATTATATCATGTATGACCACTAGCGAGAACTTCAATCGTTCCATACGCATTTTAGTATCACACTTTTAAATCCATATTGTGATCATCATCTTTATAAATAAAGGGGGTCTTTTCAGCATCACGTGACCTCATAAACATGAGCGTCATTTATCCATATAAAGATATATAGCATCTTTATTTAGCTTTCATGATGCACAATGATTTCATCTTTAAGATGTTCAAATCATAAGCTGAGACAAATTGCTTCTTTTGTTGCAAATTCAACTTTTATGCATTCAGTTGCCTTTGTAATAAAATCAAACTGTCTGAAACTTAAACAATATTCAATCTAGATCCCTTTATAAAGTTTCATAGGGAAACATAATTCCTTATTTGGCACAATACTGTATACTAAGGCAATTATTAAACATATGCCAAAAACATGATTAATTTAATACAATCAAGTAGTGTTCTTGAGAACTTCTCTTACATGCTTTAAACATTAAAAATCACTAGCATGCTTCATGCATTTTATATTCTACAATAAAATCTCATATGAGCTCTATTCATTTATCATTTAGACGCATATCAATTACTTATTATATTTCCAGACTTACTAAATACATTACTGGATCCACCACATGTGAACATGTATTAATGTACAAGTCTTTGAGAGAATATGTGTGTGCCATCACTTATAACTTATACATAATTTAATTTCACTTTCTCATAAAGACTGATTCATATCAAATAATTTTGCATAGTCATATGTACGATCTTCAAGTCCCAGTAACCATGTCTCATCACAAGAGACTTCAAACTTTCATTAGTTCTTTGCGTCCTTAAATCTTTTGGCCATTCATTTATACATTTGCACTTCCTGCATGTATGTTTCCATAATCCTCACTATGATTATAGCGCTATCTTATTTATTTACAAAATCATATATAATAGTACTATCGACGTCGATTTATTTCTTTCGATTCCATACTCTACTAGACATCACAATCATTTATTGAGATCTCATAATTTTTCACGTACCCGGGGTTTTCAATAACCTTCATGTCTAGTTTTTCTTTAAGAGACTATTATGGGGTCTTTATTACCTCAATTCGACCATCTTCATTTTACTGCTCCATTTTATCTCTTCATTCGAGGACTTTTATTTGGAATCGATTAGTCTATCACGTTGCAGACGTGCCATAGACTCACTATCAATCATTGGTTTTAATGTTGGGACACACATTTTAATTGGAGCATTAACAGCGTATGTATGATCTAGTCACTTTATTTAGGTCACAAAACTTGTCTGGCATCTACTAGATCTGGAATGTAAATTGTCCCTTGAACTTTAAGTTCATTTTCATTAGTGTGAGGATCAATATTTTTGTATCATAATTCATTCCATATTTCTCGCTGCTCATTCTCCCCCTGAATGAATTATCAACTTCAACATCCCATTGTTGT
Organism: Chrysanthemum seticuspe; assembly: GCA_019973895.1. NCBI lineage: Eukaryota > Viridiplantae > Streptophyta > Magnoliopsida > Asterales > Asteraceae > Chrysanthemum > Chrysanthemum seticuspe. The sequence continues at coordinate 158,294,632 of BPTQ01000003.1, forward strand.
GCGTTGTGGTGGATTTCAAATAAAAGTTTCGCACATTTACATAAACTTTAATGGGAAACATATGGTTCGTGACCATAAACCATTTTATTGGGGAGTATTCATTAATCTTGTTGGCATGATGCGAATTCATACTCATATTTTATAACATGCCCCATAATCTAAGATTTTTGTTCTCATAATTATTGGTTTTGCAATCAACTGAAGACATTTTATGAACGTTTCAACAAAATCAATTCGCGTACGAACATGGGCTACTTTTAAGTTCGACACTTATTCCAATAATTACCCAACAAATGGAAGGCTTGAGAATTTGTTCCGAGGAATGAAAAATATACAATTTGGAAAACCATGCTCTCATTTTATAAGACGAGCCATTCATCACGCTAACCTTAAGTTGCGTCTTTAATTATCATTTTGACGATGCATCGATTTTAAAACTCAAAATGATCAACATGGCGGATGTATAGGCCTACATACATCCCCTTCATATTCATTCCAAAACTTTATAAGACAAAGTCCTTACTTATATGGTGGTGATATATGAACAATTAACTTCCAATGAGAACAATCAGATCTATTTTGAAAGAAACTTATTGTTCTTCTATATATTTTGCATCTTCATTGATCTGGGATGGTCTAACCGGTCATGCCAATTAATAATGGCGGCTCATAAACTCTAGTTTATGACCAACATGTACTTCGATTGCACTTTCTATGTAAACATCAAATAATATGGAGATCTTAATACAACATCACATTTCTCCAATCGAATTGATATAATCACTTTTATAATTTTTAATATATTATTCATATAATAGCCCATAACATTATCAAATAATAAAACATACGGAGTATTATAACTAGCGAAGTTGCACAATTTTCAAGATACATGCTTGTCATTAATCAATTAATCAAATATCTCACAAGCAAATAAAATCACATGATATGATAAATCAAAGTATATATAAAAAATCAATGGCACAATTTATGTTAACTAAGTCATTTTATTTTCATATTTATTATCTTCGTTACTCTTAAGCGACGATAGTTAACATATCTCAACGTTACACCAAAATGATTATCATACTTGTACCTATAATGCATATTTTTAATGACACATCGTCCTTTTCAAATTTTAATAGCTCTCATTTATTTTGTCATGCAAGGAATGAGACTCGTTAAATTATGCGGTCATAAACAATTACAGTCTTATAGATGCAAAACACTTCAAAATTAAACCACATGTTTCACTGTTAAGTGGTACAGTATTATTTTTACATAATATTAACCGATAGACAATTTGCATGCTTGACTTAAATTCATTCTTTTGAATATGCAATTCACTGTTTAGGATAATCTATAACTAGCTTTATAAAGAACTATATATTTTTCCTTGTATTAAATAACGATCGAGGATTACTCTGTTTCTTTTGAAAACCTTATTTCCTTTCACTTCTATATCTATCCGTATTAGTTTATGGCCTATATACAATTCATAGTGGTGTATACCTATCTTGTTATGCAATATTTTCCGATAAGCAATTAACTACGTTATGCTTAATAATACCAACAAGATTTTATGATATTCATCAAAAATTACTATGTGCATGGTCAAAGGCTCGACTAAAATTGTATAAGTTTAGTGTAACACAGTACATGTAACGCCCCGACCCGACAAGGGTAAAGGAATCACAAGTAATGGTGTCATATCAAAGCAAACATAAATATCCAAAAGAAATCTCAACATAAATATTGAAATAATCCAAGTCAAACGACTTCAATACATAGGTCCCAGCGGAAAATAAACTCCAAATGAAATGTCTAAAATATAAAGTCTAAATGGCATCATAAGATCAAAGCTAAAATCTCTAAGGTAAGTCCACACAGCACTCATCCCAAAGCAATACCCAGCTCCAATGCTTAGATACCTGCCGCGGAAGAAAAGAAATGCGGCTGAGCTTCAAAAGCCCAGTGAACAGATATACAAGCAAAACGAATACGAAACAAGAACGAATACGAAATAAAGTGAAAGAAAGATAGTAAAATCATAATCATTTCAAAAGATAAATCAGGATATAAGAATAAGTTTTATAGCTAACTACCTCGAGCCCAAACACACATGCCATATCATAAAAATATTCATAATCACATAAGGCAACATTTTGTAGGGGAGACCTACCAGAGTTATGAAGGACGTGCATGCACGCAGCATCAATCATCAAATAACATATAGCATATAACATATAATATATAACATATAACAGATCTAGGATGCACCCATACGCCCCACAAACATACATTGATAATATAATATAACATGAGCTCATAACAAATAACTGATAAGGGACGTGGCAGAACTTCACTCTACTGCCCTAGAGTCATGTCAGAAGTGCATTACTGACACGGACATGGAACCCCCATGACTAGTTAATAATTGGCACGGGTGTCAAACTATCTTAGGTCAAATAAGAATGTCATAACTGACATAGATCATATTTTATCAAATGTTTAGTCATGTTTCAAAATCAAAGTCTTATATCATATAGTTCAAAATCAATGTTTTATGATTCAAAAATCAAAGTTCAGATAAGCAATAGCTCAAATAGACACATTAGGGTTCATAGCAAAGGCTTAGGAAATCCTAATATGAAAGTTAACGAAAAGAAAACGTTATAAGAAACCTTTACTGAAAAGGTCGGAATATATGTACCTTATTCCAAAGCAAATGATCGAAAAGAAGACACATGGAAAGCAAAGAATTACTCCTTCTTCACAGAACCTATACACATTAATGGTCGTATATATTATTAATGATTCCATAATCGTCGAAATGATCTTTTAATATTTTAGGGTTTTATAATTTAAATGAGACTTAAATGTTTTATAATTAATATCGTAGATTAGGGTTCATATGTCATCATTAAAGTTTAGGGTTAAATGTGAAAATAGTTAAAACGTCATAACTCACACATGAAAATAACGAAATACTATATTTAGTTTCAAAACCCTAATCGACTCTCATTTATATTCTAGGGTTTTCTCATCTTTAATATCTCATTAATATGCATTTACTTACATGTTACGTCTTTTAATGACTCGTTACTTAACCTAACACGTCACAAAATAATCCTTCCTTTTTATGTTTCACCATACACGTTTATGATTTTATGTGACATACAAGTTACTTATTACTCGACTTAATTCACAAACCATTAGGGTTTGGCATACCTTATTCGATTAACATATCAAACTAGGGTTTACGTTTTCATGACCTTTACCCGTTTAATATACTTTTACAACTCATATGTGGTTCGGTTCAACTTAGGGTTTCAATTAATAAGTTATTACGCAAGTCTTAACTCATCTACATACTTAACTCATTCAAGTTATCATGTTTTATACCTTAGTCGAATGATAAGCATGGTTCGGTCCTTATTCATATGGTTCGGTTTTAATATAACTCGACACAACCATGACCCGATTCAATAATACATATTACGTACATAACTCTTTAATACTTGTAAGGTTTAATCATTAGGGTTTTCCTTGTTTTGATTCCATTCGGCTCGGTCACAAAACAAAACAACAAACTCGACTAAAACAAAACATATTACAATATATTAACGCAAGGTACATCAAAGGAAGACGAGAATAGGTTATACCTTGACTTGGTTGAGCAAAAATCTCGACACCAAGGGTGTTTGATATTCGGCCGAGCAAGAGAGAAAAAGAAAAAGAGGCAACAACAAAACTAGGGTTTCACTTTTGTGATTATGTGTTGTATATATAGTAGTTGTATTTGATTTAGGCTTAGGAGGGGATTGGGTTTCGGTTTGGCCCAACCGAACACACCAAACACACGCACACCATATGGGCTTCGTCCTATGGTCCATCGAACAAAACAAACACGACCCAATTTATTTACGAAACGTTAAATCTTCGTCGTACCAAAATCGATCACGTAATATATTTTAGTTAGGTTTTAATTATTCACAAGTTAAGCTTTAAAATATATAAATGTTATAAATATATTTTACGTATTTTATAAATTTCGATTCCAAGGGTATTTTAGTCTTTAATCAGATTTTAGATTTCCAGGTTTTACAATTCTTCCCCTCTAAAGAAAAATTTTCGTCCTCGAAAATTGAAATGAAACGAAAACGAAAACGAAATGAGAACATACCAAACTATTCAAAGAAATGAGGATAACTAGCTCGCATCGACTCCTCGGTTTCCCAAGTAGCCTCACGTTCAGGATGATTTTTCTAAAGAATCTTAACGAACGGAATGACTTTATTTCTCATAACTCTTTCTTGTCTTTCCAAAATAGCTTCCGGTTCTTCAGATAAAGACCTATCGGATTGAATTTGATCAAACGGATAAGAAGCAACGTGTAACGGATGATAGTTGTATCCCCTTAGGAGTGATACATGGAAAACGTCATGAACATGCGATAACTGAGGCGGAAGTGCTAATCGATACGAACCTTCTCCTATACGTTCTAGAATCTCAAAAGGTCCAATAAATCGAGGACTGAGCTTGCCCTTGATTCCAAAACGTTTCACGCCTCTAAACGGCGAAACTTTCAAAAATACAGGATCTCCAACCCGAAATTCTAAATCACGACGATGCTTGTCGGCATAACTTTTCTGACGAGACCTAGCTTCCTTCAACTTTTCTCTAGCCACAGCTACTTTATCATTAGTGATCTCGATCATTTCCGGACCTTCAATCAAGCGCTCACCTACTTCATCCCAGCAAATAGGTGCTCTACATTTCCTTCCATAAAGAAGTTCAAACGGTGCCGCCTTAATGCTAGCATGCCAACTGTTGTTATATGCAAACTCTACTAAACATAAATATTCATCCCAACTGCCAGTCCATTCTAAAGCACAAGCCCTTAGCATATCCTCTAAGGTCTGTATCGTCCTCTCTGACTGACCATCTGTTTGAGGATGAAATTCCGTACTAAAGTTAAGTCGAGTACCCCAAGCTTTCTGCAAACCTTTCCAGAAACGAGAAGTAAAACGCGGATCTCTGTCGGACACAATAGATGCCGGAGTACCATGAAGTCTAACGATCTCTTGCTGAAAAATCTCCGCCAATTTACCAATACCATAATCCTTTCTGATTGGCAAGAAATGAGCAGATTTGGTTAGTCGATCAACAACTACCCAAATCGCATCGTGCTTCTTTCGAGTAAGAGGTAGTCCAGTCACAAAATCCATAGATATCTTATCCCACTTCCATGTTGGAATATCCAATGGCTGTAACAATCCACTAGCCCTTTGATGTTCAATCTTAACCTGCTGACAAATCATACACTTCGACACAAACGTCGCCACATCTTGCTTCATGCCATTCCACCAAAAGTACTGTTTCAAATCCCTATACATCTTGGTAGAACCAGGATGGATAGTGAAAGGAGAACTATGAGCTTCAGTCATAACTTTCTCACGAAGTACCTGATCATTGGGAACACAAAGCCTATCTCCATACCATACAATACCGTCATTATCAAACTTTAACTCCGTCTGCTTACCTTCTTCAACATTTTGCGCCACGGCCCACAGCTCGCCGTCATCTTTCTGAGCCTCTTTAATTTGCAGTATAAGGTTCGACTCCACCTTCATACTAGCCCAGTATCCATCAAAACCTCGTACACATAACTCAACATTCAAACTCTCTAAGTCACGCAAAATCCTAGGCTCAATCTCAATACTTGCAAGAATGCCTGATTTCTGGCTAAGCGCGTCAGCAACTACGTTAGCCTTACCTGGATGGTACTGAATATTGGTGTCATAATCTTTAAGAAGTTCTAACCATCTTCTTTGTCTCATGTTAAGTTCCTTCTGAGTGAAAATATACTTGAGACTCTTATGATCAGTGAATATATCACACGCCTCTCCATACAAGTAATGTCTCCAGATCTTCAACGCAAACACCACTGCAGCTAACTCAAGATCATGAGTTGGGTAATTCTCCTCATAAGGTTTTAGCTGCCTCGAAGCATAAGCTATTACCTTTCCATGTTGCATCAAAACACAGCCTAATCCTTTCTTAGATGCATCACTGTAAATTTGAAATCCTCCAGAACCAGTTGGAAGAGTCAAAATAGGAGCTGACACCAATCTCCGCTTCAACTCTTCAAAACTCTTCTCTCGTTCATCCGTCCATACAAACTTTTCACCTTTTCTCATCAGTTGGGTTAGGGGTAGAGCTAAGCGAGAGAAACCTTCAACAAAACGTCTGTAGTAACCAGCAAGTCCAAGAAAACTCCTGACCTCAGTCACTGTCGTAGGTCTTGGCCATTTGGTGATAGCCTCAACCTTAGACGGATCCATGGTGATACCATCAGCTGATACAATATGAACAAGGAACGCAACTTGTCTTAACCAAAATTCGCACTTCGAAAATTTGGCGTACAACTTCTTCTTCCTCAAAATCTCCAAAACTATCCGGAGATGTTCTTCATGCTCTTCTTCAGACTTGGAGTAAACTAGAATGTCGTCGATGAAAACAATAACGAACTTGTCGAGGAACTCATGGAAAACACGATTCATCAGGTCCATAAACACAGCAGGCGCATTGGTCAAACCAAAAGGCATAACGAGGAATTCGTAATGACCATATCTGGTACGAAACGCGGTCTTAGGAACATCTTGCTCCCTCACACGTAACTGATGGTAACCAGACCTCAAGTCAATCTTCGAAAAGAACTTAGCTCCTTGTAGTTGATCAAACAAATCATCAATACGCGGCAGAGGATAACGGTTACGAATGGTAATACGATTGAGTTCACGGTAGTCGATACATAAGCGCATGCTTCCATCCTTCTTCTTCACAAACAAGACAGGTGCACCCCATGGAGAAACACTGGGGCGAATAAATCCATTTTCTATCATCTCTTGCAGCTGTTCCTTCAACTCCTTCAGTTCTACAGGTGCCATGCGATACGGAGCCTTCGAAATCGGTTCAGCACCAGGAATTAACTCAATGCTAAACTCAACTTCTCTAGCTGGGGGAAGTCCAGGGAGTTCATCGGGAAAAACGTCGGTAAATTCGCAAACAACCGAAAGATTTTCAATGTTAGGACTCTCCAAAGATATGTCCTTAACAGATGCTAGAAAACCTTGGCACCCATGAGCAATCATGGTCCGTGCCTACATAGCGGAAATGAGCTTAACAGATTTAAGAGGTTGAGAACCGTGATAAACGAATTCGGGATGTTTTACGTCTCCAAAGATCACCGTTCTAGCATAGCAGTCAATTGAAGCTCTATGGTAAGCCAACCAATCCATGCCTAGAATGATATCAAAGTCGACCATATCGAGAGGATACAGATTTGCAAAGCGAATACGATCATCAAAACGAAGAGGACACTTAACGTATTTATGATCAATGATCACGTGGTTTTTCATAGGCGTAGAAATCGATAAGTGATTTGTTAACGGTTTGGGCTTCATATTAAGTTTCTTAGCAAATGTGATAGATATAATGGAGTGTGTGGCACCGGTATCAAATAAAACGAAGACATCATAATCATCAATGAAAAGAGTGCCCGTAATGGTACCTGAAGTGCGCTCCGCCTGGTTACGAGTAGTAGCATAAACACGTCCAGTAGTAGTTGGCGGCTTGATGAAATTTCCAGGAATCGCCGGGTTCTTCTTAGGGCAATCTTTAATCTTGTGAGCAGTGGAACCACAAGCAAAACATCCACCAGTGGCCTTGTAACACTGCCCCGGATGAGCCTTTCCACAAGTAGTGCAAATAGGTGGGGGTGGTAAAACTTCAGCTGTCCTCTGTTGACCTGAAGATCCTGAAGCACGACCCTGATTTGCTCCTCGAGCTGACTGATCCCTGTTGTAACGCTGGTTATTGTTACCTTGGTTCTGACGGTCACTTCCATTCTTACCAGCATTTTTATTATCTTGACCCCTCGTCTCAGGGCGTCCAGTGTCAACATTCCTTCCTGACTAACCCCTCTGATCATAACTCCTATCCACTTGATTCCTCGAATCATAACTCCTACCAGAATTTCCCTTATAATCATTGCCTTGAGTCCTACCTTGAATCCGATCACCATCGCGATTACGCTTGTTGGAACCCGAAACCTCATGAAAGATCTCAATGTTACGAGCTGCGTCATTGCAGGCCGACACATTCTCATACTCAATATTAAGCAGTCGGTCCAGCACCCACTTCTTCAGTCCCCACTTGAAGTGCTTAGCTTGACGCCTACCATCTCCAGCAATGGCTCCCACAAAACTCACCAACCTCATAAATCTACTCATGTACTCATTGGAATTCTCATAATCGAACTGGTAGATTGCCTGATAATCCCTCTCATACCTTTGCTGCTCAGCATCAGGGAAGTAACGGTTATAGAAGATAGTCCGAAACTCAGTCCAGGTACAAGTCACAGCAAAAGCGTCTCCTCCTCTTGCTTGTTTGAGTGCCTTCCACCAATTTAAAGCATCACCTTCCAATTTGAATGCAGCCAAACGAGTCTTAAACTCGTCTCCACAACCCAGTACTTCAAACAACTTCTCAATATGAGTGATCCAGTCCTCGGCCTCAGTAGGAGTAGCAGCAGTGCTAAACGAAAGAGGCTTGAGCTTACCGAAACGCTCGAGCCAAGTGTGAATACCGACGGGTTGATTTCTTCCACCACTACCCAAAGCACCATTCTGATTACGAATGTTGTTGATCACCTGTTCCATCATCTCAGGTGTAGTAAGACCAGGGAAAAGAGAGTTGAGAGCATTCGCAATCGCAGTATCCATGTTAGTAGCATCATCATCTCCATCCGCGCTACCGGTAGTACGAGTTCGAACCATCTGAACGATTAGCAAAATGAACAAAGGTGAGATACGAAATGGAAGTACGCAGAAGGAATCCTAAAGTCTACCCAAATCCTCACAGGTCAAATCCTAAGCTCTAAAGTCTCAAAACCTAGGCTCCATATGTCACAGGTCCTGACTACAAGTCGTAAACCTGGGCTCTGATACCATAAATTGTAACGCCCCGACCCGACAAGGGTAAAGGAATCACAAGTAATGGTGTCATATCAAAGCAAACATAAATATCCAAAAGAAATCTCAACATAAATATTGAAATAATCCAAGTCAAACGACTTCAATACATAGGTCCCAGCGGAAAATAAACTCCAAATGAAATGTCTAAAATATAAAGTCTAAATGGCATCATAAGATCAAAGCTAAAATCTCTAAGGTAAGTCCACACAACACTCATCCCAAAGCAATACCCAGCTCCAATGCTTAGATACCTGCCGCGGAAGAAAAGAAATGCGGCTGAGCTTCAAAAGCCCAGTGAACAGATATACAAGCAAAACGAATACGAAACAAGAACGAATACGAAATAAAGTGAAAGAAAGATAGTAAAATCATAATCATTTCAAAAGATAAATCAGGATATAAGAATAAGTTTTATAGCTAACTACCTTGAGCCCAAACACACATGCCATATCATAAACATATTCATAATCACATAAGGCAACATTTTGTAGGGGAGACCTACCAGAGTTATGAAGGACGTGCATGCACGCAGCATCAATCATCAAATAACATATAGCATATAACATATAATATATAACATATAACAGATCTAGGATGCACCCATACGCCCCACAAACATACATTGATAATATAATATAACATGAGCTCATAACAAATAACTGATAAGGGACGTGGCAGAACTTCACTCTACTGCCCTAGAGTCATGTCAGAAGTGCATTACTGACACGGACATGGAACCCCCATGACTAGTTAATAATTGGCTCGGGTGTCAAACTATCTTAGGTCAAATAGGAATGTCATAACTGACATAGATCATATTTTATCAAATGTTTAGTCATGTTTCAAAATCAAAGTCTTATATCATATAGTTCAAAACAATGTTTTATGATTCAAAAATCAAAGTTCAGATAAGCAATAGCTCAAATAGACACATTAGGGTTCATAGCAAAGGCTTAGGAAATCCTAATATGAAAGTTAACGAAAAGAAAACGTTATAAGAAACCTTTACTGAAAAGGTCGGAATATCTATACCTTATTCCAAAGCAAATGATCGAAAAGAAGACACAGGGAAAGCAAAGAATTACTCCTTCTTCACAGAACCTATACACATTAATGGTCGTATATATTATTAATGATTCCATAATCGTCGAAATGATCTTTTAATATTTTAGGGTTTTATAATTTAAATGAGACTTAAATGTTTTATAATTAATATTGAGATTAGGGTTCATATGTCATCATTAAAGTTTAGGGTTAAATGTGAAAATAGTTAAAACGTCATAACTCACACATGAAAATAACGAAATACTATATTTAGTTTCAAAACCCTAATCGACTCTCATTTATATTCTAGGGTTTTCTCATCTTTAATATCTCATTAATATGCATTTACTTACATGTTACGTCTTTTAATGACTCGTTACTTAACCTAACACGTCACAAAATAATCCTTCCTTTTTATGTTTCACCATACACGTTTATGATTTTATGTGACATACAAGTTACTTATTACTCGAATTAATTCACAAACCATTAGGGTTTGGCATACCTTATTCGATTAACATATCAAACTAGGGTTTACGTTTTCATGACCTTTACCCGTTTAATATACTTTTACAACTCATATGTGGTTCGGTTCAACTTAGGGTTTCAATTAATAAGTTATTACGCAAGTCTTAACTCATCTACATACTTAACTCATTCAAGTTATCATGTTTTATACCTTAGTCGAATGATAAGCATGGTTCGGTCCTTATTCATATGGTTCGGTTTTAATATAACTCGACACAACCATGACCCGATTCAATAATACATATTACGTACATAACTCTTTAATACTTGTAAGGTTTAATCATTAGGGTTTTCCTTGTTTTGATTCCATTCGGCTCGGTCACAAAACAAAACAACAAACTCGACTAAAACAAAACATATTACAATATATTAACGCAAGGTACATCAAAGGAAGACGAGAATAGGTTATACCTTGACTTGGTTGAGCAAAAATCTCGACACCAAGGGTGTTTGATATTCGGCCGAGCAAGAGAGAAAAAGAAAAAGAGGCAACAACAAAACTAGGGTTTCACTTTTGTGATTATGTGTTGTATATATAGTAGTTGTATTTGATTTAGGCTTAGGAGGGGATTGGGTTTCGGTTTGGCCCAACCGAACACACCAAACACACGCACACCATATGGGCTTCGTCCTATGGTCCATCGAACAAAACAAACACGACCCAATTTATTTACGAAACGTTAAATCTTCGTCGTACCAAAATCGATCACGTAATATATTTTAGTTAGGTTTTAATTATTCACAAGTTAAGCTTTAAAATATATAAATGTTATAAATATATTTTACGTATTTTATAAATTTCGATTCCAAGGGTATTTTAGTCTTTAATCAGATTTTAGATTTCCAGGTTTTACAGTACATCTTTGATCACATTTTATATACCGTAGAGATCAAACTAAAAGTACGCTTTATGATTGTTTTAAACAATGTTTTAATAATTGACATAACATCTTAAGTGATCAAGTTAGTCAATATAATTTGTACCATAAAAACATTTAATCTTCGGACATGCGTATAATAGTAGCCAAATTAAAAATTTGTCTATAACTAGAAGTATGATATCATTAATTGTGGTATAGCCATGCAACATAAACAAGTAAACAATCATGCCCGGCCATTAGCCTTTGAATTTATCCCCATCATAAGCAAAGAACCATAATGTTTTAATAAATGGTGACAGTTTTATACATTTATATAGAACCTTCTATTTAATATAACTATTCATTAATACCCTAGAGCATATATGGGTTATCTTGTGGTTACTTGAACAAATTATTAAAACTAAGTTCTACACAGGCGATGTCATATCTATTATGAATGCTTATAACGTGTTGTGAACAAGAATTGAAAGAATGAAAATATTATTTTATTAATCATAATGTAAGAGATACAAATGGTATATATAAATAAATATTAGGGTAAAAACCCTAATAGCTAATTGGGTCATGGGCCTCTTGTGGATTATATAGGTATCCACATAATATTATTCATAACATATATTAGTTTAACTAATTCTTTTTTTATTTTTTTCTTGTTTATGCAGTCGACCAATGGACGATCCCGTAAATTACCAATTTAGTATTTCATTTTATTATTTGCTATAGTTTTAGGATTGACATCGTTACTGCTACGAGTTAATTTCGCAATGTTTATCGTTAATTCATTAATATTAATGTGTTTAGCAAACTAGTCATTTAGGGGTCTCCTATGTGAATTAAGTGAAACAATTAGTGATAAAATGATGATTATTGAAATGAAGAAAGTGGAACACAATTACTAAGGTGCCGTTTGGTTTGTTTGATGGAATCACAATGGATATAGATTTGATAAAGGGGTGTAGTGAGAACATGTGCGATCCTTTAAAAAGTGATGCAAAATAAAAAGTATAGAAAGCCAATAAGGTATTGCCACGTGTACTCCACTCATTTTTTCCTTTTTTTCTTTAATATTTTTGGTTAGAGGGTATATAGGTCATTTGACCCGTTTTTTTAATTCCACCATAAATTTCAAACGTAAATAACTTTCAAACAACAAACTTTTACAAAAAATCGATTTCACCAAAAATTTTAAAATTTAATTGTCTTTAATTTGGTATGCATTTTGATATATGAATCGCAACTTTTTTTTTCAACTTTTTAATTGTGTGTTGATTTTCTTGAAATTTTCGGCATTTTTTGCTCTAATTTTGTCTAGTTTAGAGACCGAATTATGCAAAACTTACAACATGAAAGTTGTAGCTTTTTGGCAAATCTTTACTCAGGATTTTGAATCACTCAAATCTGATACTATATAAGTGAGATATCTCACGTTAAAGATGACGTATTAGTCATATTTAGTGCATACAAAGTGTTTGATAAAATGCCTAAAATAGATTTTTCGTATAAAAGTACATTTAAATGCATTAATTGGTGTACCACAATACATCTTTTGTTATTTTTAGCTTTTTATTAACTGATTAACAATAACCAACTGATGAACATTTCGATTAACAAGATTAACTGATGAACAACACTAACCGATGAACAATATTATACATCAGCTTGTATTGTTCATCAGTTTGTATTGTTCATCATTGATAAACTGATGAATAATGTGACCATAACTGATGAACATTTTGATGAACAAGATTAACTGATGAACAATATTGTTCATCAGTTATTATTGTTCATCAGTTACTGTTGTTCATCGGTGACAAACTGATGAACAACACTAACTGATGATCAATACTAACTGATGAACAAAACGTACATTTTTTTTAAAATAACGATTAAAAAACATCACTTTTAGAATCTTACATTAATAAAATGATTAATGATGCGTTGTGGCACAAAAATTAGAGCATTTAATGCAAATTTAACAAAAAAAATCTAAGCTAGACATTTCATCAAACACCTTGTGTGCACCAAATATGACTAAAACGTCATCTTTAACGTATGATATCTCACTCGTTTCATATCGAATTTGAGTGATTCAAAAACTTGTGTAAAGAGTGAACGGAAATCTATAACTTTCAAGTTTTACGTTTTTCACGATTCGACATTTTCGAGGGTAAAAAATAAAACCCAAAATGCCCAAAAAATCAAGAAAATCAAGACCAATTGAATATGTAAAAAAAAAGTTTTGAAATATTTAACAAGATTTATACCAAATTAAAGAGGATTAAATTTTAGAAATTTTGGTGAAATCGGATTTTTCTAAAAAATTGTCCTTTAAAAGTTATATGCATTTGAATTTTGAGGGTGAAATGTAAAAAACGTGAAAAATGACTAATTTACCCTTGACTGGATTTCTTTTATAATTTGAGGTGGTGGACACATGTCACTTGAAGAGTGGCTTTCTACACTTTTTTTAAAAAATGGGTTTTTATTAGATCCCCTACCGTAGTGAGAATGGATATGATTATTTCAAAAATAATGTTTGGTACAAAAAATTGGGTTTCAATTTAAAATACAAAAATTAAAATCATAAGTAAAATAGTTGATGGGGCCGGTAATTTGGAATCAATTTGCACACCCACCAAACTAAGGTGGTATGGAGTATACCTTTATATGGGGATTTGAAACCCAATATGTGGGCCCATTCATTTTAACCAAACACTTTAAATAGCAATCAAACTCATTCTATCAATTCCATGCCCCTCAAACAAACACCTCCTAAGTTTTTTTTTAGTGATTGACGCCAACTGAAACAACATTTACTGTTTTTGTATATTGTCTGGAACATTTTTAACATTGTGCTTTTAAGACTAATCTTTTAATGTGGTGCATTTTGTTAAACTTGCGTATTTAAACAAACCTTATAAGCAATGTTTTGAAAATCGGGTTTATAATCGATCTAGTCGAGTCACCGGTCATCAGGTCGATCGGTTTGATCGTCGGGTCAACCCGGTTTTTCATTTAAAAATAAAAAATAACCGGGTCAACCGGTTCGACCGCCTGGTCAACCCGATTTTTATAAAAAAAAATTTTGAAAAAAAATAAACCTGGCCGGGTTTCGAGAACCGGGTTGACCCGGTTCGCTCAAAACCCGGGGGGTCTAGCCGGTTAACCCAGTTTTAGAAACCCGGGTTTTTCTAACCCGTTTTTTGCCCGAAACTGGTCCGATCGTTTAACCCATCCGGGTAGACCCATATTTCAAAACATTGCTTATAGGTGAGGTTGAGCAGTGCATAAACTGTGCATACTTGTAGCCGTGTACTAGTTGCAAACTGGCATCATAGAATAGTTGGATTTGTTAGTGCAAATATTACGATCTCGGTTTTAATAATGACAAACATGTAACTTGTAATCCATAACGTAAAATGTCCAAGTTACTCGTAAACACTAATTATCAATGCATACTTACATCAACATCTCTCGACGTCTCAAGTATGCCTCAATAAAGTCGTAGATTTCCATCCCGACGTTAAGGTTTAGGGTTTAGGGCTCAAGGTATGTACAAAAAAAATTAAAACTTGACGGATGATCAAAGAAATAAATTTCTTGTTCTAAACTTCACATTAATGTGACAACATTTTTTTTCT
This sequence comes from Chrysanthemum seticuspe, assembly GCA_019973895.1. Lineage (NCBI taxonomy): Eukaryota > Viridiplantae > Streptophyta > Magnoliopsida > Asterales > Asteraceae > Chrysanthemum > Chrysanthemum seticuspe. Next base: position 158,309,764 of record BPTQ01000003.1, read on the forward strand.
TTCAAAAATACATGTTACAAATTATTTTTAAATTCTAAAGAAATGTTTTAATTGGTAAAATCATTTCAAAAATAGTAACAACTATTCCCCCCCCCCCCCCCAAAAAAAATAGCTCCAAACATACCCCAAATAAACCTTCCTCACTAAAAACAAAATGTGGAGCGTTTTTGTCTGGGACGGCACCACTAAATTTAGTGGTACCGTCGGACAATTAACGGTATCGCCAGTCTATAACGGCTAGTTTTTTCTTTGCCTATAAATAATGGACCATTTTACACTTCCAACTTGATTTTTCCAGCTAGTTTTCTCTGGTCTAATCATCTTTTATTTAGATCACTTTATTTGATCATTTAGTGGGTTTTAGTTTGTTTAAGAGTGATCCAATCATCCATTCTAGAGATCACCTTTATTCTTCTACTAGTACAAGAGAAGAACACATCGTATCAAGAAGATACAAAGTGTTGTAGTATTAGTGTAGTGTGTCCGTAACACTTGTTACGTACTGGTTGTATCTAGATATACATCAACTTGTCCATCATCTTTTTTAGTTAGATTGGGTAGATCATTGTAATCTTGTTGAGATAAAAAAAAGTCTCATGAAGCTTGTGTTGTTCGTGTGTAGATCGGGTAGATCGTGTTGATCGTGAAGATCGGGTAGATCGGGTTGATCGTGTAGATCGGGTAGATCGTGTATAGATCGTGGGGATCTTGTAGCTTGTGTGATTTGAAAGATCCGGTAGATCGTGTGTGAGATTGGTACTAGCTAGATTAGTACTCGACATTTAGCTTAGAGTCGAAAAATAATGTAAGCGACGTTGTATGGTTTTCTCCGCCGAGAAAAGAGCTTGTTGATTAGTGAAGTAACTCTTGATTTAGGTACTCGAGGAGTGGAGTAGGGCAAAGAGGAGATTCGTGACCGAACCACTATAAATCATCGTGTCCGGTTTGCGCTTTCTTTACTTATCTCTTTACTTTTATTTTTTCATTTACCGTTTTACATTTATATTTTTTGCACTGTGTTTATATTTGTGTGGCTTGTGCTTATGTTGTGTTAGTTGTGTTAGTTGTGTTTGTGTCATGGCATGTTACATGCCTTAGTTTGTGTTATTGTGATATATCTTAATTGTTGCTTTATATTCTCTAGCTCTTGTAAGACTAGTAAGATTATTGTTGACACTTTTCATATTACATCACACTTGATTTGGTGTTTGATACACAAGGTTTTAAGTTTTTAAATGGGAACGTATTCACCCCCCCCCCCCACGTTTTCTACAATTGGTGCTAGAGCCATGTCGATAAAATTTTTAAAACAAATGGTTTTTAAAATTGAGTACGATCCATGTATTAAATTACCCATGAAGCGGGATAAAATATGAAAAGCATTTAGTTGCTTAATACCTACAAGTTTTGTTCTTAAGTATAATTTGTCATACTAGCTTGAAGGTTTTTCTTAAACCAATAAAAGAATAGAGTTTATAAGTGTCCGGTTATATTTTTAGAACAAGTCATAAAGTGATGTGGTTTGGAAATGAGTGTTTGGGACAATTATTTTTTTTTATAGTAAATATAATTTCATAAATGCGTTTCTTAGTCTTAAACGTGCAAATGTTACTTAATATATATTTTTTATATGTTCGGTATTTAGTGTATTAAGTTTTACATCTTTTCGTTACGTCAAATACTTGTTTGCGATGAGAAAATTGGTTTTGTTCAAAACTGTAATAATAGGTCACGGTACCTTCGTCTGTTTTTCAGATGTGGGAAACTTTCAAAAATCCATATAAAATCAACCGTAAGTCGGTAGGAGTCGTGCCACCTATTGTTTTAAACGTAATTGAGTCTACTTTCATTTAAAAATACTTTTAGGAAATGATTGTAAAGTAAAATTTATAAGAGTCTTTGATTCGTTACAAAGAGTCTTTTCCGGTCATGCCGATTACACAAATGTTGGTCAAATTACAAAGAGAACATCACATGTTGATGTATTTATATTTTTAAAGTGTTGAACTTGATCAAATTTTAAAATGGGGTGGAAAATAATTTATTTTCAAATAAAATTGAGCTAAGTGTACATTGTTATACTTAATACACAAAATGAAGGTAAGTATTTTTTTGTTGTTATCCTAAATGACTTTTTGTTTTCTTTATGTCTTAGTATTGTTAGTTAAATTTTTTGGGTGCTTATTGTTATCTTTAGTTGATCTAATTATATCTATAATTACAAGCGTTTTACATGCCTTGTTGCTATGTATTGATTATTCGTTTTCCGGTTTATGCGTCAATAGGACTTAGACTAGACTTCTTGCACTAAGTTGCGTAATTGGTTTTGGATTGCATATAGGCATAGACCACTTTTCTTGCATATGTATTTTCGACATCTTGAAAGTTTTAAAATGATTTAGTATCCTTTTTAGGAATGGAAACTAAGTTGGTTCATCATGTGTGTAGAAATATATTGTCTTACACAATTATTTTTTCAAATGTTTAAGTGTAAAAAAAATTATATCACCTCAAAATATTTAACACTTTGATTAAATCCGTAACATAATCTCTAAAATATTACATCCTCTTGTATTGCTTGACCATGAGTTGTCTAAACAAGATAAAAGATCATATTAATACATTAGTATTTAAGTAAAAGAAAATGTATTAAACTTGCATTGATCTAACACACACAAAAAAATATTTTCAACATCTAATTTTGGGGGAATTGCATATAAATCACTCTAAAGACTAAAAATTATGTATATATCCAAGCAAAACTAATAATTACATATATATCATTCTAAAGAATTAAATTTATGATATATATCCAAATCATAAATTTATACATATTTAAAGACTTAAAATACATGATAATTATATTTTGAATATGAAATGTCAATTATACCCTTGCTATTATTTATCAGACCATAAAGTTTCTTCATTTTTTACATTGTCACCTACAAATTTAAGTCCTAACGTTGATTTAAATAAGTTTTCTAAAATAGTGTTTTTGCTTTTAGTTAATCAACGAGCGGGGTAGCCCGCGCGTTGCTGCGGGAGTGCTGTGCTGATGAATCGAACATACCACATACATATTCACCTAACAACGTTTTTCAAGTATGTTGCACAAATATCACATACGATTTGAGCAATAAAGAACCTAGATAGAAAGACCAACTGAAAATATATATGACATACGATACAAACAACGTAGTTTATCCACAAAATTAATAACCAAATTCTTAAAAGTGCAGCATGCTCCATAATTCCAATTCATAGTAACGACTTAAAAACCAAAATATCTAAACTCACATTGTATAAGCCAAACAAACAATAACAATGGATAAGCGTGAAAAAAATCTAACTGTCTTCGTCGGCCTCTTTTTGAGCTTCAAGATCGACATCAGTCTCAAGCTCTTCTACTCCACATCCAAGTGGTGTAACCATTCCTAAACCTACAAAATATGAAAAAGAAAATTGATCTCAAGACTCAAAACACTCAAAAAGTTGTTTTCATTGCCTAGTTTTACATGAGGGTTATGGTATACAAAAGTTACTAAAGTTTACAAAAAATTTGTCCTAAGGTAATATAGTTTCATTTTGTTCATCCAGGTTACTGAACTTTGTAACTTTGTTCACTCACGTAACTGAACCACTAAAAGTGAATGTTCAGGTTATTGAACTTTGAATTTTGTTCATTCAGGTTACTGAACTTATCAAAAAATATACATCCAAGTTACTCGAACTAACACTGAATTTTCGAAGTGTATGCTTACCGAAGGTTTAGTAACCTAACTGAACAAAATGAAACTATATTACCTTAGGACAAATTTTTTGTAAACTTTAGTAACTTTTCTGTACCATAACCCTTTTACATGATCAACAACTTTCCTTTTCAATATAAAAGGGAAAGCAGAAAGCAATCCCAAACGCACACTAATAGTTGCCAGCCGTTATCTTGCACTCCCAAAAATCAAGTTATTTTCCTTGGTAACACTACAAACTTACAACAGGTAGGTAGCCTATACAATAAAGAAAATGCAATTGCATTTTTCAAAATAAAATCTCTAGTAATCTTGGTAACAGACCTTGATTTATATAATTCCGCCTTTTTAAGATGTCTAAAAGAACAGTGGTCCAATATCCTGGTAGTTAGAGAAAAGGATCCTCCACACTTATACAGTGTATTACATATATAACAGTGTTTAGATTTTGAATCGCAATAATGCGATCCTCTTCAAAATGTGATGCCCCAGCCAGACAACCCCTTTTTTTTGATTTTGAATTCATGGCCATAACGTTTAGTATTATTTTGACACGTTACTTAATTTTCGAAGCATAGCGCCATCACTATTTTCACATCTAGGAGATGTTTGATAAACATATTTCCTAAATACATGTCAATGGATACTAAGATTGGCACATTACCTGGTCGAAGACTTGATTGAAATACTATCAATGATAACAGTAGGCTTCAAACAGTGTTGATGCACAACGTCCTTGAAGACCTGATTCATACATGACAAATGAACAAAACCCAAGTAAGCCGATGAGCAAAGCAAAAGCAACTTTCACCAAAATGTTATGGTAGGATCCGCATAAACTACCTAATTAGTCGTTGTACTTTCTTTTAAAGTTTAAATCATTAAAAGATGGTTTCGTGTCCCGTCTGATATACCCTTCAACATGTATTTCAGTTTACTTTAAATAGAACATCGTCAACGTTATATACAAACTTTTATCAAAGTGCGTACATCTGAAATGCTCTGTGTAATAAATTTTAGTTAACATCACTTGAGCAACATTTGTTGGTTACAAAAATAATTTGAATTTTTGTTACATAAATTGATTTGAATGGTTAAAAAAAAATGAATAAAATTTTAAAAGAAGTTTGACTCGGCTGAAAATAACACGTAACCTAACTAAGCATTTACATTACACAATAATGAAATTACCTGCACAATTGAACCGTAAAGATGATAGTGGATGAATATGTGCATCTTCAAGGAGCCTCTAGTTCTTTCCTATTGTAAAATTGGTACCTACTACCTACCCTCCAAATGTGTTGAAATTCTGTTCACCCTACGACACAAAGGAAAAAATGTCAAGAAAAATATAGATATCCATTATGGCCAATATATGATTTTAACACAATAACTTGTACTGTAATAATGTATCACTTACTGTCATCAATATTTTTCTTTTATAGTTCCGATGTTCCAGCAGGAACCAATTCCTTTTCCTCTAATCGTAGCAACTTTTTGACAAATTTGGACATATTTATCTTTTAACTGTGAGTGGATAGCAGCGGTCATGAAGCTCCACACGCAAGAAAGGCAGTACCCAGGTAACTTCTCAGAAGCTAAATATACCAACTAATAAGTGGTACCAAAGTCATTTGCCCCTACCAAAGATGCCAGAGACTTTCACCTGCAAGTGGAGATTTAATCAACTGAAATATGTATCAAGAGTTAAAAAAATTGAGGAAAAAGAGTGGCCATTAGTATATTATAATACGGTATGCATTTGAGCTGACCCAAAGACCCCATATATTCAGGCAAAACAAGAAATGTAACCACGTATAACACAAATCAGGACACTACACCATAGTTATTTCAACCAACCTTCAGGCCAATAAAAATTAAAATTGGACCACACATAACACAAATCAGTACACCGGCTTTCTTATATTTATGGGTCAATCAGTCATTCCATAAGTTTAATGAGTACCTGATCCAAGATCATTGGATCACTCAGAACTGTCGGTAGAGTAGAGAAAAAATAAAGGGCAAACAATCTTTTTGCTGACTTGTTGTTGCTGCATCTTTCATAATGAAGCTTCTGAACTGAATTTAATCATTGTTGTTGCAAACCCCCGCCAATCATTCTACAATTTTTTGTTGATCCGAGATCACCCACATGGACCATTGTATGTTCCACCATATGTGATATTGCTTTTCCACCATCCTATCCCATTCCGAAAGCAGCAGTTACAGCATTTTGAGGTATATTACTCAACCTGATGTGGACTAAATAAACATGGCATCAAACGTGCCTAAACATGGCAACTAGCATAAAAGAGAATGTGAGATGAGATAATGTACTTTACTTTTGAATTTTTCCAGAGGCGGTAACAAAATATTTAAGACCAGTAATATATCCACTGTTACTAAACAGTTACGTGGGCAGACTATTTAGGGATGTGGTGGTATAAAAATGGCGCTACCATTTTTAGAAAACACTCCCTAACTGTATAAATTTTTTCCAGGAACACCTTTTTTGAACTACTACTATTATCATCACGGCATTGATAGCGGAATACAAACATAAACCGAAAACAGAACTATTACACCATAATTTAATCGACTCAGTACCTGGATTCGTGTCGAAAAGAATTCAAGATAAGAAAGCATCGGCATCAGTCACCGTGTAGCATTAGCGCTCAAGATCTTCTTTGCTTGGTGGCCCGTTGCAGCTGAATAGAGCCATTACCACTCGGGTCGGGTGTACCTCATACTCTGAAAATGCATAGGCCAGACACTTTTAAATGTAGACTTCTAGCGGTTTTCTGCATAAACATTAGAAAGAATATGATTGGTATAACAATTATAATGTATGCAACGATCCATGTTCACAAATTAAATTCGAAGTATCAACTGGTATCCATCCAATTGACCATACAGCTAGCTGATAAGGCCCAAAACTAAGGTGTTCCAAACACCCCTAAACCAACTTACGACTTATTGCCATTCTTAACTACTTCCAAATATAATCTTTTCATACAAATATTTGATCATTAGTACTTGAGGCGCAACATTGATCCATTTGTTCGCAAAAATAATGAAGTGAATTAAAATTAAAACATACCAACAATCGAAAACACTCCTAATGAGATGGCAACAACAGCTGAAAATGCTACCTACTCAGGCTTGGTTCCCCTGAAACCAAAGCGTCACATGTATGTACATATATAGAGTTATGTTTTTGATCATATGACGTGCACCCGGAAGACTTGTAATATCATGTGAAGCAGTTTGAAAGTAAGAAATTGGAGTGCCAATTAATGTAAGTTTAACTTAGTTTAAATAATGCTCACCCTTTTCCCAAGAAGGTGGCCTATTCGAGCTTCCCCTTGGGCATCGTACAAACCTGTGTAAGACCTTCTTCATAAACATTTGTATTGAAACTATTGTCTGAATAGAATGTATGACACCAAAAGAGTCGGCGTTTGCTGGTTGTTTGGGGTGTATTTATACCTTTAGAGTATGTTGTTTGCCTCTCTTCATACCAAAAGAATGCACCATGTTGTTTACCTTTAGGGTATCTATAATCTTTCTTCATCATCATCGTCCTCGTTAACGCCACTGAAATCATCCTCTTGAACGGCCTCACCCAAAAAGTAATGCGCACCATCAGTTCTGACGTAAGAACTAACCTAAAATCATGAATCAATTGCACTTGTTTATGTTTCATCCATTATCAATAAGTTATGCATTAAAATAAGGAGGAATATATATGTATATGCATGCATTAGTAAAGCGAAGTGACCTTAATAGGTTAGCTATATTAATCTAATGGCAACTTTTATATTTTATAAAAAACAACATTGGCAAAATAGTAGCAAGTTAATTAGGAGAACATTAGGACGTAGCTTAAAGGCTGGTATATTGAAATCTATGACCTGTCATAACTCATAATTCAGTATATGTGACCTGAATATAAAAGGATCAAACACATTATATGCAAAGTCGAAAATCTTAATCACCACCAAAAAGCAAACCCACTTCAAACACCGAAACATAAATTACCTAAATAATCACGGGGACAATCATAAACGCAATCTTTAAAACATTAAAACCTGAGACATGCAATATTTCAAACACAAAAAATTAAAAATATACACAAAAGCATACCTTAGATTCACAATTCATTGTTGCTTAAACTGAAACCGATGGAGCCACGGTCTCTTCTTTCTAAGTCTGTTTTGGTAAATCGCTGCCTCTAAAATCTGTGAATCATTTAATAGAAATAAGAGCAACTACTTACCTCATAATTTCTCGTGAAAAATAAAATTGCTAATAATCTTGTGAAAAGAACAAAAAGGGAGGCTTCACATACCTGGATTGGTGCCGGTGTGGTTCACCAAACACATACTTTAACACTGAGATAATTTCCCATGAGAATTGCCCATCCAGATTCACGGATGTTTGGATTTGTGTTGTCGTCGGTGCGCTTTCGGGTTTTGAAGGTGAAAATAGTGTGTTTTTTGGCGAAAGAGATTTTAGTTTGGTGGTTGTTATGAAATGGAGAAGAAGAATGAGAGGCTATGGAATTTTCTAGGAGTTAAAAAGAAGGTTAGAGAAGATAGAATGAGAGGCGGTGGAGTAGCATTTAATGCTCAGCCATTTATCTTCGTACACGTGTCCAATAACATTGTTTGTGAAAACCCACCAAACGCTCTTTAGTATATAGATATAATATAATTGATTGCAATTTGAACCAACCACTTAATTAAATTAGGGCAAATGACAAAAAAATGCATTGAACTTGACACTTTTTGTAATTGTGTGTAGTCAACTATTTTTTTTCTTATTGTGTGTACTGAACTTTCAAAATTCAATAATTGTGTGTATTTTGTGACCATTTTACCCTTAATTTTTTCAAATTTCGAAGGGTAAAATGGTCATTTTACATGGCAGAATAGTCACAAAATACACATAATGATCGAAATTTGAAAGTTCAGTACATACAATAAGAAAAAAAATAGTTGGCTACACACAATCACATAAAGTGTCAAGTTCGATGCATTTTTTTGTCATTTGCCCATTAAATTATTAATAGTATCTTTGATTGGTGGATTGTTTTTGTTGAAAGAAAATGAAAAGAAAATGGTGACATGGATTGTTAACAACTTTGTTGTTTGGTTAATTTGTGTTCGATGGGGCCGATATCTTCACAATACGTGGTGTGAGAGTGTTTTTAGTTATTGTTGAACTTTTGTACTGAAGGAATAACATAAACAAGGGTTATGTTGTATGCTTTTACATAATTTTATTTTTTTCTTTCTTGATAGATCATGTTCTGTCACTACTCAATGTATAGGTGAATGTTATTAGAAATAATAAGAATGAGGGTAAAACAGATATTTTATATTTAAATAATAATAATTATGCATTTTAAGGTTTTAAATATATATAAAATTGTTATGAATATTATTATGTGGATGAACATATAACCCATAAGAAGCCCATGACTCAATTAGCTATTAAGGTTTTACCCTAATGTTTATCTTATATATATACCCTTTTGTATCTCATACATTATAATCAATGAATAATACTTTTCATTCCCTCAATTCTTGTTCACAACATGTTATCAGCACGCTCTACAAATATTTTTCGATTTCCAAAGGTACGTCCTTCATCGTATCCAATTTGATTTACTGTTACCGTTACACCATCATACATTATTATTGTTATATTCTCACATGAATGATGTTATTATATTAATATAACTAATAATTCCATTTAAGCGGCAAGAAGGACGGTGACACTAATCATAGATTATTAGTTTCATTACTCCACATAGATTATTTGTGGATTAGTTTCATTACTCTGTATGATACTGTGATTGATACTTTTCGCATATGTGTTTGATATTAACCTATAAAGTGTTCATATGACAATATAATATATGAGGTTATCATCTTGATTACGGGTAACGTTAGTTCTCTTTTTCTACTAGTGTTAATCTATTACATAAACTAAAGACAAATCGGTGATAATTGAAAACGGATAAAATAAAACGAGAGAGCATGAGATCTGTTATTTTTCATTGATTTGGTTATAGCCAACTATCATGTGTCAATCCTTGCTTATAGATATCTTTATTTGTTTATTGTTTTTTGATTTGTTACATTATTGTCGATTTGTTAAAGGTATTGTAACTATTAATTTACCTACTGTACTTTGCGCCACCTAAAATATTGATCACCTATAACATATAGTAAGTTGTATTTGCTTAGAGTGGTTCAATAAATAAATAATAATAATGACTACTTATTACTCGTATAAAAGTTTTACACATTGAGACTCAGATATTATTGAAGACTTTATATTAATTGGTTTTTTTTTTTTTTTTTTTTTTTTTTGTATGCTTTATGCTTCTAAATGATTATCTCTTTTATTTGTGTACATGTTTTTATTGTGATTCTTAAATGATTTTTCCTTTATGTGATTATACGAGCATAAATTTGCCTTTAACTGTTATTTTGGAAATTGATTCTATTGACATTGAAAATATTAAATATATTGCAATTAAAGAGACAATCTATGGATTGATATATGCTCGAGGAAAGTAAACAAATATTTTTTTTTAACTAATTGTTAATATAAACATATATCCTATGAGATAATTTCTATCCTTAATACATCACCTTTAATGCTTGTTTAGTGATTAATAAAACCTATGAAAACCTGGATAGCAATTAATTATGAAATTTGATCATTATGGACAAGATCGTTGTGTTTTCATAACGTTATCGTTTTTTAAGATACTCTATGTATGCTTGAAATTTTGTGATGTCATATTGTCATGCGTTTTAACAGATAAAAGTTATACATATGTCATATTATGTGAAGGGTAACATATATCTTTATGTGTTCGAGTTTGTGTATTTCCATGTTACACAAGTTATGAATTTTGGTTATAGATTCGAATGTACTTGGCCCCAGTAATTCTGATTTTTATTTCTTTATATAAAGCAGTTGTGACATAATGAGAATTCGTTAATAACTAGTTTAGTATCTAAGATAACTTCAACTTTTATCTAGTTCTTATAAAATAAGTGATTTGCATGAACTCTTATATTTTACTAAAATATGTCATTATAACAGATCCTTTATTATATGGTGCAAAAGATATATGAATGATAAGGATAACTATTTTGATGTGGAGTATATGTTTGAACTTGAAAGATATTCTTGTGACATATGTTTGATTTAATTGTTCGGTTTGTTCGATTAAGAGGTTGAATAATTAAAATTTTATACACTATTTTGGTCCTCACTCCAAATTTGCCTTATGCTTTTAATTTAAAAGTTTGAAGATTATAAACTATAATATTAGATGTTGCCTTCTAGGGGTGTCCAAAAAAACCGAGGAACCAAAAGAACCGAGGAACCGTTCCGGTACCGATCGGGAACGGGACCGTATATTAGAACCATGGTACGGTTCTTGGTTCCTAAAATTCCAAATTTTCGGTTCTCGGGACGGTTCGGGTCGGAACCGTCCGGTTCCGGTACTTTCCCGAAAGAACCGACTTATATGAAAATATGTAATTTTATAGGGTTTGTTTGGGATATTGTGTACATGAAAATATGCGGCCTTTTAAGAAAATAGAAAAAACCCTACATAAATCTTAAAACCCATAAACCTTAACCTTTAATCCATTGATTCGATTCAAAGATTCAAGTATCATTCATCAATATGAAAGTAATTTTTTCCTAAACTAGAATATCGAGTATGCGCATAGCCGCATATCGAACAATTCTGTGTTGCTTAGTAACAACTAACAAGAAGTTGTAATTAACTATTGGTATTTATTTTTCATTAAATTTAATGATAAAAGTCGAGAAACAATTAACGATTATGGCGTCACTGCATGATATATTGTCACCATGTAAGTTATTGTAAGTTAGTCACCATGATTGATAATATTCACAACGAGATTCTAATTATTTTCGCGGATAATGAGTTTGCAATTACCGGATATATGTTTTTTTGTTTGTTTGTAAGTCAAGTTGTGGAATACTATTAAAGCTGTCAACTTCTTTCGAAGTTCTACGAACCGAGTACCATAAATTCGCATCCATCTAAACATATTTTTTTAACACTTTGGTACTCATGGGAATTACCGAAATTCCCGTACCGGAACCGAGTACCGTACCGGAACCGAACCGAAAAACTTGGGACGGTTCTTGGTTCCACTTTTTCCTTATTTTCGGTTCTCGGTTCTTTCGGTTCGGTTCCGGTTCGGGACGGTTCTAGTACCATGGACACCCCTATTGCCTTCCATTTGTTTATGATTTTATATATGTGCGGACATTACTAAGTTTTTGCTCGCAAGTTTGATCCTTACCATATGAGAAATATATAGTTTGAATGATTTGACTTCTTGGTTCATAATGTAGTTATGTGATTCCTTTTTAATGCTAAATTAATAGAGACAAAAATAGTTTTCAAAATAGGATGACAAGAAAAAGGGAATGGTGCATGCTTTTATGATTATTACTGTTAGGTAAAAATAGAATTTATATGTCGTCGTATGGAATTTCTTATATATACATATGACTTGTGTGCCAAACTAAGAAAGTGCAGTATGAGCATCATTATCGCATAAGATATCCTATGAATAAACGCGAAATATACAAGTTAAAAAGCTATTGTGAAATTTGTAATATTGTTGTTAAAGATTGTCAAAGAGTAGCGTAGCTATTAAATATAAGAATAAGCTATGTTAGTTGACTCATTTGGTGATATATTTGTTTGCATGTAAGATATTTTATTACCTGATTAATGAGATACTTTACTAGTATAGATTGTGTTTTATTATTGGATAATGCTATAAGATAATGTGAATATTATATTAAACTTTGTGTAAAAGACATGAAAGAGTTAATTAGAGAAATGAGCTCTTTATATTATTCGACTTTTACATAAAACATGGTATGTGGTCATAAAGTATAAGTTTATGAGCCAAAATTTTTGTAGTAATTGGCATGACCGGTTGAACCATCCTGGGTCAATGATGATGCGAAATGTATAGAAGAACCATAAGTTTCTTCGAAGATAAGATTTGATTGTTCTCATTGGAAGTTAATTGTTCATCTATCATCACCAAATTAAAGTAAGGATATTGTCTTATAAAGTTTTGGAAATGATATAAAGGGGATGTATGTAGGCATATACATCCGCCATGTGGATCATTTTGAGTTTTAAAATCGATGCATCGTCAAAATGATCATTAACGACGCAACTTAAAGTTAGCGTGATTATTGGCTCGGTCTATGTAATGCGAGCATGGTTATCCAAAAAATACATCTTTAGAAATGGTGGTGAATACTTTCAAGTATTGGGCGATTATTAGAATAAGTGTTGAACTTCATGTAGCCCATGTTCATACACGAATTGCTTTTGTTGAAACGTTTATAAAACGTCTTCAGTTGATTGCAAAGACATTAATTTCTAGAAAAAACCTCTTAGTTTATGGGGCATGTTAAAAATATTCGCATCTTGCCAACAATGTAATATGAATCCTCCCCATTATAATGGTTTTGGTCACGAACCATATGTTTCCCATTAAAATTTTATGTAAATGTGTGAAACTTGTATTGATAATCCACCACAACGCACAACAATGGGATGTTGTAATTGATAATTCATTCAGGGGGAGAATGAGCAGCAAGAAGTTTGGAATGAATTATGTTGATGTAAGATCCTCACACTAATGAATATGAACTTGAAGTTCAAGGGACAATTTACATTCCAGATCTAGTAATTATTGCTAGTGAGTCTATGGCACGCCTGCAGCGTGATAGACTAATCGATTCCAATTAAAAGTCCTCGAATAATAGATAAAATGGAGCATGAAAATTAAGATGGTTGAATTGAGGCAATAAAGGCCTCATAGTCTCCTAAAGAGACACTAGACATGAAAGTAATTGGAAAAAACCCCAGGTACATGAAAAACTATAAGATCTCAATAAATGATATAATGCAATGTCTAGTAAAGTGTGGAATCGAAAAGTAATGAATCGACGTTGATATGGTAATGATTATGTAAATAAATAAGATAGCGCTATAATCATGGAGAGGATCATGGAAGCATACTTGCAGAAACTGCACATGTATAAATGAATGGCCAAAAGAAGTAAAGACGCAAAGAACTAATGAAAGATTGAAGTTTCTTGTGATGAGACATGGTTACTGGGACTTGAAGTCCGTACATATGAATGTGTAAAATTATTGGATATGCATTGGTCATTATGAGAGAGCGAAATTAAAGTATTGAAACTATTATATTTAAGGCATAATTGATGGTACACAAATATTTTCGTAAAGACTTTGCATATAGAGACGTGATCTCATGTGGTGGATCCAATAATCTATTTAATATTTATAAGTCTGGCGATATGATAACTAATCGATATGCGTCTAAAAGAAAATGAATAGAGCTCATTTGAAGTTGAGATTCCATGAGGGATATAAAATGCATGAAGCATATCTTGTGATTTAACATGCTGAAAGCATATAAGAAAGTTTTCAAGAATAACACTTGATCAAGACGAATACATCACTATATTAGTGAAAGGCAATATGGTATTGGTTAAAAATGAGCCATTGAAATAACAAAATTTACCCATGCTAGTTTTAAAAAGATTTATATTACATATGTTTTGATGAGGTAAATGTGTATGGTACTCATGAAGAGATTTTCAAGACGGTTGAATACCTTGAAATGAAATACAAAGTTTTTTCTTGTTTTATGAATTAAACATCTTAAAGATGAAATCATTTTTCATAATGAAAGCTAAAGAAAGATGCTATATATCTTTATATGGATAAATGACGCTCATGTTTATGAGGTCAATTGATTAAGAAAGACCCCTTTACTTTTAAAGATGATGATCACAATATCAATTTACATGTGTCATACTAAAATGTGTATATGTGAAGTACAAGGATGTACTTAAATGAGATGTATGACGTATCTTAATCCTTAAATTGGATATGCGAACAACATGTAGAGAGTATTTATTAATGTGATTCTATCAAGACACATTAAGGTGCATTCACTAATTCAATGAGCTTAAGTGATGTGATCATCAGGGGGAGAGAAGATACGTGTTGCACTCTTTTTACCTTGACCACGGTTTTGTCCCCATAGGGTTTTCCGGCAAGGTTTTTAATGAGGCAACACCCCCGAACGTATAAAGGAATTATGTATTTTTTTTCCTTCACTAGATTTTTGTCCCACTGGGTTTTGTCTAGTAAGGTTTTAACGAGGCATAATCCTCAAATGGACATCCAAGGGGGAGTGTTATGGATAATTATAATATGGATGTCCATATCTTATAGGATACTGATTAGAGGTATTTGAGTTATATTAGAAGATTACATATCTTCCATAATGTCTGACCCTCACAATGGTCGATCTTAAACTAGATATGCATTTACAAGTGGAGGAACCGCAAATTCATGGCGTTTAGTTAAGCAGACGATCTCAGAGATTTCATCCAACCATGTAAAAATTCTAACGATACATGAAGCAAGTCGAGAATGTGTTTGGCTTAGAAGTATGATACAACACATACGTAGATCATATGGAAATTCTTCAGAAAAGTAGGCACCAACAATTTTGCATGAAGATATCGCAACATGTATTGCTCAACTTAAAGAAGGTTATATCAAGGGCGACATGACGAAACATATTTTACCCAAAATTCTTCTTCACTCATGACTTACAGAAGAATGGTGATATTAACAAGTTCGTTCAAGCGACAATTTGGCGGATCTATTTACCAAGGCACTTCCTACATCAACATTTAGGAAACTAAGTTACAACATTGGAATGCGACGACTCAAAGAGCTCAAGTGATATAGTCATCAGAGGGAGACAATACGCGCTGCACTCTTTTTGTCCTTAGTCATGGTTTTGTCCCACTGGGTTTTCCTGAAAAGGTTTTTAATGAGGCAACATTCTTAAAGCGTGTTAGTAATATGGACATCCAAGAGGGAGTGTTATGAATATTATTATGTGGATGCCCATAAAACCCATAAGAAGCCCATGGCCCAATTAGCTATTAGGGTTTTACCCTAATGTTTATCTTATATATATACCCTTTTGTATCTCATACATTATAATCAATGAATAATACTTTTCATTCCCTCAATTCTTGTTCACAACAAAAATAATGATTTGGATATATATGATATATTTAAGTTTTTGTAAGGATATATATGCAATTATAAGGATATATATGATATATTTAAGTTTTTGTAAGGATATATATGCAATTATAAGTTTTGCTTGGATATATACGTAATTATTAGCCTTTGGAGGGATATATATGTAATTCCCCTTTTAGTTTTTTACGTATGTTGTATAAAAATGGTTACAATAATTATTTTTATACTCATGATATGTCGAAAACTAAGAATATTATACTTAATAATATATAGTTTTTCACACATAAAAATAAATGACAATCTTGAAGTAGTAAGTTAATATGTCATTAATCTCACAAAAATACAATTAGTATTAGAATAAATGAAACACATTCCTTAAATTTTTATTTTTATTTAAACGAAGTGATCGTGAGGGTCAAGAAAGATTTCGAGTACATATCAATTCATTATTCAAATTATGATCGATATCATCATCGAATCTAATTGACAAGTTTTCGAGTATGGACATGAAATTGGAGTCATTATTTGTCTAGCTTCAAGATAACATTAGAATATAACGAAATATATTATCTTGAATCTACATACTCAATCACACTCGGTTGTTATGAAAATAATTACTTCCTCTCAAGACAAAAATAATATGCATCAGATCATAACTCATACTTGTGTTGAAAGTGTCATATTGAGTCTTCTTGTCAAATGGTTGTGTTCCAAATATTAAACTAATATATTTAAAAGATACATAAAATACACAACTAAGTAGGATTGACAAATTGGATGTTTCATCTGAAATATTCAAGTAATTTACTTTGCAATGCAATTAGTAAATGTGTCATTTCCGAAAAACCAAACACGCGCAAACAAACAATATATGTAAACTTTGCTCATGAACGAGTCAACACCAAATCACATGTCTAGTAAAAGTGTCACACATAATATGTTATTAACTATTAGAGTAAAATACACCGTTCGTCCCTAAACTTGTACCCACGCATCACAATTAACCAAACTTGGGCGTTTTCATCGCTGGAGGCCCAAAACATGGGTTTTATACTCTAGACAAGTCCCTTGACCAGGATTGCCAAAGTCAACATAAATTTTTTGGGTTTACATTGAGGGTATAATAGACCATTCACAATTTTAACATGCCATAGTTAAAATCTAACCCACCCATCAACCCAGGGACCAAATGTGATTATGGCTATGCAACTAGCCGTTTCTTCCCTGATACGCTAGCATTTAATTTCCCGCTAACCAATAAACTCACCCAACAAACAACTTTACCAATCATAATAACACCCTTATCCAGAATCGATCAAATGAATATCAAAAACCTAATCTAAATCCTCATTTCCAGAACTCAAAAGACCAACCCAACTTCCAACAATACCATGTCGATCGTCGTATTAGCAACATGCCAGATATAGTGATCAGTAACATTTTGAATCGGTTGCCTTTGTTAGAAGCGGTGAGAACCTCTAGTTTAGAGAGAAACTGGAGGTCTAAGTGGACTTTGCTCACCGATGTCATAGTTGATGAGGATTTCTTTTATTATTTAACATATGATTTTGATGGGAGGCATGTTACTAGACTCTTAAATCGGCTTATGGGTCCCATAAGAAAGTTTGTCTTTCTGTAGAGGCAAGATCAATGCTTGGAATAGAAGACTTGTAATCCTTTTTCCCAAATCGTTAACCTTTGATAACACGATGTCAGCCTCTTCCTTCTCCTTCTTAACACCCAAACCCTTTTCATTTAGACAGTCTTCTTTCCTCAATGAACTCAACAAAGCCTTTCCCTTATCGTTTTGTGCCATTATTGTTTTTTTTTGCTTTTGGTAGAATGTGTGTTGCTTATATTTAGGGTTCAATGTTGTGTGTTGCCGGTACTAATATGGTTGATGGGTGGGTTAGATTTTAACTATGGCATGTTAAAATTGTGAATGGTCTATTATACCCTTGATGTAAACCCATAAAATTCATGTTGACTTTGGCAATCCTGGTCAAGGGACTTGTCTAGAGTATAAAACCCATGTTTTGGACCTCCAGCGATGAAAACGCCCAAGTTTGGTTAATCGTGATGCGTGTGTACAAGTTTAGGGACGAACGGTGTATTTTACTCTAACTATTATGTACATCATCAATCTTCGAGAAGATCATATGTATCTCTCTTATCAAAAGATTGACAAAGGATAACTTATATCTTATGCATCTTATTTTCTTTGTAACATTAATGGTTATGTTACAAGAGAATACATTGCACATTTTTTTTAACAAATATAGGATATAACATTTGAATAATAACCCAATACAACATGTGTCATTGCATAAACAAGTAAAACTGGTCATACACTAAAATACTTGTTTTACTAAGCATTCGTAAGAGTGATAAGTTTCCTCTTAGGAAAACATATTTATTGAAAGATACAATATGTCTCATTTCAATCATACATCATATAGCACTCACAAGATCTATTGAGGTAAGTAACATTAATTAGATTATTTTCCCAAAATATGCAAATGAGCATTCTTGAAATACTCACGATGTAAGCATATTCTACATTTTTTCACATTAGGACATCTCTTGGCTATAAGAAAACCAAATCATGTTAAAATAACATGTAACAACTCAATAAACAAAGATGTCGTCCAAGAGATCATGAAATGCACCATCTAAACCAAATAACCTCTAAATCTCAAATACGAAATTAAAATATCATGTTTGCCTTTGTTAGGGTATTTTGTAAGACATGTCTTCCTCTTAACCAACCTTTAAAATATGGTTAGTTGATGTATTAGCGAAATAAGCTAATATCATCTTTGCTACACTTCGATAGGAAAAGATAGGAATTTGAATTTTTATAACATGAGAATGACAACTAGAGAACCTGTCGCACTAGAAATTCAATTTGACCTAGCGGTTGAATTGTTTTCAGGAGAGAAGTTGGGTTCGTGGTATAACCCATAAAAATGGTCGTGTTTAACCTGAATTGAGCACCACTAGTGATAGTCTCATACTCATTCTCTAACTTGAAAATTTTCCATTCCTACACTTGACTAAAGATAGTTTACATCGATGAACTTTGTCTCCCACTAGGATTGCATTTTGAATAAGTAGGAATTAGGATTCTCCTTAGCGAACCTAGGTTACTTGCATCCCTCATATGTGTTTCAAAATTCAAAGTGATAACATGTTCTTGTGAGATATGGTTAAATGCCTTCATGCTTTCTTAATGCTCAATGATTATTTTCTTAATTATTGAATGCGTGTTTATTAGAAAGGTTTTGTCTTTTATTAGCTATTCTGATATTATATCTCTTGATATATATATCTATGATACATGCTCTTAAATGCTAAATGATTATTATGTTTTGTATGATGTTTGTATCTATTCCTTATGTGTATTTTAGATGATTTGCTTGTGCACCCGCACTACGTTGTCTTGACACATAATGAATTAGATATGCATATACCTATAAACTCTTAGATGTCATATAGTCATACACTAGTGTCAAATTCTATAAGTTAAAGTAGTCGCGAAATTTTCCTAATTCATTGGTCATCATATCGCATTCTTCCAAGTGATACATCCTTTTTTCAAGGGAAGGTTAGATTCAAACCTAGTAGAACTAGGAGTAGGTTTGACAACTTAAATATTTCATCCGAAATATTCAAGTAAGTTTAACTTGCGATCGCAATTGTTAAATGTCATATCCGAAACATTATATTCAAGCCTTTTAACAACATATGTTAAAACGCTCATCCAAAAGCTAAAAGCTAACATCAACCTTCGGGTCACAAAGGACTCACGAGTTCCTACATTAAGGGATTTGCAGCTTCTTTCATCTTCTGCTGAATATACACTCCTTGAGACCAAGTATATTCATTCAGTATGTCCTTTTCATCCCCATAAGTTTGTCATGATATTTTATCATCAAGCTCACTTCATATATAATATGGATCCAAATTTATCCATTGGTCTTAGGGTAGAAAACCAACATATCATCCTATCTCGCCAAGACTCCGTTCATACTCTCTTTCTTCTGAATAACGAGAAATATGCCTATATGAAGATTGATATTTTTAAGTTTTTTTTGTCGTCAATCTTGATCACCAAACATCAATCAACTTGAAGCCATCCTTATTTTATAAATCGAGTCTCACCCACACATATACCACCATCGTATTGATTAAATACTTCATTCTTTTAGATTCTAAACCCTGCTGCGAATCAGCACCATAAGCCTTGCTTTATGCCTTTCAAAACCGCGTGATCCGTCGTCATTTACTTCGTGACAACGTCCAGAAAGGAAACATCTCCATCGAAAAGGT
Organism: Chrysanthemum seticuspe; assembly: GCA_019973895.1. Taxonomy (NCBI): domain Eukaryota; kingdom Viridiplantae; phylum Streptophyta; class Magnoliopsida; order Asterales; family Asteraceae; genus Chrysanthemum; species Chrysanthemum seticuspe. The sequence goes on from BPTQ01000003.1 coordinate 158,330,050, forward strand.
TCCGATGGAAGATAACATCGCCGACATATTAACCAAACCTCTCAAACGCGAACACTTTAACTATCTCTGCTTAGGACTAGGTACGATGGAACACATTCCATAAATCTTTGATTTATGTGTGTTTAAAACATCTCTAGATTATAGTCAAATCCTCTCAAACTTTGAATGACAACTTAAATATTTCATCCAAAATATTTAAAGTAAATTTAATTTACGAAATTCAATTAAATGTCATCCTTCGTTCTCGATCAATGCTCGTCAGATCTCGTTGGATTTATTCTCTAAAGAATTTATTTGGTATAAGTTCTTTAAAACATCGAGTCCATAAAACTCACAAAATATGTGAGATTTATTCGTCAAAAATCAAAAACGGAAACAAATCTGGCCAGAACAATCCAAGGTATCATTAAACATGGGACGGTACCACTACATTTAGCGGTACCGTCGGACCGTGACTTTCTAGTACCCATTTTCTCTCTTAACATTTCGCACTTTTCGCAAATTCAAACCAAACGCCTTCTTACTGCTACTGTAGAGAACAAAACCATTCCACATGGTACAAAACACACCATATATTTGGTTACTTCCGTATCCATCATCTTCTTAATTTATCTACAATTCTCAACCTCCGTTCTAAATTACCAATACTTCCGCATCCCACTCATCTTCCACACACTTCAAGCGAAAAACCGCTAGGATAAGCTGAGATAACCCTTCTTTATCAACATAGTTTCTTCTAGCAAAGATAACTCTACAAGAACCCGTTCACCAACTCCACAACCTTGAAGATTCTATCTTCTTAACCCTAAGCACATTTCCATGTTATTACATGCCTCATCATATGAATGCTCTATGAATATTCACAATGATTGAGAAGAGCTACGTGACTTCAAAGGAGAAGTTTATTGTATGCTATTCACCTCTCGTCATGAAGTTACTAAGCTCATTGCTTACGTTAATGTTTACTCATCAGTTTTTGTTCAAAACATCTTGTTCGGATGGCTATCGATTAAGGGGGTGCTAAAACACATTCATACACATATAGTATTTCACCAAACATTCTCAAGAACACATAAGTGTGGTTCATATTCCCTAGAATTCTTCACTAAAACACTCACGTTTTAAGTACCCGCACTTAGCAAAACCTCGATCAAAAAACCACAATAGGTTCTAGCTTCCTAACCTCTACTCTTTGTGATCACCTAGAAATTTGTTCTATACAAGCACCTTCAACCTTCACATCAAACCTCGCAATAATATCATTCATCATCACACTCAACCTTTTTAACTAAACTTCACTCTTTACAGTGATGTTTAGTTTAATAACCTTTAACCCATCGATCCTTACACTCAAACCATATAGTTACACTTCACTCTTGATTGTGATCATTAGCTTTAGAACCTTTAAACCATATATCGATCTTATACAAACCCTATAAGAAATACATCGATCATTACACTCAAACCTTACAACTAGTCTTCACTCTTGATAGTGATAGTTAGTTCAATAACCTTCAATCCTAACAATCATTATACCTAAAGTGTATAACTACACAATCACACAAAAACCTTCATGCACCAAAATTATCTCTAACACATAACTAGGATCATCCAAAACTAGAACTCTAGAACTTTGTTACCTTAACCTCGTTAGAGAAATTCACCCCCAATAGGATCATATGCACATATTCTTTCTCCTTTGAAAATATATCATGCATCTCGTTGTCAGTGCAAAACGATATATTAATCTAAACCGTCTTTTTCCACCTTTTCTCAAAGGTCAAATCCAACAATTTCCCTTGACATGGAGTCATTTCCATTCACATCTAGGTGCGTATCATTTTCGTTTTCATCTTTCTTTGAATTATATCTTCTTTCGAGTCTATATTATGACATGATTCATCATAATAATGTTGAAATATATCTATCTCATTTAGAGTATGTCTTTTCAATAAACTATCCTCAACACCAATCGTCTTAGGTAGATGATTTTGTCGTTCAAAAGGTTTGTTAGAACTCGCCTTCCCAATGACAACTTGGAAGAAGTCATTCCCAAAATTTTATGTGTCATTTCCATGATTGGTTGAACAATTACACCTTAGGTTGTCGGTAAGGTTATGACCCTCTAGTGTCCTTGAATTGCAATACGCATTCATACTTTTGCGTCACTCAAACTTTTTGGGCTTTCTTCTTTCTTTTTATACTTTTGACGCACTCTCAGCATGTGTCTAACCTCTAGCATATGTTAATACGCTCATTTTTTTTTCTCTCGTCTCCCTTAGTAGCTTTTAACCTAGTTTAACCCTTACATGTCTTGGTATGTGTATTTTATCCTATAATGCTGATTTTATTCTTTTATATATTTTGTTGCACAAAGGTAACCCTTGATGTAGGAAAAGCCTTTGTATGAATTTGATCCATGGATCCGCTAGATACTAAAGTAAATGATAAGGATTTAAAACGTACACTTTTAATGGGCCATTTAAGCCTTTAATCGATCACTTTTATATCCGTTACTGCTTAATTTCGTTCCTTTTCACTTTTTAGGTCTTTTGGAAGCAAAATGTTGGAATGATGCTTATTTGAACGAAAAGGATTGAATATATGAAGAAAATGGCTAAGTCAAGATTGAAGACACTCAAGCTGCTGAAATTGAAGCTGACGGCGTCCCAACTAAAGGGCGACGTCGTCCCTCTCTACGTATTTAATTAAAATACACCTAACGGCTCAGTAGACTTTTTGCTAAAATATACCTGACGGCGTCAGGCTTTGAAGAGGAAGGGCGTCACTAAGACTTTTCATCTCAGAAGGCCTAGATCCAGAATCAGACGATGTCCCTGCTGAAGCCCGATGGCGTCACAACTACAAGGTGATGCCGTCCCAACGATTACTTGGCCAAGATGAAAACCCTAATGACGGCGATCTGACGGCGTCCCATCTATAAGGCGACGTCGTCACAAGTGTAAAATTATATATAGAAATCAAATTTTCAGTATTATAGGAGGTAGACTTTTGGAGTAAAAACCCTAAACGTGTGTTTTCCGACTTGGACAGTATCTTAGGGTCCCAAACCCTATTTTACACATCAAGATAAGTGTTTTACTTCATTAATTTCATTATGTCTTCCATTGAATGTGTGTATGCTTGCTTGTTTAACATATCCGACTAAATTTCTTGTGTGTTTGTTTAGATCTATGAAATCTAGTTGTTAATTATTGTTAGGTTGTCTCTTATCTTAATTGTAATTGGCTTAGGAGTGCAACTAGGATATCGTTGTGTTTAAATGCTTGAGTAATCTTTGTGAAAATTAGTATATGAATGAGATAGCAAATTTCATAGTCTAAACATCCAAAGATGATCTTAAAGTTAGTTTATGAATGAATTAGTGGATATTGTTTACTACACTCAAGGGTAACTTCAAAGAGTTAGGGCATAGGCACACCCTACGACTTTAGGAAACACAACACGTTAAGAATAAGGACGTGGCAATTCAACCTACAATAAAAGATAACTAGGGAGTAATAGTATCTAGGTAAACATATTTTTCATCATCATACGAGCACACATCAATAGACATAAGACTACCCGTTGAATTAGATAATTATAATAGCAGAGTAATCGGTAGAAGTACCATCCCCCAAATACAAGCCCCGAGATTTTACCTTTAGATTTCAAAAAAATATAAAAAGATAAAAAAGAATCTTCCTCAACCTCAACCTTAGCGTAGTACACTTCTTACTGGCATTCCTATTCCCCTAGAGAACGATTTCAATCCCCGAGGCTTACCCAATACTACACTACAACGATTAGGTTCACTGCCTAGAGTGTTAAAAAACTTGCTCGACGAAAAGGAAGTTCTGATAACGCTACACGCGTCGTTCGGGGTCAAAGGAACTTCCTTTTCGTCGAGCAAGTTTTTCAACACCCAAGTCAGTGAACCTAATCGTTGTAGTGTAGTTTTAGGGTAAGCCACGGGAATTGATATCGTTCTCTAGGGGAATAGGAATGCTAGTGAGAATTTACTACGCTAAGGTTGGGGTTGAGGAAGATTATTTTTTATCTTTTTATGTTTTGTAGGAAATGGAAAGGTACGAATCTCGGGGTATTGGATTTGGAGGTTGGTATTTCTACCGATTACTCTATTCGTCTAATTATCTAATCTAAGGTGTATGTAGTCTATGTCTAATTATTGTGTGCTCGTATGATGATTTAAAGATGTGTTTACTTAGGTTTTATTACTCCTTAATTATCTCCTATTGATGGTTGAATTGTCACGTCCTTATTCTTAATCGCGTTGTGTGTCTAAGGTCGTAGGGTATGCGTTTATCCCTAACTCTTTGAAACTACCAAAGGTTATCACCTACAAAATCTCTAGGATTTATAAACTTAACACTAAGGTACTCTTCGGATGGTTTAGCCTACAATGACTCTAGGTACTATAAGCTAAGGTTCAACAAAGATTAATCAAGCATTAACTACACAACGGATGATCTATCGCAATACTAGATCATTAACAATTAAGATAAGAGACAACCAATCAATATTCAATAATTAAGTTTCATATTCCCTAAGCAAACACACAAGTAAATTAGCCGGACATGGGAAACATGCAAGCATACACACAATTAATTGAAGACATAATTGAATTAATAAAGTAAAACACTTATCTTGATGTAAGATAGGGTATGGAACCCTAAAATACTGTACAAGACAGCCTTAGTTCGGTTTAGGTTTTTACTCCAAAAGACTACACACTGAAAACTAAAAAATTCGGATTCTATATATAAGATTACACATGCGACGGCTTCACCCTTTGATTTGTGACGCCGTCGGGTCGCCGTTATTAGGGTTTCGTCTTGGCCACGTTAGTCTTGCGACGGCCACCTTATGCTTGTGACGCCGTCCCCTTCAGTCTCTGACGTCGTCTGGATCAAATCTAGGCCGTCTGAGTTGCGACGCCCTACTCTTTTAAAACCTGAAGCCGTCACTTGTAAATGAGCAATTTGGCTACTGAGCCGTCACAAAAGTCATCCGACGGCGTCGTAGATAACATCTGACGCCGTCACCTTCAGTTCCAGCAGCCTGAGTGTCTCGATTCTTGACTTTGGCCATTTTCTTCGTATATTCGCGCATTTTCAACCGAATAAGTGTCATTCCAGCATTTTGCCTTCAAGATACCTAAAAAGTGAAAATGAACGATTTAAGTAATAACGGATACAAAAGTGATCAAATAAGGGCTTAAACGACCCCTCAAAAAGGTACATTTTAAAACCTTATCAAATATCCCTACACTTGGTATTTTCTTGTCCTCAAGCAAATGTGCTTTTAGCCAATTAATTTATAAGTTAGGGGTCATGAAGCATTAGTTTAGAACAATCCACAACACATATAAGCCCCGCAAAAGTCATAACAAGCACGAAAATTACATACTAGCACCTCACATGGGGTGTTTGGATACTCACATCTCTCAGGTGTATATGAAATATAACAAGTTGGAAATGGAAGATAAACACTCATTAACCGGTCCTAGTACATAGATTACCATAGGCTTGAGACTAGATCAAACCTCCATCGCTTTGGCGTAAGCACCTAGGAAAGACTATCAAAGAGGTCTTTTAAAGGGTTGTAATGTTAGGCTTACGGTAGGGAAACAAAGGGTTTGGTGGGATAGGCTATTTAGTGGTGGCAAGTCAAAAATCTTTATGTTACAAGCATGCGAAGAATGACATTGCTAAGCCAAGACTCGACACTCTAGACTCTAGATAACTGAAACAAACAAACATAAATTAAAAGATAGATGTAGGATGGTAGCCCGTATGTTTTTTTTATTTTTTTTTTCATACACTTTTACTCTACCATCCTCTACGATAACGTCAAAATAATAAGGATTTATAGGCACATCCCTACACTTGAGTTTTTATTACTCTAACACTAATATTACCCGAATTGAAAAGATAAAAACACTTGGAGTACATTATTATGCAAATAAAGGGAATTTGAATTTCACGTTCCCTTCCCGTCATTTCACAAACTTTAACTTTTTCCATGAGTCCCAATCGTCCCAAAACTGTGTACAAAGGATATGACTCGACTTAGCAACTTATGCAAGCAACTAGATAATTGAACTAAGGGTTTAGTGTAATAACAATAATGCACTAAAAGTGAGTGCATACAAGGTAGGCTAAGGCTATTTGGGTGTACATTTGGGGGTGGGGTGTAAACAATGCTCTTCATTGATATTCCGGAAAACCGAAACATCACGAGAACCGCGAAAAGGATAGGCTCTGAGGGGTTAACTAGGGGTATCGTGTACTAAAGATGAGTACAACGCAAAGGTGTGGTGGAATTACTCAACAGATGTGGAAGAAGTAATTATATTACGGGTATCAAACAAGGGTTATCCTAATGCCTCTTATCATTTAGTTATTCCTAACTACACAAGTGTAGTCTTACTAGCAATCTCGGGATGCATCACAAAACAAGTTCTAGAATCTATTATACTACCGGTTCACACACTAAGCATTAAAGATGAATGCTTTAATTCCTACTAATCTAAGGGCGATCCTCACATTTTGGGTGGAATTTAAGTGGTAAAGGGTTTTTTTGTGCTAGTCATATAACTTCCTATCCATGAGACGCTTTATTAAGACTAATGGCCCACTCCTATATGTCATGAAAAATTGAAAATTTGGTGACAAAATGACCCTAATCGACATTTTCTCATGGTTTATTACACAAATGCAATTGGACAAAGCAAATAGTCAAGGATAAGCATAGTTTTAAAGTTCCCGTTTTATTTTACCTCCCTACACTTAAACTGAACATTGTCCCCAATGTTCCCCGAAAGTATTAAAGTTATGATAATGGAAGGTAATTAAAAATGAAAGAAACTAATACTCCCCTGATTAGCTCGGTAAGATCCGTGTAAAGTGGTGGTTACATCTTTCTTCAAGAAGAACGTTTGCGTGAAAAGCTCCTTCTCATTTTATGTATCTTCTTCTTGGTAAATTAAACCTGCACACTTGAAGAAAAGAAACAAAACCTTTGCGTAAAATCGGCGGTAATAATATATATAGGACTCTACTAAACTAGGATATAATGCTTGTGGAATGGATGTTTACTGAATTTCTGGAAAATTAAGACCTGGAAAATTCCAAAAATTTATAAGTAGCTCAGAAAACGAGAAAAAGTAATCAGTTGTTTTTGCTCCTTCCTGACGTCACCAGGTTGTGATCCTGACGCCGTCAGGTTATCCTGACAAAAACTGGTCTGCAATTTTCTGGAAAAAATTCTGGAAAATTTACATCTTTAGAATCTGGAAAAATTTCCTGCAAAACATCCATTATGACTCGATACAAGCATTTGAGTCAAACAAACACACATGTATATCTTTTAATTAATTGTAATTCTCACGTTTACGTTTCTTTTGAAAACGTATGTAATCCTCCCTACACTTATCCCTTATGTAAAATACCTTTATATGTAATTAAGACGAGGTTAAAGACAAAATAAAGCATTTTTACAAATTTAAACATGAGAATAAACAATCAATAAAAGATACACGACACAAACAAGTAAACAATTAAGCATGGGTTGCCTCCCACGAAGCGCTTTTCTTTATTTATGAGTCTTGTAGCTAGACTCGAAGTCGTGCCCCTACGTACCGATATAAGTAAGCCTATCCTTTAGAATGTCGTAAGGATCAAACTTATCATTTAAGTTCCTAGTAGTACGTTTGGTTCGATAAGCCTTTTCAAATTTCATTCCATCAGGGTCATAGATCGTCATCCTAGTGTGCCACTCTCTATTACCATCACTAGGCGGTCTATCCCAATCCCACTTATGTTTAGGCTTATCGCTCTCAACTTTCCACTTATTCATGACAAGGTTGACGGGCAAGCTTCCTAGGAACTCGGTCATCTTCCTAAATACCAAGGCGTCCTCGAACGGGTTCACTTCCATGTCCCTAGCCATTTCTTTTTCATGAAAAGTTGCTTTACTAGCAAAGGCTTCATCTAGGTAGAAAGGTCGTTGGGGACCTATGAAGTTCTTATCTAACCAAGGTCCATATCTAGATGGCGTTCTATACAACCTAATCTCATGTGGGATTTCCTCTTCTTTGTAGTACGTATGCTTTTTGACATCATAAATTGACCTAGCACTCGCTTCTCCTACCACTATTTTGGACATCTTACAATCAATGATGGCACTAGCGGTAGCTAAGAATTCTCTTCCTATTAGTAATGGGCATGTCGGGTCCTTATTCATGTCTAGCACAAGGAAATCCGCCAAAAGAGTCAATTCTCCTACGTGTACTACCATGTCTTTTATTATCCCTACCGGATATGCAATACTACCGTCCGCTAGACCTAAGATGGTTTCCGTTGGTTCTATCTTACCTAAGTTAAGGCTTCTATGGAGGGACAACGGAACAAGATTGATACATGATCCTAAGTCGGCTAGAGCATCGAGAGGTTTGGAAGTTCCAAGCCTACACGGAAGAGTGAATAGCCCGGGATCGTCTAACTTCTTAGGTAAATTATTTCGCACAAAAGCGGACCCATGTTTTCCAAGTTTTAGTTCTAACTCATATTTTTATTTTAAAGCATTATAATAAGGTGCATGAGCTAAAACTTCAAGAACCGGTTTTTCTTGATGGAGTTCCTTGTACTCCTCCTCTAGATTAGGTTTGGGTTCTTGGTTGACGGGTTTCTCAAGAGTAGGTTCTACCAATGGTGCGGGGCCTTGGTATCTCATTTTGGATTGCTTGGAACCCTTGTTGATAGCGTTGACCGAGTGAACCATAGGATGTGAAGGGCATGGATGCGCACTCTCCCATGGGGAACAAGAACATGAAGTCGATGAAATCGAACTCACTTTTGGGTTCTTTATAGTATCACTTGGGAGTGCACCAATTTCCCGGTCATTAAAGGCTTTTAAGAGGGCATCAAGTTTGTTTGTCATCTCGCCTTGTCGTCGCTTAAAATCGGCTTCAAGCTTAGTCAATCGAGTTTCTTGAGATGACATGAATCTAGATGCAATTGCCTCAAGACTAGTTGGGTTCCCGGTGTTTAGAGGGTTGAACCTATTAGGTGGACTAAATGAGCTTTGGGGTGTGCTTGAATTTTGGTTCCACTTAAGGTTAGGGTGATTTCTCCATGAGGGGTTGTAAGAGTTTCCTAAGTTGTTTTGTTCGGGCTTGAAAGTGTACCACTTCTCTCCCGCTCCGTCGGTACGCGTGAAGGCGTAGTCCGCAAAAGCTTGTTCGGGGAGTCTTGTGCAATCACGAGTGTCATGGGGACCACTACATAACTCACAAGGTAGAGTAATTTTATTCACTTGATGTGAAGACTTAGGATTCTCGTAGGAGCTCATTAGGAATTTAACTTGATCTTCAAGCTCGAGCATACTACGGTCGGAAGGTTGTGAGTCAATGGGAGGCAAGGAGATTGCCTTAACGGTTTTGGGCAACTCACGGGGGTCATTCCATCTTTTGTTGTCATAGAGAGCAAGGTCCTCTATTATACCCCATGATTCTTTCGCGGTGAGGTCACTAAGTTTTCCACCGGCCGCTTGGTCAATGGATCGCTTGGTGGGGAAGTTGACATGATCATAGAAGAGTTGGACTTGAAGCCAAAGATCAATGTCGTGATGAGGGACTTTATGGAGTAAGTCCTTGAATCGAGTCCATGCTTCGTAGAGAGATTCACCTTGACGTTGTTGGAACATCAAGATATCATTCCTAAGCTTAGTGGTTCTCCCCGGTGGGAAAAATTGAGCAAGGAAGCGAGAGGTGAGATCATCCCAACTTGAGATGGATCCGGCGGGAAGTCGCTCAAGCCAATTACTAGCTTGGTCCCGTAGAGAGAATTGGAAGAGACGCAGACGCGTGGTCTCCCGATTAGTAGCATCGAGGTCGATGGAATCGACAATTTTAAGGAAATCCTTAAGATGCTGATTAGGATCTTCGGAACGAAGTCCATGGAATGCACATCCGTTTCGCACCAACCGGATGGTGTAGGATCGTAGGGCCGTAGTTTGGGCTTGGTCGGGAAGCTCAATGATGTTTCTATAGCCTAGGTGGCTTGGTCTCGAGTATTCATCGAGAGTACGTCCTCTTGGCGGGTCATTTGGTGGTAGGTTGATGAATGGTGGTTGGTTATCACCTTCCATGATGAAAAGTGATGGGGTTACTAACAAAGGTCACGAAGAAGGGGGATAGACTACAAGGAAGCTAAAAATTAGAAAAACGTTTACTTGATAGGAATCAAGCAAGGAAACCTAAACGAGGTGGACTCCTAACTAGCTATTCTATTCCCCGGCAGCGGCGCTAAAAACTTGATAACGCTACACGCGTCGTTCAGGGTCAAAGGAACTTCCTTTTTGTCGAGCAAGTTTTTCAACACCCTAGGCAGTGAACCTAATCGTTGTAGTGTAGTATTAGGGTAAGCCACGGGAATTGATATCGTTCTCTAGGGGAATAGGAATGCTAGTGAGAAGTTACTACGCTAAGGTTGGGGTTGAGGAAGATTATTTTTTATCTTTTTATGTTTTTTAGGAAATGGAAAGGTACGAATCTCGGGGTATTGGATTTGGGGATTGGTATTTCTACCGATTACTCTATTCGTCTAATTATCTAATCTAAGGTGTATGTAGTCTATGTCTAATTATTGTGTGCTCGTATGATGATTTAAATATGTGTTTACTTAGGTTTTATTACTCCTTAATTATCTCCTATTGATGGTTGAATTGTCACATCCTTATTCTTAATCGCGTTGTATGTCTAAGGTTGTAGGGTATGCGTTTATCCCTAACTCTTTGAAACTACCAAAGGTTATCGCCTACAAAATTTCTAGGATATATAAACTTAACACTAAGGTACTCTTCGGATGGTTTAGCCTACAATGACTCTAGGTACTATAAGCTAAGGTTCAACAAAGATTAATCAAGCATTAACTACACAACGGATGATCTATCGCAATACTAGATCATTAACAATTAAGATAAGAGACAACCAATCAATATTCAATAATTAAGTTTCATATTCCCTAAGCAAACACACAAGAAAATTAGCCGGACATGGGAAACATGCAAGCATAAACACAATTAATTGAAGACATAATTGAATTAATAAAGTAAAACACTTATCTTGATGTAAGATAGGGTATGGAACCCTAAAATACTGTACAAGACAGCCTTAGTTCGGTTTAGGTTTTTACTCCAAAAGACTACACACTGAAAACTAAAAAATTCGGATTCTATATATAAGATTACACACGCGACGACGTCTCCCTTTGATTTGTGACGCCATCGGGGTCGCCGTTATTAGGGTTTCGTCTTGGCCACGTTAGTCTTGCGACAATGTCACCTTATGCTTGTGACGCCGTCCCCTTCAGTCTCTGACGTCGTCTGGATCAAATTTAGGCCGTCTGAGTTGCGACGCCCTACTCTTTTAAAACCTGAAGCCGTCACTTGTAAATGAGCAATTTGGCTACTGAGCCATCACAAAAGTTGTCCGACGGCGTCGCAGATAACACCTGACGCCGTCACCTTCAGTTCCAGCAGCCTGAGTGTCTCGATTCTTGACTTTGGCTATTTTCTTCGTATATTCGCGCCTTTTCGTCCGAATAAGTGTCATTCCAGCATTTTGCATTCAAGATACCTAAAAAGTGAAAAGGAACGATATTAAGTAATAACGGATACAAAAGTGATCAAATAAGGGCTTAAAAGATCCCTCAAAAAGGTACATTTTAAAACCTTATCAAGTTCCTTTGACCCCGAATGCGCTTCGTACGCGCATCAAGTTTTTGGTGCCACTGCCAGAAAATAAAATAGCTAGTTAGATTTTTATCTCGTTTAGGTTCCCTTTCTTGATTCCTATCAAGTGATATTTTTTCTTATTTTCTTCGCTTCCTCATATTCTATCCCCCTTCTTTGTGACTTTGTTAGTAACCCCATCACTTTTCATCATGGAAGGTGATAACCCACCAAACAACAACCTACCATCAAACAAATACCCACCAGTCGATCTAACTTTTGCCAACCAACTCTGCGCTCATATTGTTAATGAAATTGGAGAACTTAAGAAATTTAATAGGATAATTGAAAGTGCACTTGAGAAAGCCCTTAAGTAATCCATTAGTACTTTAGATAGTGATTCAACCACGAGCGATGATTCGGAGGACGAAATAGGAGAAGGGGATTATAAAGTATTGGAAATTATGGAGGCTAGTGAGGAAGAGGAACTTAGGGAGTATTTCGAGTCATACCCTAACGGAAAGGAAACCGCCTATCACTATAACGTAGATAACTACCCGCGACCACCTTTCGAGCCATGCATATAGAGGGGTGACCCTAAAAACATTAAGATACCGTGCATGATTGGGTACTTATATAGGGATCACACTTACATAGACTATAAGGAACCCATGAACATAATGTCTAGGCTCTATAGTAACTATGTTAGGAGAGCTAGAGGATTGCATGTATTCGTAGGTAATTTCACATATAGGTGTGATTTCATGATCTTGGAAGAAGTTAAAGGCATCATTGATGGATTTTTAGGAGATGTGATACTTGGGAGACCATTAATTGAGGAATCTATGATGATTTATGATCAAGAGGAAGGAATAGCCAAGTTCTCAAATGGGACCGAATGTGTCAAATATATAATGCCCTACAAAAATAAAAAGTTTGAGGGTATTGATGATTTAGATGTAGACAACATTCCGGCTTTTGAAGTAGATTGGGAGAACAAGGTTTACTACACTGCTTGTCTAGAGTTAGACCCTGAATATATTCGTGATGAAAGAAGAGTTAAGGAAATCGAATGGGCATCTAAGATAAGAGGAACGTAGGAGCACGACTTCGAGTCTAGCTACAAGACTCATAAATAAAGAAAAGCGCTTCGTGGGAGGCAACCCATGCTTAATTGTTTGCTTGTTTGTGTGTCATATATCTTTTCATTATTGTATGTTCTCATGTTTGAATTTGTGAAAATGGTGTATTTTGTCTTTAACCTCATCTTAATTACATATAAAGGTATTTTACAATAAGATAAGTGTAGGGAAGATTACATACGTTTTTAAAAGAACGTGAATATGAGAACTACGACTAGTGAAATTTATGTATATGTGTGTTTGTTAGAGTCAAATGCTTGTATCGAGTCATAATGGATGTTTTGCAGGAATCTTTCCAGATTCTAAAGGTATAATTTTTCCAGAATTTTTCAAGGAAAACGCAGCAGACCAGTTTCTGTCAGGACAACCTGACGGCGTCAGGATTAGAACCTGACGACATCAGGATGAGCAGAAATAGCTTATAAAATATTCTCATTTTCTGTGTTATGTATAAATTTTTGGAAATTCTCGGGTCTTAATTTTCTAGAAAATCTAAGAACATCCATTCCACAAGCATTATATCCTAGTGTAGTTGAGTCATATATAGTTTTACCGCCGATTTTACGCGAATGTTTCGTCTATTTTCTTAACGTGTGCAGGTTTTATTTATCAAGAAGAAGAAACTCAATATTTGATGGAGCTTATCACGTATACATTCTTCTTGGGAAAGAATTTAACCACTACTTCACACGGATGCTACTGAGCTAATCAGGGGAGTACTAGTTTTTTTCTCTTTTAATTACCTTCCTTTATCATAACTTTGATACTTTCGAGGAACATTGAGAACAATGTTCAGTTTAAGTATATGGAGGGAGAATAAAACGGGAACTTTGAAACGGATGCTTATCCTTAATTATTTGTTTTGTCCTGGTTCATTTGTGTAATAAACCATGAGAGATATCGGTTAGGGAAATTTTAGCACCAAATTAAAAAATTTTTATGACATGTACGAGTGGGACTTTAGTCTTAATAAAGCGTCTCATGGATAGGAGTTATATGACTAGCACAAAAAACCGTTTACCACTCAAATTCCACCCCAAAAAAGTGAGGTTCGCCCCTAGATCTTTAGGAATTAAAGCATTCACCTTTAATGCTTCGAGAGTGTACCGGTAGTATAATAGATTCTAGAACTTGTTTTGTGATGCATTTCGAGATCGCTAGTGAGACTACACTTGTGTAGTTAGGAATAACTAAATGATAAGAGGCATTAAGATAACCCTTGTTTGAAACCCGTATTATAATTACTTCTTCCACATCGGTTGAGTAATTACCCCACACCCTTGCGATGTACTCATCTTCAGTACACGATACCCCTAGTTAACCCCTCAGAGCCTATCCATTTCGCGGTTCTCGTGATGTTTCGGTTTTCCGGAATATCAATGAAGAGCATTGTTTACAATCCACCCCCAAATATACACCCAAATCGCCTTAGCCTACCTTGTATGCACTCACCTTTAGTGCATTATTGTTATCGCTACTAAACCCTTAGTTCAATTATCTATTTAATTTCATGGTTGCTAAGTTGAGTCATATCTTTTGTACACAGTTTTGGGATGAATGGGACTCATGGGTAAAGTAATATTTTATGTAGTAATGGGAAGGAACGTTAAATTAAAATTCCCTTTGTCTACGTAATTAAATACTCCAAGTGTTTTGATCTTTTCAATTCTGGTCAAATTAGTGTTAGAGTAATAAAAACTCAAGTGTAGGGATGCTCCTATAAATCCCTTATATTTTGATGTTATCATAGAGGATGGTAGAGTAAAAGTGTATGAAAAAAATAAGAAAAAAATAAAAAAAAACGAAAAAATAGAGTGAAAAAAAAGAAGAAGAAGAAGAAAAAACATACCGGCTACCATCCTACATCTGTCTTTATGTTTATGTTTTTCAAATTTATGTATGTTTGTTTCAAGTTATTTAGAGTTTAGTGACTCGAGTCTTGGTTTAGCAACGCCATTCTTTTCATGCTTGTAACATAAGATTTTTGACTTGCCACCACTAAATCACCTATCCAACCAAACCCTTTGTTTTCCTACCGTAAGCCTAACATTACAACCCCTGAAAAGACCTCTTAGATAGTTGTTCCTAGGTGCTTACGCCAAAGCGGTGGAGGTTTGATCTATTCTCAAGTCTATGGTAATCTATGTACTATGACCAGGTAATGAGTGTTTATCTTCCATTTCCATTTACTATATTTCATATACACCCGAGAGATGACAGAATCCAAACACCCCTTGTGAGGTGCTAGTAAATAATTTCCGTGCTTGTTATGACTATTGCGGTGCTTTTACTTGTTGTGAATTATTTTTGAACCAATGCTTCATGCCCCCTAACTTATAAATTGATTTGCCAAAAGCACATTTGCTTGAGGACAAGCAAATACCAAGTGTAGGGTTATTTGATAAGGATTTAAAACGTACACTTTTAAGGAGTCATTTAAGCCCTTAATCGATCACTTTTATATCCGTTACTGCTTAATTTCGTTCCTTTTCACTTTTTAGGTCTCTCGGAAGTAAAATGCTGGAATGATGCTTATTTGGACGAAAAGGAGTGAATATATGAAGAAAATGGCTAAGTCAAGATTGAAGACACTCGAGCTTCTTAAATTGAAGCTAACGGCGTTCCAACTAAAGGGAGATGTCGTCCTTCTCTACGAATTTAATTAAAATACACCAGACGGCTCAGTAGAGTTTTTGCTAAAATACACCTGACGGCGTCAGGCTTTGAAGAGGAAGGGCGTCACTAAGACTTTTCATCTCAAACGACCCAGATCCAGAATCAGACGACGTCCCTGTTGAAGCCTGACGGCGTCACACCTATAAGGTGACGCCGTCCCAACGATTACTTGGCCAAGACGAAAACCCTAATGACGGCGATCTGACGGCGTCCCACCTATAACGCGACGCCGTCGCAAGTGTAAAATTATATATAGAAATCGAATTTTCAGTATTTTAGGAGGTAGAATTTTGGAGTAAAAACCCTAAACGTGTGTAGTCTGACTTGGACATTATCTTAGGGTCCCAAACCCTATTTTACACATCAAGATAAGTGTTTTACTTCATTAATTTTATTATGTCTTCCATTGAATGTGTGTATGCTTGCTTGTTTAACATGTCTGGCTAAATTTCTTGTGTGTTTGATTAGATCTATGAAACCTAGTTGTTAATTATTGTTAGGTTGTCTCTTATCTTAATTGTAATTTGCTTAGGAGTGCAACTAGGCTATCGTTGTGTTTAAATGCTTGAGTAATCTTTGTGAAAATTAGTATATGAATGAGATAGCGGATTTTGTAGTCTAAACATCCAAAGATAACCTTAAAGTTAGTTTATGAATGACTTAGTGGATTTCGTTTACTACACTCAAGGGTAACTTCAAAGAGTTAGGGCATAGGCACACCCTACGACTTTAGGAAACACAACGCGTTAAGAATAAGGACATGAAAATTCAACCTACAATAAAAGATAAGTAGGGAGTAATAGTATCTAGGTAAACATATTTTTAATCATCATACGAGCACACATCAATAAACATAAGACTACCTGTAGAATTAGATAATTAGAATAGTATAGTAATCGGTAGAAGTACCACCCCCAAATCCAATCCCCGAAATTTTACCCTTAGCTTTCAACAAAATATAAAAAGATAAAAAAGAATCTTCCTCAACCTCAAACTTAGCGTAGTACACTTCTTACTAGCATTTTGATGCGCGTATAACGTGTTCGGGGTCAAAGGAACTTCCTTTTCGTCGAGTAAGCTTTTCAACACTCTAGCCAGTGAACCTAATCGTTGTAGTGTAGTATTGGGTAAGCCTCGGGTATTGATATCGTTCTTTAGGGGAATATGAATGCTAGTGAGAGATGTACTACGCTAAGGTTTGAGGTTGAGGAAGATTATTTTTTTATCTTTTTATAATTTTTTATAAAGCTAAGGGTAAAATCTCGGGGTTTGGATTTGGGGGTTTGGTACTTCTACCGATTACTCTACTTATCTAATTATCTAAACTAAGAGTAGTCTTATGTCTATTGATGTGTGCTCGTATGATGATTAAAAATGTGTCTACCTAGATACTATTACTCCCTAGTTATCTTTTATTGGTGGTTGAATTGTCACGTCCTTATTCTTAACGCGTTGTGTTTTCTAAGGTCGTAGGGTATGCTTTTATCCCTAACTCTTTGAGACTACCTTAAGGTTATTGCCTACGAAATCTCTAGGATTCATAAACTAACTCTAAGATTATCTTTGGATGATGAGTCTATAATTCTGCAAAGTGACTATAAACTAAGGTTCACAAAGATTACTCAAGCATTAAAAACACAACGATGGTTTAATGCACTCCTAAGCCAATTACAATTAAGATAAGAGACAACCAATCAATAATTAATAACTAGGTTTCACAGATCTAAGCAAACACATAAGAAATTTAGCCGGACATGTTAAACATGCAAGCATACACACATACAATCGAAGACATAATGAAATCAATGAAGTAAATTTCTTATCTTGATGTAAAATAGGGTATGAGAACCCTAAGATATTGTCCAAACTGGACCAAAATCGTTTTAGGTTTTTACTTCATAAGTCTACCTCCTAAATTCAGAAAATTCGATTTCTATATGTAATTTTACATTCGTGACGGCGTCACCTTATAGTTGGGACGCCGTCAGATCGCCGTCATTAGGGTTTCGTCTTGGCCAAGTCATTATTGGGACGGCGTCACGTTGTGGTTGTGACGCCGTCAGTCTTCAGCAGTGACGTCGTCTGAATCTGGATCTAGGCCATCTGAGAAGAAAAGTCTTCGTGACGCCCTTACTCTTCAAAGGCTGATGCCGTGAGGTGTAAATTAGCAAAAAGGCTACTGAGTCATCGCAAAATTAATTACGTAGAGAGGGACGGCGTCGCCCTCTGTTTGGGACGCCGTCAGGTGTAATTCGAGCAGCTTGAGTGTTTTGATCTTCACTTAGCCATTTTCTTCACATATTCACTCCTTTTCGTCCAAAAATGCATCATTCCAGCATTTTGCTTCCAAGAGACCTAAAAAGTGAAAAGGAACGAAATTAAGCAGTAACAGATATAAAAGTGGGCGATTAAGGGCTTAAATGACCCCTTAAAAGTGTACGTTTTAAATCCTTATCAAATATCCCTACACTCGGTATTTGCTTGTCGTCAAGCAAATATGCTTTTGGCCAATCAATTTATAAGCTAGGGGGCATGAAGCATTGGTTTAACATAATTCATAACAAGTAAAAGCACTGCAATAGTCATCACAAGCATTGAAATTATATATTAGCACCTCACAAGTTGTGTTTGGATTCTCTCATCTCTCGGGTGTATATGAAGTATAGTAAATGGAAATGGAAGATAAACACTCATTAACCGGCCATAGTACATAGATTAGCATAGGCTTGAGACTAGATCGAACCTCCACCGCTTTGGCATAAGCACCTAGGAACAACTATCTAAGAGGTCTTTTAAAGGGTTGTAACGTTAGGCTTACGGTTAGGGAACAAAGGGTTTGGTTGGATAGGCGATTTAGTGGTGGAAGTCAAAAATCTTATGTTAAAAGCATGAAAAGAATGGCGTTGCTAAGCCAAGACTCGACTCACTAAACTCTAGATAACTTTGAAACAAACAAACATAAATATAAAGATAGATGTAGGATGGTCGCCCGCATATTTTTTTCTTTTTTTTTCAACACTTTTTTTGCATACACTTTTACTCTACCATCCTCTACGATAACATCAAAATATAAGAGATTTATAGGAGCATCCCTACACTTGAGTTTTTATTACTCTAACACTAATTTGACCCGAATTGAAATGATCAAAACACTTGGAGTACATTATTACCTAAATAAAGGGAATTTGAATTTAACGTTCTTTCCCGTCACTTCATAAAATTTAACTTTACCGATGAGTCTTAATCATCCCAAAACTGTGTACAAAATATATGACTTGACTTAGCAACCATGCAAGTAACTAGATAACTGAACTAAGGGTTTAGTATGATAACAATAATGCACTAAAGGTGAGTTCATACAAGGTAGGCTAAGGCGATTTGCGTGTACATTTGGGGGTGGATTGTAAACAATGCTCTTCATTGATATTCCGGAAAACCGAAACATCACGAGAACCGCGAAAAGGATAGGCTCTGAGGGGTTAACTAGGGGTATCGTGTACTAAAGATGAGTACATCGCAAGGGTGTGGGGTAATTACTCAACCGATGTGGAAGAAGTAATTATAATACTAGTATCAAACAAGGGTTATCCTAATACCTCTTATCATTTAGTTATTCCTAACTACACAAGTGTAGTCTCACTAGCGATCTCGGAATGCATCACAAAACAAGTTCTAGAATCTATTATACTACCGGTACACTCTCGAAGCATTAAAGGTGAATGCTTTAATTCCTATAGATCTAGGGGCGAACCTCACATTTTTGGGGTGGAATTTGAGTGGTAAAGGGTTTTTGTGCTTGCCATATAACTCCTATCCATGAGACGCTTTATTAAGACTAAATTCCCACCCGTACATGTTATGAAAAAATTTAAATTTGGCGCTAAAATTGCCCTAACAAATATTTCTCATGGTATATTACACAAATGAAATATGACAAGACAATTGATCAAGGATAAGCATAGTTTCAAAGTTCCCGTTTTATTCTCCCTCTCTACACTTAAACTGAACATTGTCCGCAATGTTCCCCGAAACTATCAAAGTTATGATAATGGAAGGTAATTAAAAGAGAAAGAAACTAGTACTCCCCTGATTAGCTCGGTAGGAACTGTGTGAGGTAGTGGTTAAATTCTTTCCAAGAAGAATGTATGCATGATAAGCTCAATCCAATGCTATGTTTCTTCTTCTTGATAAATAAAACATGTACACTTAAGAAAATAGACGAAACCTTCGCGTAAAATCGGCGGTAAAACTATATATGACTCTACTACACTATGATACAATGCTTGTGGAATGGATGTTTGCAGATTTTCTGGAAAATTAAGACCTGAGAATTTCAAAAAAATTATAGTTAGCACAGAAAACGAGAGAAATTAGATAAGTTGTTTCTACTCCTCCTGACGTCGTCAGGTTATAATCCTGATGCCGTCAGGTTATCCTGACAGAAACTGGTATGCTGCGTTTTTCTGGAAAAATTACACCTTTAAAATCTAGAAAAATTCCTGCAAAACATCCATTATGACGCGATACAAGCATTTGACTCTAACAAACACACATATATATAAATTTCAATAATCGTAGTTCTCATGTTCACGTTCTTTTGAAAATGTGTGTAATCCTCCCTACACTTATCCTTTTTGTAAAATACCTTTATATGTAATTAAGTCGAGGTTAAAGACAAAATAAAACATTTTTACAAATTCAAACATGAGAACAAACAATAATGAAAAGATATATGACACACAAACAAGCAAACAATTAGGCATGGGTTGCCTCCGACAAAGCGCTTTTCTTTATTTATGAGTCTTGTAGCTAGACTCAAAGTCGTGCTCTTACGTGACTTCATAGCCGTCACCTTCTTCCTCATGACGGTTGATGAGTGTCTAAATACTCATCATTTTTATACTGTTAGAATGCCAAAAACATCTGAAAACACTCAGAAACACATCAAAATGATAAAAATATCACAAACAAGTGTTTTATATGTTTTAAATGCAAAAACATCAAAATCTGGTGAAAAACGTATCAAGTTTGCATAATTGGCAGTTTTAGTCCCCCAAGTTACAAAAGTTGTCAAAATTAGTCCCTGGTAATTCAAAAACTTGTAAAATATCATTTTAGGTCCTTGAGATTCAAAAGTTGTCAAAACAAACCCTTTAAAATTCAAAAATCACAAAATGACAACTTTAGTCCTTTAACTTTGAAAATTGTCAAAAATAGTCCTTGGTTAATTTAAAAAGTGAGAATTATCAAATGTTAACCTTGTTCTATTTATAAATGACAAAAATGGTCCTTATGATAAACTTTGGAGAATTTACATGTTTGGTCCCTCAAGTTTCAAACTTGACAGTTTTGGTCCCTGGATTTACAAAAATGGAAAATAAACAAAGTGGTCCTTGTACTAATCACATTTGGCAGTTTTAGTCCTTGTGAGAGCTTTGGAAAGTTTTCAAGATCAGTCCTAAAAGAATTGGCAAATTACACTTTTGGTCCTTGTTGTTAACTTAAACCAAACGGATCCAATAAACCAACCAAGCCCAATCCAGTCCAATACATGACCCGGCCCAACTTTTAAAAACAGATAAACCGCCTTCACTGTTTATCTCCCTCACCTCCCCTGCATACTCAAAACCAGAGGTGGTTTTCTCACCACCACCTCACCCTTTCCACCTCATCCACCTTTGCCCCCCCTCCTCTCATTAGCCTACCAAGCATTAAATGCTTCCTCACCACTTTAACCCCTAAACCTCACCTCATCCCCTGTTTTTGCTGCAAAAATAACCCCTAAACCCATTCCTACTTCCCAACTTGTCCCCTACACCTCTACTATACTCCAAATTTCTTTAATTGGTTTAAAACTGTCTCAAGCAACCTTATTCACTTTTGGCGCCAAAATCCAATCTGATGGCTAGGATACATTTGACTGAATCAAAGGCCAATATTGTTGATGGGATATGTTCAGAATCAAGTGGAGAGTCTCAAAATACTATAAAGAAAGCAGAAGAGGCATTGGAGAAGCTATCTAGTTTTTAATATAATTTAGCTTATGTCGTTTTGATAAAATTTCAAGTTCCAGTGTTTGTTTAATCTTTAAGCTTTGTATTTCATGTTATGAATGTTAATTAAAACCTTTGTTAACATAAATTTCAAGTCTCAAGTTCTGTTTTCAAATTATGCAATATTTTCAGATTTCACAAATCTCATGAATGCTCAAAAGTTGTTTATGGTTGTTATTAAGGACTGAATAGGTTCACATAAGCTCCCTATAAAGCTTATTTAAGCTTTTAGATACCTTAAAAACAGTTTAGTATCAAAAACACAAAAATTCACAAAAATACCAAATAATTAGTTAAAAATAAAAAATCACATGGAGATGAAGAAGAAAAGCTGGAGCAGGGTATATTTTGGATTGCCTTGGGTTTAGTGCTTATTTGGAAGCTCTAGGTTGTGTTTGTATGTCTTGGTTCTCAGTATTTCCTTGGAAACCAATTTGTAAGCCATTTGCTAAATTCTAGCTTTTCACTGTTCAAGTGCTCATTTCTGCTTTTATCTTTGCTTTTATGCTTGTTGGTATTTGATTAGTGAGATTAAAGTTTAAAATAGTTTGCTTGTTCTTTAAAACTGGTAGTTGTTAAAATCTCAATTTAAACAGTCATAATAGCATACTTATTAATCTTGAGTTTCAGGTTGTTGATACTGTTGTTTAATGTTTCATTAGTCCTAGTAATCAATATTATAAGGTCTGTTATCATTTGCATGGATTGGATCAGTGAAATCCTTTGAAAAACATCAAATCAGTCACATAAAGGGGTGTTTGGTTTTACTTGTTTCACTGTGTTTAAGTTTGTGCAGTACTTTGGTTTTGGTTATTCTGAGTCATACTTGGTCTAAAGAACTCAAAGAAACCAGAGAAACCTGTGCTTGTTATAGTAAAAAGTCAAAAGTATCTTAATTCTCACCTAGATTGTTAACTGTTGGATTTTAGCTTATCATAATCATCACACTAGCTTAGAATCTTATAACTTAGCTTAATCTCATCTTATTCTAGCTTAATATATCATAATCAGTCCTTAGTATTGATTTAAAATTCATTAAAGTCAAACTTTCAGTTTAGTCTAAAAGTCAAAATGTTGTCCTGTGCACAGTGAGTAGGCTCCAATTTGATAAGCTCACAAATAGCTTATTAGTTGGCTTCATCCTGTGAAAGTTGGACACGTGTCCTGTTGTAAAACTGAAAATCTGATTTGACTTTCAAACTGAAATTACTTAAAATTTAGTTATGATTC
>BPTQ01000003.1:158365111-158639462 GCA_019973895.1 Chrysanthemum seticuspe
GTTTAAAATTTCCATTTGTAGCTTATTTAGTAGGGCTGCAAGTGCTTATAAATCTGTCCCAGTTTACTCAGCAATCACTGAGTCATGCTCAGTGATTTTCTAGCTTTTTCATAAGCTTCTAAAAAGCTTATAAGATAACCATAGCCTGTGTAATTTAGTTTTTTAAAAAGCTTATCTGGTCATCTTGCTAAGTCCAGTATTTATTTTCACTTTTAAACTCATTTAAGTGCTTATAATTAAGCTTAAAGGTGCCTAGTTAATCACAGAGTGTCCTGTGTACTTCAGTTATATAAGTGCTTATTTTAGCTTATTTGGTACTTATTTCTAAGTTCTTGAGTCTGTTCAGTTGTACACTAGCTTATTATCAGTCCATTAGCTTATTTACATTGTAGCTTTGCTTATTTTTGAGCTTAAAAGCCATTTTGGTTTAAACTCTTTAGCTTATTTCATTTCTATAGCCACTGTTGAGATTTTTAGGCTTATTCAGTGCTTATTAGTGGTTTTGAGAAAAAGTGGTAGTTGTAAAATTTGCTTATTACATAGTGCTTAACAAGTTTGTGAAGAAAAAATTCCAAAAATAAAAAGTTGCAAAAAAATGGCCACTGCTGGGATTTGATCTCTGGCCACCCAGCTCACCACACACACTCACTACCATTGCGCCCTTGGGTCTTTCTCGTTAAATTCTTACAAAACTTAGTATTTAACCACGTTTTATTCAATAAGCTTATACGAGCTTATTTGCTTATTTAGTGCTTATTTATAATAGCTTTTTCAACTTTTGTATTTTTCTTGTCTTTGTATTAGTATAAAGTATTTTTACAAAAAGTTTCAGATTTTTCCAAATAGTTTTAGTATTTTTTAACATTTAATTAGTGTAAAAACTTATTTAATTCATAATAAATAAAATAATAATCTAAAAAAATATAATTCTTTTTCCTAAAATTTTCTTTTGTCATATAGTACGTAATAAAATTAGTTTTACATTCGTAGGCCTTTTATTTCATAAATTTTACGTTTTTGCTTGCGCTCCAGCGTAATTTTTAAACGTAACGCTCGTTTTCATTTTAAACCACGTTTTTAGGTAATTTAAGGTTACGTTTTAGTCAAGATAGTTTATTTAAGTCATTTAGTTTTATAAAATCACAAAAACATCATTGTAAAAATAGTGATAGCATTTATTTAATATATTTTAACTTTTTAATTTTCTTAATTTGCATTTAAGTCGCTGTAATTTGTAGATCTTTTCTTTAGGTAATTATCCATCCAAATCCTTACTGATCACTATCCTTAGTGATCATTCTATCATCTGAAGTTGTTTAAACACCAATTCATCCTCCGTGGGACTTAACGACCCAGGAATCCACTACATTCCTCTGATCTAAATTGCATTTGGTGTGTGAGCTGTTTTGAGTTTCTTACGGTTGGTCATTCACAAGTGGCTAGCTTGCGTGAGATAACTTGACGGTTTTGCACCGATCAACGGTCTCTATTGAGGTTTTCCATGTTATAATAATGCCCTATTATGCATCTTTCTAAGAAGTCATCTTCTCCCCAATCGGTTCTATATTCCGGTCCTAGTTTCAAGCAATCCTTATAGAACCCAAAAATCTTATTCATCACATAATCTACTCCTTTCTCCTTATCCTCCTCATTCCTATAGTAGACCGATAGCTTAAGTTCCTTTTCATCATTGGTAGTGAAGAAAATTTCTCAATCTTAAATGGCATTTGGTAAGCTACGTCATCGGTCTCATCTTTGTATCTAACTATCCCTAACGACGGATCATAAGTCATCCTGGTGTTCTCTATGAAAGGCTTCCCTAGAATTACGTGGGACAAGCTAGGATCTATGGCCATACTAATATCCTCCACAATTATGAAAGCCATAGGGTACGTGAAACTACCTACATAGACGGGAAATCCCTTAACTCTACAAAGAAAATTACAACTAACCCTAGGATCATCGAGGTCTTGCCTATTTGGGATAGGTTTCTTCATTACCCAATTATAGTAGGTGTTAGTCATGATGTTTATTGGGGACTTGCGATCAATGTAGGCCTTTGCCACAAAAAGGTGTCATATGCAACATGGTATGTTGAGATTCCAAGGATTCCCAAATTTGATCCGAGGGCTTTTCCTAACATACATGTGACGAAGGTCGCGCACTAAGTGTGGGTGGCGAGAGAGTTCCTCTTCTGTAGGAAACTTATTGAAGTATCCATCAACTACCTCGTCTACTTCATCGGTTGATTCTTCCTTAGGAGTTTCACTAACCTCAAGTGCTTTTTCATGGTTCGCTTCGTCACTAGTCCTATTTGGTTTCACTAAGGTGATGGTGTTGACGAATTGAACGTGCTTGGATAACTTACTTGGGTCCTTAATTTTCACACCGAAAGCTTCGGAAGAATAAGTCGAGATGGCATTAACCTTTTCGGTGGTCTTCCTATCACTATTGTTCATGGCTTTCAAAAGGTTATTAATCTTCCTATCCATCTCGGCTTGTTGTGGGTTAAAGCGGTCCGAACGTTTGGCTATTTGAGCTTCTTGAGATGTAACTAGGTGTTGCAACATCCCTTCTATGTTTTGTTGACTAGGGCCGTGGGACCATGGGGAATCATTAGAGGTGATTTCTTTGGTTTGTCCCCAATTGTAGTCGGGTTTGCCCCTCCACACTTCTCGGGCATCATTGAAAGTCCTAGGTCCAGGTGTTGTGGGGAATCTTTCTCTCATTCCATTGGTACGCTAGGATGCGTAGTCAACGGAAGCTTGTTCGGGGAGTCTCGTGCAAGTACGAGTATCATGGGGACCACTACATAGCTCACACAAGGAAGAGACTTTGTTCACTTGGCGTGAGGACTTAGGAATCTTGTAGGAGCTCATTAGGAATTTGACTTGATCTTCAAGTTCGAGCATCCTACGATCGGAAGTTTGTGAGGCAATGGGAGGCAAGGAGATTGCCTTGACGGTTTTGGGCAACTTACGGGGGTCATTCCAACTTTCGTTGTCATAGAGGGCAAGGTCCTCTATTGTACCCCACGATTCTTCCGCGGTGAGATCACTAAGTTTGCCACCGGCCGCTTGGTCGATGGATTGCTTAGTTGAGAAGTTGACATGATCGTAAAAGATTTGGACTTGAAGCCAAAGATCGATGCCGTGATGAGGGACTTTATGGAGCATCAAGATTTCATTCCTAAGTTTAGTAGTTCTCCCCGGTGGGAAAGATTGGGCAAGGAAACGAGTAGTGAGATCATCCCAACTTGAGATGGATCCAGCGGGAAGTCGCTCAAGCCAATTACTAGCTTGGTCCCGTAGAGAGAATTGGAAGACACGCAAGCGCGTGGTCTCCCGTGTGGTAGCATCAAGGTCGATGGAATCAACAATTTTAAGGAAGTCCTTGAGATGCTGATTAGGATCTTCGGAACGAAGTCCATGGAATGCACATCCGTTTTGCACCAATCGGATGGTGTCGGATCACAGGGCCGTAGTTTGAGCTTGATCGGGGAGCTCAATAGTGTTCCTATAGCCTTGGTGGCTTGGTCTAGAGTATTCACCAAGAGTACGGCCTCTTGGCGGGTCTGATTGATGGATCAATGAGTGGTGGTTGGTTATCACCTTCCATGATGAAAAATGATGGGATTACGAACAAATTCACAAAGAAGGGGGATAGACTACAAGGAAGCTAAAAAATGGAAAAAAAATCTTACTTGATAGGAATCAAGCAAGGGAACCTAAACGAGATAGAAATCTAACTAGCTATTCTATTCCCCGGCAGCGGCGCCAAAAGCTTGATTCGTCGAGCAAGTTTTTCAACACCCTAGGCAGTGAACCTAATCGTTGTAGTGTAGTATTGGGTAAGCC
Organism: Chrysanthemum seticuspe; assembly: GCA_019973895.1. Lineage (NCBI taxonomy): Eukaryota > Viridiplantae > Streptophyta > Magnoliopsida > Asterales > Asteraceae > Chrysanthemum > Chrysanthemum seticuspe. The sequence goes on from BPTQ01000003.1 coordinate 158,368,969, forward strand.
TCAGGTATTGATATCGTTCTCTAGGGGAATAGGAATGCTAGTGAGAGATGTACTACGCTAAGGTTTGAGGTTGAGGAAGATTATTTTTTTTATCTTTTTATAATTTTTTATAAAGCTAAGGGTAAAATCTCGGGGTTTGGATTTGGGGGTTTGGTACTTCTACCGATTACTCTACTTATCTAATTATCTAAACTAAGGGTAGTCTTATGTCTATTGGTGTGTGCTCGTATGATGACTAAAAATGTGTCTAGCTAGATACTATTACTCCCTAGTTATCTTTTATTGGTGGTTGAATTGTCACGTCCTTATTCCTAACGCGTTGTGTTTTCTAAGGTCGTATTGTATGCTTTTATCCCTAACTCTTTGAGACTACCTTAAGGTTATTGCCTGCGAAATCTCTAGGATTCATAAACTAACTCTGAGGTTATCTTTGGATGTTTAGTCTAAAATTCCACTAAGTGAGTATAAACTAAGGTTCACAAGGATTACTCAAGCATTAAAAACACAACGATGGCCTAATGCACTCCTAAGCCAATTAAAATTAAGATAAGAGACAACCAATCAATAATTAATAACTAGGTTTCATAGATCTAAGCAAACACACAAGAAATTTAGTCGGATATGTTAATCATGCAAGCATACACACATACAATCGAAGACATAATGAAATCAATGAAGTAAGTTACTTATCTTGATGTAAAATAGGGTATGAGAACCCTAAGATACTGTCCAAACCGGACCAAAATCGTTTTAGGTTTTTACTCCACAAGTCTACCTCCTAAATTCTGAAAATTTGATTTCCATATATAATTTTACATTCGCAACGACTTCACCTTATAGTTGAGACGCCATCAGATTGCCGTCATTAGGGTTTCGTCTTGGCCAAGTCATTATTGGGACGGCGTCACGTTGTGGTTGTGATGCCGTCAGTCTTCAACAGTGACGTCGTCTGAATCTGGATCTAGGCCGTCTAAGAAGAAAAGTCTTCGTGACGCCCTTACTCTTCAAAGCCTGACGCCGTCAGGTGTAAATTAGCAAAAACGCTACTGAGTCGTGCCAAAATTAATTACGTAGAGAGGGACGGCGTCGCCCTCTGTTTGGGACGCCGTCAGGTGTAATTCCAGCAGTTTGAGTGTCTTGATCTTGACTTAGCCATTTTCTTCACATATTCACTCCTTTTCATCCAAAAATGCGTCATTCCAGCATTTTACTTCCAAGAGACCTAAAAAGTGAGAAAGAACGAAATTAAGCAGTAACGGATATAAAAGTGGGCGATTAAGGGCTTAAATGACCTCTTAAAAGTGTACGTTTAAGTCCTTATCACATTCCTATTCCCATAGAGAACAATATCAAACCCCGAGGCTTACCCAATACTACACTACAACGATAAGTTCACTGCCTAGGGTGTTGAAAAACTTGCTCGAAAAAAAGGAAGTTCCTTTGACCCCAAACGCGCTTCGTACGCGCATCAGTAAATAAACAAGGGGATTCAATTACCATAAGGTAACATTGAGCTAGTGGGAGCTCGGGAGTATTTAAATACATAGCACGGAGTCGTTTTAACTGTGGTGATAGAAGACTTCACTGGGATGATGCAAGCTCACCTTTATGGGGAGAAAGGAAGGTATTGTAATAAGGGGAGAAGAGAAGGGATATCTCAAAGCAACCATCTTAGGGGTTGAACCACGTTTTTGCTTCGACAAAAGGGGGAGAAGGGAATGTAAACAAGTAACTTTTACATTTTATTGTGTGTTATGCTTTACATAATTGTCATCATCAAAAAGGGGAGATTGTTAGTGCAAATATATGATATTTAAACTAAACGGTTTCTTCGGTTTTAACAATGATAAACATGTAACTTGTAATACATAACGTAAAATGTCCAAGTTACTCATAAACACTAATCATGAATGCATACTTACATCAACATCTCTCGACGTCTCAAGTATGCCTCAACAAAGTCGTAGATTTCCATCCCGACGTAAATCACTCAAGGTATGTACAAACAAATTAAAAACGTGACAGATAATCAAAGAAATAAATTTCTTGTTCTAAAATTTACATTTTTATAAATGTGATAAATTTTTTTTTTCAAAATACATGTTAAAAAATATTTATGAATTGTAAAGAAATGTTTTAATTGGTAAAATTATTTCAAAAATAGTAACGGCTATTCCCCCCAACCCCCAAATAGCTCCAAACATCCCCAAATAAACATTCCTCACTAAAAACAAAATTTAGAGTGTTTTTGTCTGGGATGACACCACTAAATTTAGTGGTACCATCGGGAAATTAACGGTACTGTCTGAACTTTAATGGTACCGTCTGTCTGTAACGGCTAGTGTTTTCTTTTCTTATAAATAGTGGACCATTTTACACTTCCAACTTGATTTTTCCAGCAAGTTTTCTCTGGTCTAATCCTCTTTTATTTAGATCAATTTCTTTGATCATTTAGTAAGTTTTAGTTTGTTTAAGAGTGATCCAATCATCATTATAGAGATCACATTCATTCTTCTACTAGTCCAAGAGAAGAACACATCGTATCAAGAAGATACAAAGTGTTGTAGTGTTAGTGTAGTGTGTCCGTAACACTTGTTACGTACTTGTTGTATCTAGATATACATCAAGTTGTCCATCATCTTGTTTAGTTAGATTGGGTAGATCATTGTGATCTTGTTGAGATCAAGAAGGTCCCGTGAAGCTTGTGTTGACCGTGTGTAGATCAGGTAGATCGTGTTGTTCATGTAGATCGTGAAGATCGGGTTGATCGTGTAGATCGGGTAGATTGTGTATAGATCGTGGGGATCTTGTAGCTTGTGTGATTTGCAAGATCGGGTAGATCGTGTGTGAGATTGATACTAGCTAGATTAGTACTCGACATTTAGCTTAGTGTCAGAAAATAATGTAAGCGACGTTGTATGGTTTTCCCTGCCGAGAAGTGTTGATCCCAGTTCACCTTGTAAATATAGATCTTTGATAGCTTCTCTATAAGAAAATGTTTGATCCTATATGTATTATGCGGAATATAACACTTATAGAATAAGAAGAACACAATGAATTCACAACCAAAAGCTTCAATATTATTTGATCAATAATATGAGTGATCTTGATATCAATAGGGTTTACAACCTTGAAGCCGCCTTAAAGTTATATCTTAAAAAAATGACCTAATATCTCCTTTTATATGTTAAGGAGTCCTACTAGGTTACAATCACTTCCTATACAATCGTATCTTTTCCATATTTTTCTAATACTACATTATATGAACGAGAAATTCGTTAAATACAAAACAGAGTATGAGTCCAGCAGTAGATAAACACAACTAGCAGTAGATACAAATACTCTGGAAGCACTTCAGTCTTCATCAACAGAAACTTTACTTTAGCAGTAGTTTCATCAAGTCTAGCAGCAGTTACCACTTAGTGTATTCTCATAATTCTTTCCAGCAACACCCAGCAGTAGGTAGAATACACCAACAACAGATTTAGTAACACCAACAACATATAACACTTAGACCAATTTATTATGAACCCCAAAAGCAGTTGATTCTCTCAAAAGCAGTAGTATCCATAAAACCGAACAATCCTCTCCTAAACTTGATATTTGCTCCTCAAATCATCAAGTTTCCTTTAAGCATAAACAACCACCAGGAGGATGCTTCCAAACACACTACTTCTTTTCTTTAGTGTAGAGAACCTTTTCATACTTCCTGATTAACTTGTAGGCTTGGTCATCAGCAAAGTAATGCCTTTGAGTTCTGAGCATCCTAGGAACCAACATCTGTCTTATAATCTCTTTGTTGGCCATAAGTTGTGGATAGTCTTTCTCCCCCAGCATGTAGATTACAAAACCATGTCCAAACAAAGCATGCACACCACAAATCTGGTATAAAACCCATCTCTGAACTATACTAATCCTCAACTGTAACCATTCCTGATCTTCATGAGTTGGCTCCAACATAACTTTCAGGTAGTTCCAGATAATTGCATCATATACCATCTTTGGATAAGGACTGTGCTTCTCCTTGAATTTCCTTCAGATAGCTACAAGATCCTGCCTATCCAAGTACTGAACCATCTGACTGAATCTAATGAATCCTTGAACCTGACCATTTGCTCTCTTGATATCCTAGAATGACTCACTACCATCTCTAATTCCTGATACAGCATCAACCACATAATGTTTAACCCCCTAAGGAGTTTCATTGACTACTGCAGGTCTAGAGTACTTAGTCATAACTATCAAATCTTGCACCCTTTCCCTGTCCTGTTGATCAATCTGCTCATCTTCTTATTCATCAACTTTCTCACTGGTATTCAGTCCTTCCTTTTTAGTGTCAGATTGCTCATAAGCTTTAGAATTTTCTGATTTTCACTTCTTTCTCCCTTTGGACTTTCTCCTTAACCCAGTCCTCTTAACACCAATAGTAGAAGCCTCTTGTTGGACCTCTTCCTTCACCTTTTCTTTTACCTCATGTTCCTTTTCCACCTGAGGTTGCACTTCCTCTACCACTTTATCTTTCACAGTCTCTTCAGAATTCATAGGTATGAAGTTGTCAATTTCACTTTTGGTAGACTCATACATCTTTTCAATTTTTTCATCAGTGAAAGGCTTTAATTGTACCAACTTCTAGCTCTTCATGTTTTCCAAGTAGTGGCATTGAAAGTTTCTTCTTTGTTTCACAGTTGGTGGTTTGATCATCTTCTTCTTAAGTCGTTCAACAACATATTGTTTTCTTTTCTTCTCCATAAAATCCTTGAGCCACTGAGTTCTTTCATCAATTGTATAATTATCCTCATTTTCTTCTTTAAGAATTTTGTTCAGCTCATAATCAGCATCACCCCTAACTCTTTCTTCATCCCACTTTGCTAACAACTCCAAAGTTTTCTTCTCATTTTCTGCTGCAATATTCTGTTTCTTCAGAACTTGTTCATTTTCTATAGCAAACTTGGCTAGTAGTTCAACAACTACCTTTTCATCATGTGCAGCTAACTTCTCCTTTGGCCATAACTCCATTGGTATATCAGCATATGGATCAGGCTCTACATACACTCCTTTTCCTTTTCCCTCATATCTATGTTGAGAAGCAGTTGCCTTAGTTGTTGACACTGGTTCTTTAAAGACCACATCCTTGGTTGGTGGTTTTGGTGCTTGTGGGATAGGTTGAGGTTGTGGTTGAGTGGGTGCAACTGGTGTAGCAGAAGACTCTTTTTCCACAGGCTTTGACTTCTTTAGATCCATCATTGCCTTTACCATTGTTGCATCATCTTCTGTTAGTACAGTTGGAGTAGCAGTATCTTCATTTACAATAGCAGCAGATGTAGATGCAGATGCAGATACAACAGTAGATTCTTTAACACTAGCAGCAGATCTAGCAGCCTTTTCAGTTGTACTAGAAACATGTTCTTTAACACTAGAAGTAGTTTCCTCCTCTGTAGCAGTATTTTGCTCTATGACTTTCTCTGTCTCAACTACTTGATCCTGCTTCTTTTCCACACTTTCATCTACATTCATCTCCTCAAAACTAGTACCCTTACCATCAAACCCTACATCCATATCATTCTGAGCCTCCCCTGATATTGTGACATTATCATTCCCCCCTGTTTGAAAGCATCCTCCCCCAAGCTAGATTCCTCAGAAGAGCTCACCCTGAATGCAGTTCCAGCCTGAATTAACCTCTTGTACTTAGCTATTCTTGACCTTTAAATACCCTCCAAATGTCTAACTCTTTGCTTCAACTTCTTAATTTCAGCACTCTGAGAAGTTGTGAGTTGTTGGAGGCCAAGAACATCCTGTGATAATTTGGTACATAAATCAGTCAATTCCTTTAAAAGTCCACGACTATCCTCACCACTTCGGCTTGTGTTACCTAGCCTGAGAGGTGGATCATAGGAGTTGTCATGGTGTACATCAGGATCCGTCAAATCATCATTCACATTTCTATCCTCATCACTTCTAAATGTGTAACCTTCCCTGAGAGGTGAATCTTTGGATGTAAACTCAGTCTCAAACCTAGTTTGAGCATCTGAGCCCCCCATATTATCTGGTTGGATGGGGTTTCCTTCATTAGCAGCAGGTTTCTGAGAATCTACTGCTGCAGAGGTTGCCTTAGTTTGGGTCTTATCTATGTTACCACAATCCTGCTTTGCTGCTAAGCTAGAAGCAGTAGTGGCAGCCCTTGCCAACATGTCACCTCCACTCCTTGTGACAGCCTCATCTGGTGCCATACTAGTGCTAGCCTAAGGTAGCTTAGCACCCTTTTGTGACTTCCTACGTTGATAGATAATTTTTGTTGGTTCAGGGGCAGTGTGTAAAATAGTGGATGTGTGCTGGGTAACAACTGGGATTGTTGCACCTGCATCCTGATTTAGTTGTAGGTTCACCATGTTTTCAAAAAGAGGTGTAGCCTTTCCAGAAAATCCAAGTTCATTCTTTTTCATAAAAGCAAAAACTTTCTTTGTGAGCTTGGGTGTATCCAGGGTGCCTTTATAAGTTCTTTTTCTTTGAAATTGCGGATCAATAAATAGTTGCACAAACCTTGGATACAAAAAGTATTTATTTGAATTTCTACAGTTTTTAATCATACCATCCAAAATCATTTTAGAGAAATTCAAGGGCTGACCCTGAGTCAAGCACACAGTAGCAAAGCTATGTTGGTACTAAACTCATTCTAGCCTGTTGTTTTAGGACTAACGCAATGTAGGATGGTATGAATCAAAAATTTCCATTGATGGGAGAAAATCATTTTGTAAAACTTTAAATCATTGTTATGCTTTTCATACCCCATCTTTTCCAAACCTTCGGAATTTTGAGGAGTATGGAGACAATCGATCCCATTGTCATGTGCTAATTCCAATGAATTTCTAACAGAAGACTCAGTGATGATTATCTCCTGTTTGTCCATAAAGGATCGAATCTGTGCTTCCCCATTAATTGTTCTGGACTTGGCAGTAGTCTAGAACATGTTAATTATGGAAAGATATATAGTAGGGGATACTGTTAATGCATACCTTATAGGGAAAGCATTAAGGAAATCGATTATTTCAGTAAACCCTTCTGATTCTGGAATGGGTTTTTCCAGCAGAGCAACCAAATTGTGATTGTCGGCAAAGTCTCTGTTCAACATCATGAATTAGGGTTTTGAGATTAGGAATTCATAGGTGGGATGTTAATAGGAGTGTTAGGGTTAATGATCGAGAAAATTTTGGGCGCACAAATCCGATTGAATAAACCAATTAGGGATTTATAGTCCAAATGTTACGATTTTGTCCCTGTACTTTCAAACTAAACAACATTTTCCAAGCAGTAGATTCATTGGCTCAACAACACTTTCTTTTTGCCTAGCACCATTTTAGTTTGTAGTAGCATCATCCATTCCAAGTTTGCATCAAACCAAACAATTTCCTTTTGCTTAATCCTGCAAAATGTTAATCCAAAACCACTAAAACACAAGCAAAACCATTCCACACAAATCACAACATGATTTATACTAAGCAACTGGAATTTCTACTAACAACAGATTCCAGAAGTACTTAGTATAACAAGCAGCATATTGAAACACTTGGCAGCATATTTACTTTTTGATTGAAATAACATCACAAATCCTTACAAAAATTTACAAAAACATTTGAAGATAAAATATTTCGAGATTTAACAATCCAATACTTGAAACCAAATATTGAAACCTGCACACATCAAAAGCTTTGGTGTGTAGGTTTGCAACATTTTGATTAGTATGGATTTTAACCGTTTGAATTAATTTATTTTCATTACAATCTCTAATAAAATGATGTCTAATCTCAAATATTTTGTTTTAGAATGCAAAACATGATTTTTAATTATCCAGATTGTATTGTTATTATCAATGAATATTTTTGTATGCAAAAAGTTTTACCCATAATCCAGCAGTTGGTTTTGAATCCAAAGTACTTGACCATAACAACTAGCAGCAGCCACATATTCTTCTTCAATTGTGGAATTGGCTACCACAATCTGCTTCTTGCACTGCCATGAGATAAGCCTACAACCCAAAAACTGACATCCTCTTGTAGTAGACTTTCTATCCATACTAGCTCCTACATAGTCACTATCTATGTATGCTATCAAGTCAAATAGTGAATATTTAGGATACCAAAGGCCTAGTTTAGGTTGCCCCTTCAAGTATCTAAAGATCCTGTTCACTGCATAGAGATGTGAAGCTCTAGGTGTGACTTGAAATCTTGCACACACACAGACAACAAACATGATGTCTGGCCTTATTGAAGTGAGCTACATGAGAGACCCAATCATGGATCTATAGAGATGAACATCCACAACTTCACTTCCATCATTTAGGAGCAATGGCTTTAGTGTTTCCATAGGTATGTTTGCTATCTTAACATCCTTAAACCCAAACTTATTCAGAATCTCAGCCACATACTTCTCTTGGTTGATAAAAATATATTTGCACCAACAAAATGTCACCTTTTGATCTTAGTATGAACAAAGTTTTATCAATGGTACCCATGTGAAAACCATTGTCAATTAATTAAGTGGACAAAGTTGCATACCATACCCTTGGAGCTTGGTGTAACCCATACATAGCCTTCTCAACTTTATACACCTTGTCTGGGAAATCAGGATCTTCAAAACCAGAAGGCTGACACACATATACCTCCTCTTCTATTTTCCTATACAGAAAGGCACTTTTTATATCCATCTGATACACTAGAAAATCTTTGAATGAAGCATATGCTAAGAACAATCTGATGGCTTCTATCCTTGCAACTGGAGCAAACACTTCATTATAGTCAAGACCTTCTACTTGTGTGTATCCCTGTGCTACCAATATTGCCTTGTTTCTCACCACTATCCCCCTTTCATCATTCTTATTTCTGAACACCCACTTAGTACCAATAGAAGATTTTCCATTTGGCAGATCAACCAAAGTTCAAACTTCTTGCAACTTGAACTGCAAAAATTCCTCCTGCATAGCTTCAACCCAACTTTCTTCAGTCAAAGCTTGATGTACTTTTTTGGGCTTAATCTGGGATAGGAAACAGGTAAACAAACAATTTTAGAGATCTTTATGGCTGTTTCTGTTATGAAGGGATTTGGCAAAGAACCCTTGATCAGTTAAGTCCTTCAAACCCTTTGACTTTGTTCTAGTTTAAACAACAGATTGCAATTCTCCAATAATATTCTCCTTTGGATGATCTCTATGAACTCTGGTAGTTACAATTGGACTAATTGGAATGACTTGTTCTAGGTTGGTCATATAAGCCTCCTTACCATCTAGCACTTCATCATCTGTGTCAGCATACATTTCCTCCAAAGCAGGGATGTTGTGATCATCATCATAAACAATAGACATGTGCTCAGAAATGTGAACATATAGCCTAGCAACAGGTACAGGGTAACTGCTGCTAGTGTTATTTGCACCCATCCATCCTGCTGTTGTATTAACATCTGGCATAGCAGTAGGTTTGGGGTAACTACTGCTAGTGTTAACTTCATCAACATAAACTTCAGAAGTAGGAACACAAGGCATAGCAACAGGTTCAGGGGAACTATTGCTTGGCTTGCCAGTGTTGTTTTCTGACACAGGATCATCCAAATGAGGTATATCACCTCCAATATTGTTGGTTTTTTGGTTCTGTTAACAGGAATGATACTAAGTATGGAACCACTGCCAGCACAAATGAAACCACGGCTAAAAGGATTGGAACCACTGCTCAAGATGATCCACTGCTAGTAGAAGTATGGAACCACTGCTAATGTAACGAAGCACTGCTAGCTTGTTAGGTCGGTTTAACTTGTAATATTCTAGAAGGTCTTGAGTAGGTCGAATTGTATATAGATAAGTATGGTAAGTATATTTATCTTGTAGAATACATAATGTATATTGTAAAGGATTCCTTAGCCTATAAAAGGAGGTCCTAGGTTAGAGTTAGATATACGTATTGGTTATATCTAAGAGTCGATACACTTCAAGGTTGTAAACCCTAATACTATTTAAAGTATTTGTATAATAATATATTGAGGTGTTTAGTGATAATCAACATTATTCTTCTTAAGGTTAAACATTAAATTCCGCGTAGTGTTTAACAGTTTTTATTAGTTTAAGTCAGCTTCTATACAAGATCGTTTGCTCAACTGGGATCAACAAGTGGTATCAGAGCTTGTGATCTAGAAGCTGTGATCAAGAAGAAGTCGTGTTACTCAGATTTGTTCTAATTTAACAAGTTCAATATGTCTGACGAAACTTACATGGTTACTGCCTCCAAGGTGCCCATGCTTAAGAAGGGAGAGTATGAAGTTTGGAATATGCGAATGAGGCAATACATTCGCATGATTGACTACAACATCTGGGAGGTTATTGAGAAGGGTGATCAATTACCCAAGAAGGGTGCTGATGGAATAGAGCTTGGAAATGTTAGTGAGATTGATAAGGCTCAAAGGAAGTTGGAGATCAAGGCTCATAGTATTCTCAGTATGGGAATACCTAATGAGTATGCATTGGACTTCCAAGAGTATGAGACTGCTAAGGAGTTGATGGATGCTATTGAACAAAGATTTGCTGGTAATGATGCTACCAGAAAATCAAGGAAGAACATGCTCAAGCATCACCTTGAAAACTTCACTGCTCTCAGTGGAGAAAGTCTTGATGGAACTTACAACAGACTACAGAAGCTCATCAGTCACTTGAAATTGGTGGACTATGAAGTTACTGAAGAAGACATCAATCTCAAGTTCATTAGAAGCTTGTCACCTGAATGAGCTATGCACACAGTTGTTTGGAGAAACAAAGATGACTTTAAAAAGATGACCTTGGATAATCTCTACAACAATGTAAAGGTCTATGAGTCTGAAAAGAACATTGCTGGCTCATCCTCATCTACATAGAACATTGCTTTTGTGTCTACCAACAACAGGAGCACTCAGGAAACTACCATTGCTACCTATGAAGTTTCCACTGCTAATACTAATGTTTCCACTGCTTACGACAACATTAGTGATGGTGCTATCTGTGCTTTTCTATCTGATCTCACAACCAGTGTTACAGTATTGGATCAGGATTTGGATCAAATAGATCCTAATGATCTTGATGAAATCAATCTTCAGTGGCAAATGGCGATGCTCACATTGCAAGCTAGAAGATTTTTGAGGAGGAATGGTATACAGATCAAGTACAATGGTCAAATAAAAGATGGGTTTGACAAAAGCAAGATCGAGTGCTACAACTGTATAAAGAAGGGAAATTTTGCAAGGGAATGTAGAGCTCCAAAGAGGATTGGTGAAAACTTCAAGAAGGTAACTGAAGATCCAAAGCCTTCTTCTGCATTGGTGGCTCAGGATGGACTTGGTGACTATGACTGGAGTGACCTGAAGAAGGACCCAATGCTGCTTTTCTTGTAAGTGAAGCTTCCAAAGTGGATAACTTTGCACTCATGGCCTATGTTTCATCATCATCTGGTTCAGATTCTGAGGTATCTAACAATTCAAATAGTTATGTGTGTTCTTATAAGTCATGTCAAGGTACCTTAGAAGGTCTAAAAGCTGTGGTAGAAAGTCTTAGGAAAGAAGTTGAAAGACTTGAATTAGATAACTTAGGTTACAAAGTTGGTTTTCAAAATGTAGAAGAAAAACTTAGGTTTTGTAACAAGTGTGAGTTTGAGTATGTTGATAAGATAAACATACTAGGTGGTGAGATTGACATTAGAGATAGAGAAATTAAGGTGCTTAAACAAAAACTTGAAGAAGCTGAAAGTGTAAAACAAGAGGCCCTAGATAACAAAGAGAAACATGTAGTTAGGGTTGATAAACTTACTTTTGCTTCTGGGTTAGTGAATAAGTCCATTGGATGTCAATTGATGAAAAAGGGTTCTGGCATAGGGTATAATGATGTGCCAGCACCCAGACTAATGAAACATGCACCACCTGGAACATAGTTGTCTTTCAGTAATGAATTTAGCTTTAACAAACCTGTAGGTGAAACTAGTAAGTCTGAGTCACCTAAGGTAGTGTCTGATAGGTCATCTGATGGCCCAATTAATGAAGATTGGAAGTCAAATACTGAGGAAGAGAGGTCTGAGTCAACACAGTCTGAAAAGTTAGAAAACAATAAAACTGTTAATTCAAAACAAGCTAACTTTGGTATGCCTAGATTTGGAGCACAAATCTCTAAGAAAATTGTTGAGTATAATGAGATTCCTAGAGAACAAATGAAAAGATACAAACCTAGGGTAAATCAAAGAAACTTTAATGGCTTAATCTCAAACAGATTAGGGGATGAGTTTAAGTGTGTTAAAAAGGCTTGTTTTAAATGTGGTAGTTTTGAGCATCTACAAAGAAACTGTAACAAAAACCAACCACCAGTTTGGAACCAATGGAGGAGGGTAAATCATCAAAAAATTTCAAAGAAAACAATCCCGCATCCTAACAGAAACATGGTTCCAAGAGCAGTGCTAATGAGAAATGGAACAACTAAATCTATAATCACTGCTGCACCAAAAGGAGTTCCAACCACTAGATCAAAAATTGTTTTCACTGCTAAGCAAAACGATTCCACTGCTAAGCAAAACATTACCATTACTAAGGCAAAAGATGATTTATTAATAGTTCCTAAGGTAATAACTGATACAATGGTTAGAAGCCATTTTTATGCTGTAAAGGCCTCAGCTAGCTGGCAATGGAAACCAAAAACACAGGTTTTACATCATGCCAGTAGTGCATTAATGGACTTAAAGAAATTTGACTATGTTGATGCACAGGGCAAACCCAAGTCATTATTGGCTTAGGTCCACAAAAGAAACTAACTGTTTACTTTCATGTGCAGGGCAATCTACTGGATGAGCTAAAGGATGAAGGAATCTTTGACAGTGGTTGCTCTGGGCACATGACATGGGATGGGAGGAACCTTGAGGATTTTGAAGCTTATGATGGAGGCTATGTGGCATTTGGAAATGATCCAAAGGGAGGCAAGATTGTTGGTAGAGGAACAATCAAGACAGGGAAGTTGGACTTTGAGAAGGTATATCTGGTAAAGGGACTAAAGTATAATTTATTCAGTGTATCCCAAATGTGTGATAAAAAGAATTGGGTACTTTTTGGGGAAACTGAATGTGTGGTGTTATTTCCTGATTTTAAAATGCTTGATGATAAGTATGTGCAGCTTAGGGTTCATAGGAAAGAAAACATATATTTCTTTAACATGAAAGATGTAATTCCTAATAGAGCCTTAACCTGTTTGTTTGCAAAGGCATCAGTTGACGAGTCAAAATTATGGCATAGAAGGCTAGGTCACCTAAATTTCAAAACAATCAATAAATTGGTGAAGGGAAACTTAGTGAGAGGGTTACCTTCTAAGGTTTTTGAAAGTAAAGAACTTTTTGTGGCTTGTCAAAAAGGTAAACAACGTAGAGCCTCTTGTAAGACCAAGACTGTGAACACCATTACTCAACCACTGTTTATGTTACATATGGACTTATTTGGCCCTACATTTGTGAGAAGTTTGAATCATAAGCAGTACTGCCTATTTATCACAGATGATTATAGCAGATTTTCTTGGGTTTACTTTTTAGCATCTAAGAGTGAAACTAGTGAGATCCTTAAGAGTTTCATAACTAAGATAGAAAATCAGTTAAACCATAAAGTCAGAGTAATGAGATGTGATAATGGAACTGAGTTTAAAAATGATGTAATGAATCAGTTTTGTGTGGCAAAGGGTATAGACAGACAGTTTAGTATTGCTAGGACACCTCAGCAAATTGGTGTAGTTGAGAGTAAAAAAAGGACACTAATTGAGGCTGCAAGAACAATGTTATCTGAATCTAAGTTACCTACTACCTTTTGGGCTGAAGCTGTTGGCACAGCATGTTAATAGAAGTAAGGTAGTGAAGCCTCATAACAAGACCTCCTATGAGTTGTTACATGGTAGGAAGCCTATGATAGATTTCCTAAAACCTTTTGGGTGTCCTGTTACTATCTTGAATACCATAGACCACCTAGGCAAGTTTGAGAAAAAATCAGATGATGGATACTTTATTGGCTACTCTTTCAATAGTAATGTCTTTAGAGTATACAATAAGAGGACTAAAATAGTTGAAAAGAACCTACATGTTAGGTTTAGTGAAGAGACTCCTAGTTTTGAGACCAAAGGACCAGATTAGCTGTTTAATATTGATATGCTGACAAAATCTATGAATTATGAGTCAATCAGTGCAGGTACATCCACTAATGTTGATGCATGTACACAAAAGAATTCTGATGCAGGAACAACTTCTAAGGAAGCTGAATCTCCAAAAGAATTCTATCTGATTGAGAAGTGGAGAGCAGGTTCTCTCTCACCCATCATTGAAAAGCAGGGTCCCACAAATGATGATGATTTGGATTCAGGGTTCAAGGGAGATCATCATTAGGATAAGGAAGAGTTATCTGGAGATAACTCAGTGTAGGTAGAAGAAATTAACAAGCAGAAGGGAGTTGCTGAAAACACTGCTATACCAAGTGCAACCACTGCTAGTTCATTTGAACCCCGGCTGGCACAAGTTCAACTAGCAATACTTTCTTTGGCAACACTGCTAAGCCACTAGTTGGTACTGATGAGTATCCAGATGATCCTAACATGCCTCATTTGGAAGAGATGGATACTCCTACAGATGATGAGAATATGGATGACTTTTTCAAGGATGCAGATGTTACAAATTTGGAGACAGTCATCATAGAAAGTCCAGTTCCTACCACCAGGATACACTAAAATCATCCTAAAGAGCAGATACTTGGAAATTTGCATACCCCAGTGCAAACAAGAAGCAAGATTCATAAAACCTTCACTGAACAAGGTTTCTTTGCCAAGTCACTACACAAAAGGAACAGTCATCAAGACTTGCAAAATTGTTTGTTTGCTTGCTTTTTGTCACAGAAGGAGCCCAAAAGAGTTGAAGAAGCTTTAGGAGAAGAAGGGTGGATTGAATCAATGCAAGAGGAGCTGTTACAATTCAAACTTCAAGAGGTTTGGACATTGGTTGATCTACCTAATTGATAACGCTACACGCGTCGTTCGGGGTCAAAGGAACTTCCTTTTCATCGAGCAAGTTTTTCAACACCCTAGGCAGTGAACCTAATCGTTGTAGTGTAGTATTAGGGTAAGCCACGGGAATTGATATCGTTCTCTAGGGGAATAGGAATGCTAGTGAGAAGTTACTACGCTAAGGTTGGGGTTGAGGAAGATTATTTTTTTATCTTTTTTATGTTTTTAGGAAATAGAAAGGTACGAATCTTGGGGTATTGGATTTGGGGGTTGGTATTTCTACCGATTACTCTATTCCTCTAATTATCTAATCTAAGGTGTATGTAGTCCATGTCTAATTATTCTGTGCTCGTATGATGATTTAAAGATGTGTTTACTTAGGTTTTATTACTCCTTAATTATCTCCTATTGATGGTTAAATTGTCACGTCCTTATTCTTAATCGCGTTGTGTGTCTAAGGTCGTAGGGTATGCGTTTATCCCTAACTCTTTGAAACTATAAAAGGTTATTGCCTACAAAATCTCTAGGATTTATAAACTTAACACTAAGGTACTCTTCGGATGGTTTAGCCTACAATGACTCTAGGTACTATAAGCTAAGGTTCAACAAAGATTAATCAAGCATTAACTACACAATGGATGACCTATCGCAATACTAGATCATTAACAATTAAGATAAGAGACAACCAATCAATATTCAATAACTAAGTTTCATATTCCCTAAGCAAACACACAAGTAAATTAGCCGGACATGGGAAACATGCAAGCATACACACAATTAATTGAAGACATAATTGAATTAATGAAGTAAAACACTTATCTTGATGTAAGATAGTGTATGGAACCCTAAAATACTGTATAAGACAACCTTGGTTCGGTTTAGGTTTTTACTCCAAAAGACTACACACTGAAAACTAAAAAATTTGGATTTTATATATAAGATTACAAGTGCGACGGCGTCACCCTTTGATGTGTGACGCCGTCGGGTCGCCGTTATTAGGGTTTCATCTTGGCCATGTTAGTCTTGTGACGGCGTCACCTTATGCTTGTGACGATGTCCCCTTCAGTCTCTGACGTTGTCTGGATCAAATCTAGGCCGTCTGAGTTGCGACGCCCTACTCTTTTAAAACCTGAAGCTGTCACTTGTAAATGAGCAATTTGGCTACTGAGCCGTCACAAAAGTTGTCTGACGGCGTCGCAGATAACACCTGACGCCGTCACCTTCAGTTCCAGCAGCCTGAGTGTCTCGAATCTTGACTTTGGCCATTTTCTTCGTATAAGTGTTATTCCAGCATTTTGCCTTCAAGATACCTAAAAAGTGAAAAGGAATGATATTAAGTAATAACGGATACAAAAGTGATCAAATAAAGGCTTAAACGACCCCTCAAAAAGGTATATTTTAAAACCTTATCACTAATGGCAAGAGGGCTATTGGAACTAAATGGGTATTCAGAAACAAAAGGGATGAAAGGGGTATTGTGGTTAGGAATATCAAGGTTGGTTGCTCAAGGATATATACAAACTAAAGGTCTAGATTATGATGAAGTATTTGCACCCGTTGCCAGAATTGAAGCTATAAGATTGTTTTTGGCATATGCTTCATTCAAAAACTTTGTGGTGTATCAGATGGATGTAAAAAGTGCCTTTTTGTATGGTACTATTGATGAGGAGGTGTATGTTTTCCAACCTCCTGGTTTTGAAGATCCTGATCATCCTGATAAGGTTTATAGGGTGAAAAAGGCTATGTATGGGTTGCATCAGGCTCGAAGGGCATGGTATGATTTCCTTTCTACTTATTTGTTGGATAATGGTTTCAAGATAGGACTGATAGACAAGACATTGTTCATAAGGAAGCTCAAGAATGATATATTGCTGGTTCAAGTATATGTTGATGACATCATCTTTGGCTCAACAAATAGGGAGCTGTGTAAGGATTTTGAGAAACTTATGCATGATAAGTTTCAGATGAGTGCTATGGGTGAACTCACTTTCTTTTTGGGGCTACAGGTTCAACAAAGGACTGATGGAATCTTCATTAGTCAAGATAAATATGTAGCAGATATCTTGAAGAAGTTTGGATTTCAGGATGTCAAGAGTGCAAGTACACCTATGGAAACACAGAAACCACTGCTACCTGATGATGAAGTCCCAGAGTTGATGTAAAGCTGTATAGATCCATGATTGGATCTTTGATGTATCTTATTGCTTCTAGGCCAGATATAATGTTCTCAGTATGTGTGTGTGCAAGATTCCAAGTTACACCTAACACATCACACATGAATGCTGTGAAAAGATTTTTAGATACCTTAAGGGTCATCCTAAATTGGGCATTTGGTATACTAAGGATTCACCTTTTGATTTAGTGGGACAGACAGTGATTATGTTGGGGCTAGTTTGGATAGAAAGTCTACTATTGGAGGGTGTCAGTTTTTAGGAAGCAGGCTTATTTCATGGCAGTGTAAGAAGCAGACTATTGTGGCCAATTCCACCACTGAAGCTGAGTATGTAGCTGCTGCAAGTTGCTATGGTCAAGTGCTTTGGATTCAGAATCAATTGCTGGACTTTGGGTACAATTTTATGCATACTAAGATTTACATTAACAATAACAGTACAATACGCATCATTAAAAATCATGTTTTACATTCTAGAACTAAACATATTAAGATAAGGCATCACTTTATTAGAGATTGTAATGGGAAAATGTTAATCCAAATGGTTAAAATACATACTGATTATAATGTTGCTGATCTACTCACTAAAGCTTTTGATGTGGGGAGGTTTTAGTACCTAGTAGTTAGTATAGGAATGATCAATATCTAAGGGCGTGCTTGGTTAGCGGTTAAGGGGGGGTGGGGAATGGGTAAAGTATTCAAAAGGGCCCACATCACAAATAAATTGATGCTTGGTTGGGGAGGGGTAAGGGTTTGATTACCCCGTAGTGGGTAATGAACCATTATAGAGTAAATTGGGGGGTAAGGTATTGATTACCCACCTCACTCATTCCTTTGCATTCCTTTCCCTTTCCCTTTCCCTTTTCCTTTCCCCACTTTGAACCAAGCGGACCATAAGTCTCAAAATTGTTTTGTAAAAGTTTGTAAAAAGAATGTACTGCTATTGGTAAATCTTAGTACTGCTAGTTTAATTACACACAGTAAGTAGAAATTGAAAGAAAAGAAAACATGGGAGTTTATTCATTAAAGAAACTGCATCCACAGATGCAGAATTACAACAAGCTTCCATTACTTCATCCTTACAAAAGACAACCATCAAAAGACTACAACATGAAAAGACAACATCCAACAACATCTACTCCCTTGGCCTCTTTCCCCTCCCAAAGTCTGGCATGCTTTGTTTTCTCCTTCCCTCAACCACTGACCAAACTAGTGAGTTGGGGAGTGCTAACACCTGAGATCTCTTTGGTGGAGCTGATAAGGAAAGGAGCTGCAAGTGGTGTTGGAGTAGGTGGAGCTGAAAGTGGTGCTTGAGGGGGAATTTCTACAAGGGGAGCCACTATCAACACTCTGGAGGTGCCACCTATTTCTTCATCTGTGTCTTCATATCCTGACACATAGCTGGGCATGGAACTAAGCTCAGAACTAGAGCCCTCAACAATAGCTTATTGTGGTAGTTGCAAGGATGAAGGTCCAACTGGAGCAGGAGCAGGGTTGGTGTTTCTAACAGCCAATGTAGTGTTTTTGGGTGGTAAATAGGTATCCCAACCACCATCAAATGAATCAGAAGAGATATCAATTGGGTTTTTTAGGGTGTTACTCATTTTGATGATTTGGGAGAATGGTTTCTAAGATAGTAGTTTTAGAGAGAAGATTTTTTGAAAAATATGTGATGTGTATGGTGTGTGGGTGAATGGTTATTAAATAGAATTAAAGATGAAATCAGTTTGTTTAATGCTAGGAAGGTGTGAGTTGTTGAAGGAGTTATTGAGGGGTTTGACTATAAGCTATTTTGGTAAACGGGTGAATAACTAGGGTTGACTATTTGACTAAGTGCTTAGCATTGTAAAAGCACTGCTCGTGTATAATTTGTAACCACTGCTAGTTATTTGGATGTCCTGCTAACCTTAACAAAGTTTGTAGCATTTGGTTTGTGTTTGTGTCATGCAGGTTTGAAGAAGCTTTGTAAATTTAGATCGTTTGGAGCTTTAGGAGTTGCTTTAAAAAAAGTGTAAAATTTGTATCCTTCAAAAAATTGCATGATCACACTATATTTTCCAAAGATTTTGCAGCGGAAGTCTTGGTCAAAATATTGGAGTGCAAGTGATGTTTCCACTGCTGGCTTGTTGGAAACACTGTTAGTGGTGTGCAATCCACTGCTAGTTGGTTTTTGATGAATGTGGAAACTACAGGGGCTGTTTTGAAACATTCTGGTGATGACATATTTATTCCCCAAATCACTGTCGATCATTAAATTGGTCTTTTAAACACTCTCAATTGGCGCTCTTCACAAACACTAACCACTCCCAACTCTTATTCTCAACAATCCCACATCACACGAACTTTCATCTTACAATGGCGACTAAATATTCCACTTACCACAACTTAGTTGCATACCTGGTTAAGAATGACCATTCAGAAGGCTTTCATGACATGATCGAATTCATCAAACACAATTCTATTCACTATGCATTAACTGTTGAACCCATCATCCTTAAATCCTATATTCATCAGTTTTGGTGGACGGCTGAGCTTCAAGTGAGGGATGAAGTAGAAGCTATTAGGGCAGTTATTCATGAGAAAGAGGTTTTGATTACAAAGGAGGTAATTAGAAGTATGTTAAAGTTTCAGGATGCTGAAGGTGTAGATAATATGTCGAATGAGGAGATTTTTGTTGGTTTGGAGTACATGGGGTATGAGAGAAGAGGGGATAGACTTAAGTTTCACAAAGGTATGTTTTCTCCTCAATGGGAGTTCTTAATTCATACCATCCTTATGTGTCTAAGCAACAAAAAAACTGGATTTGATGAGTTTCCCTCTAAGATTGCCACTGCTATCATTTGTCTCTCTCAACAAAAAGTTTTTAACTGATCAAGGATGATTTTTGAGGGATTACAGAAGAATGTTAAGGAACAAGGTAAATACTACTTGCATCCTAGGTTTATTCAACTGTTAGTAGAGAGTCAGATAGTAGAACTCATTCCTCACCAGAGAAAGTATGTTGTGCTACATATGGTCCCTAAGGTGTTTGCTCATATGAAAAAGAAGAATCAAAATTTTTCAGGGACTATCACTCCACTATTTCCTCACATGATTAACTTTCCAGAACTTGTAGAAGAGGAAAATGCACAACCTATCCTATCCACTGCTAATCCCACTGCTACCACATCACAAACCACAACCACTGCTGAAACCCTACCCACAACTTCTGAACCCCAGAGGATATTGGTCACTCGTAGGAGAAAGAAGGGCACTAAGCCACCTCAGGCTAGTGCTAGTGGTGTAGAAATTGAGGCTGTCACATGCGATGCAGGTGACATGAATGGAAGGGCTTTCACTACTGTTTCAGGCTTATATGCTGAGCAGGACAGTGAAACAATAAGTAAGACCCACCCACTGGCAACTCCTAATGTGGAGAGTTCTCTTGAACTTAATACAGGTGGAGGAATCCCTAGCCAACCAGCTATCTTGGGGTAGAAGGATGTTCAGGCTCGGTTTGATGCCATGTTGCACACATCCTATGATTCACCTATCAGAGCAGGTAATACAACTCGAAGTGATGAGGGTAGACTTGAAACTGATCTGGATTTGACGGCTGATACTTTTGTACATCATGACAATTCCCAGGATCCACCTCTCGGACCAGTTAACACAGGTCGAAGTGGTGAGGATACAATGAAACTAATTCTTGAATTGACGGATAGATGCACCATTATGGAGTCTAAATCACTGGTCTTCAAAATTTGGCAACCTCTCAGGCTGGTACAATCAGGAGGTTGAAGCACAGGGTGAGTGTTTTGGAAAGACTTAGGAGGCCAGGGATTACTGCATTCAGGAGAGTTAAGAAGGTGGGAAAGAAGGCAAGCTCCTCAGGAAATCAGAGTTTAGAGGATGCATCCAAATAGGGGAGGAGTAAAGGCATAGATTCAGGGGAGGATTTGGATTTAGATTTGGATAGTGAAGATAATGGTGATGGTTATATGGTGACTAACATGGAAGGAAAATAAGCAGTGATTGAAGAATCTTTGAAAGCTGCGGTTGAAGAAAAGGAGGAAGTGGTGCAGGCAACAACCACTGCCAATGTTGCTGCATTCACTACCAATATTGCAGAATCCACTGCTGCAACCACTGCTGGTGTAGTTCTAGCCACTGCTACTTCAGAAATTTCCACTGCTGAGGCAACCACTGATATGACAACAACCACCACTATAACACCAACACCAAAACCTAAAGAAGCTGAAAAGGAGATTGCTTTTCAACTGCTGAACCTAAAACAATCTCAACCTATCCCTGTACCTATCCATACTGCACCTAAACCTATTACTAAAAGTTTGAAGATTGATGAACCTGTACAAAGAACTGTGGCTACTCAATCTGATATTGGAAAAGG
This sequence comes from Chrysanthemum seticuspe, assembly GCA_019973895.1. NCBI lineage: Eukaryota > Viridiplantae > Streptophyta > Magnoliopsida > Asterales > Asteraceae > Chrysanthemum > Chrysanthemum seticuspe. Next base: position 158,390,539 of record BPTQ01000003.1, read on the forward strand.
TGAAGGGGTTGCAGAACCAGAAGAAGAAGAGATAGAATTTGAAAGCAGGGAAGAACAGATTGCATATGATGAAGAAGTTTCTAGAAGGCTACAACAGGAGTTAAATGCTAAAGATCTTGCTAAAGAGAAGGAAAAGCAAGAGCAAGAAGAAGCTTCTCTGAAACTTATAGAACAATGGAACAATGAACAGAGCTATTTTCAAGCTTCTGAGAGGATGCAGAAAGAGTGGGCAGAGTTTGAATGGGGTCAATTAGACATTTACACAAGACCTAAGATGCTGGTTGTGGTGATGAAAAAGATGAATGTTGGGAAGATTGTGAGGTTGAAGAATGGATGTTATATCAGCCTTGTGGAGTACATGCTATTAAGACTCCAAAGGAGAAGATATTTATGCTGATTGACAAAGACTACCCACTGACAAAGACTGTAGCAAGAAGGATGTTAGAAGCTAAGCTTGATCTGCAGTGTACTAAACCTATAAATCCTATTGTTAATCCACTATTATTAAAAATTGAAAAGATTGCTGATTTGGAAGGTCCTTTAGCTATAAAAGGCAAGCCTCAAGGAAGAATGAAAAGAAAAGAAAATAGATCAAAGGCTGTTGATGAAGAGTCTGTATCTGATAAGGAGAAAGAAGAGGTTAATGGTTGTTTGGATACATCCTCCAAGTAAGAGATTATGGGCTTAAAAGAAACTTGATGATTTTTGTAGTAAATATCAAGTTTAGGGGAGGATTGTTGGGTTTTTGGTTCTGTTAACAGGAATGATACTAAGTATGGAACCACTGCCAGCACAATTGAAACCACGGCTAGAAGGATTGGAACCACTGCTCAAGATGAACCACTGCTAGTAGAAGTATGGAACCACTTCTAATGTAACGAAGCACTGCTAGCTTGTTAGGTTGGTTTAACTTGTAATATTCTCAAAGGTCTTGAGTAGGTCGAATTATATATAGATAAGTATGGTAAGTATATTTATCTTGTAGAAAACGTAATGTATATTGTAAAGGACTCCTTCGCCTATAAAAGCAGGTCCTAGGTTAGAGTTAGATATACGTATTGGTTATATCTAAGAGTCGATACACTTCAAGGTTGTAAACCCTAATACTATTTAGAGTATTCGTATAATAATATATTAAGTTGTTTAGTGATAATCAACGTTATTCTTCTTAAGGTTACATATTAAATTCCGCGTAGTGTTTAACAGTTTGTATTAGTTTAAGTCAGCTTCTATACAAGATCGTTTGCTCAACTGGGATAAACAAATATCACCACCAGGAAAATCTTCAGCTGCAGCACCGTTGTTACCTGGTTCTTCTATTATCACTTCATCACTTGAAGGTGGCTCTTTATCATCCTATGAGCTCTTCATCATTGAGGAGAAGGGAGTATCACCAGTCAAAATTGGCAGCAGAATGTAGTTTGCAGTAGGTTCTTTCTCTACTTCTGCAACATCATTTTCTTTGGTACCTGCACATTTGTTAGACTGGTTCCCTGCAGTAACTGGCTCATAATTCATTGATTTGGTTAGGATATCAATATTAAACAGCCAATCATGACCTTTTCCTACAACATTGGGTTTGAGTTCACCAAAATTAATGTGTAGGTTCTCCTCAACATGTCTGGTTCTCCTGTTAAATACTCTAAAAGCCTTACTATTTAAAGAGTACCCAACAAAGAATCCCTCAGCAGCTTTCCCATCAAACTTGCCCATGTGATCTATGTGCATTAAGGATAGTTACATGACACCCAAATGGTTTCAAAAGGTCTAGGGTAGGGGCTCTACCATGAAATAACTCATAGGGGGTCTTGTTATGAGGCTTCACTACCAAAACTGTATTATGTACATAGCAAGCAGTATTTACTGATTCAGCCCAAAAAGTTGTTGGTAATTTAGAATCTGCAAGCATAGTCCTAGCAGCCTCAATCAGTGTCCTGTTCCTCCTCTCTGCAACACCATTTTGTTGAGGAGTTCTAGCTACACTGAACTGTCTTTGAATACCCTTCACTTCACTGAACTGGTTCATTTCCTGATTCTTAAACTCAGTCCCATTGTCACACCTTAATATTTTAATTTTAGATCAGATAGGTTTTCTACTTTTGTTATGAAAGCCTTAAGGATTCCACTAGTCTCATCCTTCTTTGCTAAGAAGAAAATCCAGTTAATCTACTATAGTCATCTATGACAACTAGGAAATACATTTTCTTCATCAAACTCTTTACAAAGGTAGGGAAAAAGAGGTCCATATGAAGAATTTGTAATGGTTTGTTGATGGAGCTCACAGTCTTTGACTTACAAAAAGCTCTATGCTGCTTTCCCTTCTGACAACCAACACAGTTTTCATTGATATCAAAAAGCTTAGAAGACAGTCCCCTGACAAGATTTCCCTTCACCAGCTTATTCATAGTGTTAGGTCACTATATTAGTAACAAAAGCATCAATATAAGAAAGAGATAAGAAGAGATCGGATGAACAACTACCAAACACTAGGCGTATGAAATGGAGAAGAGTTATGCGTAATAGTGAAAGAGTAAATTGAACAACCAACCCTCAAGTGAGGGTTATACAAGAGTATTTATAGGGCAAGGAGCTAGGGCAACACATCTAGACTCCTTCCCTTCTTATGGGCTTGGGCCAAGGCTTATGGGCCTTCTACATAAGCCTTAGCTTAATAACTAACATAAAGGCTATATTAAGCTAACTATTACATATGAATCACTAACACTTGAATTAAGGTTTAGGAGTGATTCCAACAATCTCCCCCTAAGTGTTAGTGATGAATGATAGAGTGATAAACGATGTAGGTGCTGATGTAATAGTAGCTTTGACGTCTTCTGACATTCTTCTTTCATGTGAGAAGAAGTGCCTTGATTCGAACAATCTCCCCAGTATAGGGATCTTGTAACTTTTGAAGTATTCTGCTTTGACGTCTTTTGATTTCTTTGTTCTTTAGTTCTTTGTTCTTTGTGGTGAAAGTGATAGTATGTTGTTGTTGTCTGCATCAGGTCTGCTTCGTTGCTCCAGTGTCTCCACGTCTTTCTTCAACATGCTCACACGCTTATTGAACATTAGATTACAGTACTGATGAAGTTCTCTTAGTCTTTAAACTTTGTAGATTCTTTGATTTGACGAAGAATCATTCTGAATTTTGTGTTGCCATTTGAGAGAACTTGCATTAGTGATGATGCTGGTATGAGCATGTGAAGAATCTGTACGATCAGTCCGCTCTAGAGCTTCCATAAGAAGAAAACATACACACGGTTAGTAATAAGCGGATTCCAGCACTTACAAGTTTGAATTTCGAGGGTGTTAACAGCATAGTGTGAAAACACATCTCTAATTCTCACAAAGGCCGTTCCTGAACTGGAGTCCCACAAGTGAGATAACACGATGTACCGAAGTACACCTACAGTTCAGATGAGTCGCTGAGGTACACCGAAGCATCACCTCACGACTATATACCGTTTGAGACACACTAAGCGTAATCCACGGGGAGTTACCGAAGTGACCTGCTGCCAGGGTTGTTTGATGTTGACCCTGGCAGGAGTTTCCATTCAATCACTGAGGATCACATATGTGAACCTCTCATAAATGTTCTCGACAGATTGCTAAGATCTATGAAGGACACGATAATATATCACTTGCATTCCCCTCTCAAAGTCTGGCATGCTTTGTTTTCTCCTTCCCCCAACCACTGACCAAACTGGTGAGTTGGGGAGTGCTAACACCTGAGATCTCTTTGGTGGAGCTGATAAGGAAAGGAGCTTCAAGTGGTGCTGGAGTAGGTGGAGCTGAAAGTGGTGCTTGAGGGGGAATTTCTACAAGGGGAGCCACTATCAACACTCTGGATGTGCCACCTATTTCTTCATCTGTGTCTTCATATACTGACACATAGCTGGGCATGGAACTAAGCTCAGAACTAGAGCCCTCAACAATAGCTTATTGTGGTAGTTGCAAGGATGAAGGTCCAACTGGAGCAGGAGCAGGGTTGGTGTTTCTAACAGCCAATGTAGTGTTTTTGGGTGGTAAATAGGTATCCCAACCACCATCAGATGAATCAGAAGAGATATCAATTGGGTTTTTTAGGGTGTTACTCATTTTGATGATTTGGGAGAATGGTTTCTAAGATAGTAGTTTTAGAGAGAAGATTTTTTGAAAAATATGTGATGTGTATGGTGTGTGGGTGAATGGTTCTTAAATAGAATTAAAGAGGAAATCAGTTTGTTTAATGCTAGGAAGGTGTGAGTTGTTGAAGGAGTTATTGAGGGGTTTGACTATAAGCTATTTTGGTAAACGGGCGAATAACTAGGGTTGACTATTTGACTAAGTGCTTAGCATTGTAAAAGCACTGCTCGTGTATAATTTTTAACCACTGCTAGTTATTTGGATGTCCTGCTAACCTTAACAAAGTTTGTAGCATTTGGTTTGTGTTTGTGTCATGCAGGTTTGAAGAAGCTTTGTAAATTTAGATCGTTTGGAGCTTTAGGAGTTGCTTTAAAAAAAAGTGTAAAATTTGTATCCTTCAAAAAATTGCATGATCACACTATATTTTCCAAAGATTTTGCAGCGGAAGTCTTGGTCAAAATATTGGAGTGCAAGTGATGTTTCCACTGCTGGCTTGTTGGAAACACTGTTAGTGGTGTGCAATCCACTGCTAGTTGGTTTTTGATGAATGTGGAAACTACAGGGGCTGTTTTGAAACATTCTGGTGATGACGTATTTATTCCCCAAATCACTGTCGATCATTAAATTGGTCTTTTAAACACTCTCAATTGGCGCTCTTCACAAACCCTAACCACTCCCAACTCTTATTCTCAACAATCCCACATCACACGAACTTTCATCTTACAATGGCGACTAAATATTCCACTTCCACAACTTAGTTGCATACCTGGTTAAGAATGACCATTCAGAAGGCGTTCATGACATGATCGAACTCATCAAACACAATTCTATTCACTATGCATTAACTGTTGAACCCATCATCCTTAAATCCTACATTCATCAGTTTTGGTGGACGGCTGAGCTTCAAGTGAGGGATGAAGTAGAAGTTATTAGGGCAGTTATTGATGAGAAAGAGGTTTTGATTACAAAGGAGGTAATTAGAAGTATGTTAAAGTTTCAGGATGCTGAAGGTGTAGATAATATGTCGAATGAGGAGATTTTTGCTGGTTTGGAGTACATGGGGTATGAGAGAAGAGGGGATAGACTTAAGTTTCACAAAGGTATGTTTTCTCCTCAATGGAAGTTCTTAATTCATACCATCCTTATGTGTCTAAGCAACAAAACAACTGGATTTGATGATTTTCCCTCTAAGATTGCCACTGCTATCATTTGTCTCTCTCAACAAAAAGTTTTTAACTAATCAAGGATGATTTTTGAGGGATTACAGAAGAATGTTAAGGAACAAGGTAAATACTACTTGCATCCTAGGTTTATTCAACTGTTAGTAGAGAGTCAGATAGTAGAACTCATTCCTCACCAGAGAAAGTATGTTGTGCTACATATGGTCCGTAAGGTGTTTGCTCATATGAAAAAGAAGAATCAAAATTTTTCAGGGACTATCACTCCACTATTTCCTCACATGATTAACTTTCCAGAACTTGTAGAAGAGGAAAATGCATAACCTATCCTATCCACTGCTAATCCCACTGCTACCACATCACAAACCACAACCACTGCTGAAACCCTACCCACAACTTCTGAACCCCAGAGGATATTGGTCACTCGTAGGAGAAAGAAGGGCACTAAGCCACCTCAGGCTAGTGCTAGTGGTGTAGAAATTGAGGCCTGTCACATGCGATGCAGGTGACATGAGTGGAAGGGCTTTCACTACTGTTTCAGGCTTATATGCTGAGCATGACAGTGAAACCATAAGTAAGACCCACCCACTGGCAACTCCTAATGTGGAGAGTTCTCTTGAACTTAATACAGGTGGAGGAATCCCTAGACAACCAGCTATCTTGGGGTAGAAGTATGTTCAGGCTCGGTTTGATGCCATGTTGCACACATCCTATGATTCACCTATCAGAGCAGGTAATACAACTCGAAGTGATGAGGGTAGACTTGAAACTGATCTGGATTTGACGGCTGATACTTTTGTACATCATGACAATTCCCAGGATCCACCTCTCGGACCAGTTAACACAGGTCGAAGTGGTGAGGATACAATGAAACTAATTCTTGAATTGACGGATAGATGCACCATTATGGAGTCTAAATCACTGGTCTTCAAAATTTGGCAACCTCTCAGGCTAGGTACAATCAGGAGGTTGAAGCACAGGGTGAGTGTTTTGGAAAGACTTAGGAGGCCAGGGATTACTGCATTCAGGAGAGTTAAGAAGGTGGGAAAGAAGGCAAGCTCCTCAGGAAATCAGAGTTTAGAGGATGCATCCAAATAGGGGAGGAGTAAAGGCATAGATTCAGGGGAGGATTTGGATTTAGATTTGGATAGTGAAGATAATGGTGATGGTTATATGGTGACTAACATGGAAGGAAAATAAGCAGTGATTGAAGAATCTTTGAAAGCTGCGGTTGAAGAAAAGGAGGAAGTGGTGCAGGCAACAACCACTGCCAATGTTGCTGCATTCACTACCAATATTGCAGAATCCACTGCTGCAACCACTGCTGGTGTAGTTCTAGCCACTGCTACTTCAGAAATTTCCACTGCTGAGGCAACCACTGATATGACAACAACCACCACTATAACACCAACACCAAAACCTAAAGAAGCTGAAAAGGAGATTGCTTTTCAACTGCTGAACCTAAAACAATCTCAACCTATCCCTGTACCTATCCATACTGCACCTAAACCTATTACTAAAAGTTTGAAGATTGATGAACCTGTACAAAGAACTGTGGCTACTCAATCTGATATTGGAAAAGGTGAAGGGGTTGCAGAACCAGAAGAAGAAGAGATAGAATTTGAAAGCAGGGAAGAACAGATTGCATATGATGAAGAAGTTTCTAGAAGGCTACAACAGGAGTTAAATGCTAAAGATCTTGCTAAAGAGAAGGAAAAGCAAGAGCAAGAAGAAGCTTCTCTGAAACTTATAGAACAATGGAACAATGAACAGAGCTATTTTCAAGCTTCTGAGAGGATGCAGAAAGAGTGGGCAGAGTTTGAATGGGGTCAATTAGACATTTACACAAGACCTAAGATGCTGGTTGTGGTGATGAAAAAGATGAATGTTGGGAAGATTGTGAGGTTGAAGAATGGATGTTATATCAGCCTTGTGGAGTACATGCTATTAAGACTCCAAAGGAGAAGATATTTATGCTGATTGACAAAGACTACCCACTGACAAAGACTGTAGCAAGAAGGATGTTAGAAGCTAAGCTTGATCTGCAGTGTACTAAACCTATAAATCCTATTGTTAATCCACTATTATTAAAAATTGAAAAGATTGCTGATTTGGAAGGTCCTTTAGCTATAAAAGGCAAGCCTCAAGGAAGAATGAAAAGAAAAGAAAATAGATCAAAGGCTGTTGATGAAGAGTCTGTATCTGATAAGGAGAAAGAAGAGGTTAATGGTTGTTTGGATACATCCTCCAAGTAAGAGATTATGGGCTTAAAAGAAACTTGATGATTTTTGTAGTAAATATCAAGTTTAGGGGAGGATTGTTGGGTTTTTGGTTCTGTTAACAGGAATGATACTAAGTATGGAACCACTGCCAGCACAATTGAAACCACGGCTAGAAGGATTGGAACCACTGCTCAAGATGAACCACTGCTAGTAGAAGTATGGAACCACTTCTAATGTAACGAAGCACTGCTAGCTTGTTAGGTTGGTTTAACTTGTAATATTCTCAAAGGTCTTGAGTAGGTCGAATTATATATAGATAAGTATGGTAAGTATATTTATCTTGTAGAAAACGTAATGTATATTGTAAAGGACTCCTTCGCCTATAAAAGCAGGTCCTAGGTTAGAGTTAGATATACGTATTGGTTATATCTAAGAGTCGATACACTTCAAGGTTGTAAACCCTAATACTATTTAGAGTATTCGTATAATAATATATTAAGTTGTTTAGTGATAATCAACGTTATTCTTCTTAAGGTTACATATTAAATTCCGCGTAGTGTTTAACAGTTTGTATTAGTTTAAGTCAGCTTCTATACAAGATCGTTTGCTCAACTGGGATAAACAAATATCACCACCAGGAAAATCTTCAGCTGCAGCACCGTTGTTACCTGGTTCTTCTATTATCACTTCATCACTTGAAGGTGGCTCTTTATCATCCTATGAGCTCTTCATCATTGAGGAGAAGGGAGTATCACCAGTCAAAATTGGCAGCAGAATGTAGTTTGCAGTAGGTTCTTTCTCTACTTCTGCAACATCATTTTCTTTGGTACCTGCACATTTGTTAGACTGGTTCCCTGCAGTAACTGGCTCATAATTCATTGATTTGGTTAGGATATCAATATTAAACAGCCAATCATGACCTTTTCCTACAACATTGGGTTTGAGTTCACCAAAATTAATGTGTAGGTTCTCCTCAACATGTCTGGTTCTCCTGTTAAATACTCTAAAAGCCTTACTATTTAAAGAGTACCCAACAAAGAATCCCTCAGCAGCTTTCCCATCAAACTTGCCCATGTGATCTATGTGCATTAAGGATAGTTACATGACACCCAAATGGTTTCAAAAGGTCTAGGGTAGGGGCTCTACCATGAAATAACTCATAGGGGGTCTTGTTATGAGGCTTCACTACCAAAACTGTATTATGTACATAGCAAGCAGTATTTACTGATTCAGCCCAAAAAGTTGTTGGTAATTTAGAATCTGCAAGCATAGTCCTAGCAGCCTCAATCAGTGTCCTGTTCCTCCTCTCTGCAACACCATTTTGTTGAGGAGTTCTAGCTACACTGAACTGTCTTTGAATACCCTTCACTTCACTGAACTGGTTCATTTCCTGATTCTTAAACTCAGTCCCATTGTCACACCTTAATATTTTAATTTTAGATCAGATAGGTTTTCTACTTTTGTTATGAAAGCCTTAAGGATTCCACTAGTCTCATCCTTCTTTGCTAAGAAGAAAATCCAGTTAATCTACTATAGTCATCTATGACAACTAGGAAATACATTTTCTTCATCAAACTCTTTACAAAGGTAGGGAAAAAGAGGTCCATATGAAGAATTTGTAATGGTTTGTTGATGGAGCTCACAGTCTTTGACTTACAAAAAGCTCTATGCTGCTTTCCCTTCTGACAACCAACACAGTTTTCATTGATATCAAAAAGCTTAGAAGACAGTCCCCTGACAAGATTTCCCTTCACCAGCTTATTCATAGTGTTAGGTCACTATATTAGTAACAAAAGCATCAATATAAGAAAGAGATAAGAAGAGATCGGATGAACAACTACCAAACACTAGGCGTATGAAATGGAGAAGAGTTATGCGTAATAGTGAAAGAGTAAATTGAACAACCAACCCTCAAGTGAGGGTTATACAAGAGTATTTATAGGGCAAGGAGCTAGGGCAACACATCTAGACTCCTTCCCTTCTTATGGGCTTGGGCCAAGGCTTATGGGCCTTCTACATAAGCCTTAGCTTAATAACTAACATAAAGGCTATATTAAGCTAACTATTACATATGAATCACTAACACTTGAATTAAGGTTTAGGAGTGATTCCAACAATCTCCCCCTAAGTGTTAGTGATGAATGATAGAGTGATAAACGATGTAGGTGCTGATGTAATAGTAGCTTTGACGTCTTCTGACATTCTTCTTTCATGTGAGAAGAAGTGCCTTGATTCGAACAATCTCCCCAGTATAGGGATCTTGTAACTTTTGAAGTATTCTGCTTTGACGTCTTTTGATTTCTTTGTTCTTTAGTTCTTTGTTCTTTGTGGTGAAAGTGATAGTATGTTGTTGTTGTCTGCATCAGGTCTGCTTCGTTGCTCCAGTGTCTCCACGTCTTTCTTCAACATGCTCACACGCTTATTGAACATTAGATTACAGTACTGATGAAGTTCTCTTAGTCTTTAAACTTTGTAGATTCTTTGATTTGACGAAGAATCATTCTGAATTTTGTGTTGCCATTTGAGAGAACTTGCATTAGTGATGATGCTGGTATGAGCATGTGAAGAATCTGTACGATCAGTCCGCTCTAGAGCTTCCATAAGAAGAAAACATACACACGGTTAGTAATAAGCGGATTCCAGCACTTACAAGTTTGAATTTCGAGGGTGTTAACAGCATAGTGTGAAAACACATCTCTAATTCTCACAAAGGCCGTTCCTGAACTGGAGTCCCACAAGTGAGATAACACGATGTACCGAAGTACACCTACAGTTCAGATGAGTCGCTGAGGTACACCGAAGCATCACCTCACGACTATATACCGTTTGAGACACACTAAGCGTAATCCACGGGGAGTTACCGAAGTGACCTGCTGCCAGGGTTGTTTGATGTTGACCCTGGCAGGAGTTTCCATTCAATCACTGAGGATCACATATGTGAACCTCTCATAAATGTTCTCGACAGATTGCTAAGATCTATGAAGGACACGATAATATATCACTTGCATTCCCCTCTCAAAGTCTGGCATGCTTTGTTTTCTCCTTCCCCCAACCACTGACCAAACTGGTGAGTTGGGGAGTGCTAACACCTGAGATCTCTTTGGTGGAGCTGATAAGGAAAGGAGCTTCAAGTGGTGCTGGAGTAGGTGGAGCTGAAAGTGGTGCTTGAGGGGGAATTTCTACAAGGGGAGCCACTATCAACACTCTGGATGTGCCACCTATTTCTTCATCTGTGTCTTCATATACTGACACATAGCTGGGCATGGAACTAAGCTCAGAACTAGAGCCCTCAACAATAGCTTATTGTGGTAGTTGCAAGGATGAAGGTCCAACTGGAGCAGGAGCAGGGTTGGTGTTTCTAACAGCCAATGTAGTGTTTTTGGGTGGTAAATAGGTATCCCAACCACCATCAGATGAATCAGAAGAGATATCAATTGGGTTTTTTAGGGTGTTACTCATTTTGATGATTTGGGAGAATGGTTTCTAAGATAGTAGTTTTAGAGAGAAGATTTTTTGAAAAATATGTGATGTGTATGGTGTGTGGGTGAATGGTTCTTAAATAGAATTAAAGAGGAAATCAGTTTGTTTAATGCTAGGAAGGTGTGAGTTGTTGAAGGAGTTATTGAGGGGTTTGACTATAAGCTATTTTGGTAAACGGGCGAATAACTAGGGTTGACTATTTGACTAAGTGCTTAGCATTGTAAAAGCACTGCTCGTGTATAATTTTTAACCACTGCTAGTTATTTGGATGTCCTGCTAACCTTAACAAAGTTTGTAGCATTTGGTTTGTGTTTGTGTCATGCAGGTTTGAAGAAGCTTTGTAAATTTAGATCGTTTGGAGCTTTAGGAGTTGCTTTAAAAAAAAAGTGTAAAATTTGTATCCTTCAAAAAATTGCATGATCACACTATATTTTCCAAAGATTTTGCAGCGGAAGTCTTGGTCAAAATATTGGAGTGCAAGTGATGTTTCCACTGCTGGCTTGTTGGAAACACTGTTAGTGGTGTGCAATCCACTGCTAGTTGGTTTTTGATGAATGTGGAAACTACAGGGGCTGTTTTGAAACATTCTGGTGATGACGTATTTATTCCCCAAATCACTGTCGATCATTAAATTGGTCTTTTAAACACTCTCAATTGGCGCTCTTCACAAACCCTAACCACTCCCAACTCTTATTCTCAACAATCCCACATCACACGAACTTTCATCTTACAATGGCGACTAAATATTCCACTTCCAACAACTTAGTTGCATACCTGGTTAAGAATGACCATTCAGAAGGCGTTCATGACATGATCGAACTCATCAAACACAATTCTATTCACTATGCATTAACTGTTGAACCCATCATCCTTAAATCCTACATTCATCAGTTTTGGTGGACGGCTGAGCTTCAAGTGAGGGATGAAGTAGAAGTTATTAGGGCAGTTATTGATGAGAAAGAGGTTTTGATTACAAAGGAGGTAATTAGAAGTATGTTAAAGTTTCAGGATGCTGAAGGTGTAGATAATATGTCGAATGAGGAGATTTTTGCTGGTTTGGAGTACATGGGGTATGAGAGAAGAGGGGATAGACTTAAGTTTCACAAAGGTATGTTTTCTCCTCAATGGAAGTTCTTAATTCATACCATCCTTATGTGTCTAAGCAACAAAACAACTGGATTTGATGATTTTCCCTCTAAGATTGCCACTGCTATCATTTGTCTCTCTCAACAAAAAGTTTTTAACTAATCAAGGATGATTTTTGAGGGATTACAGAAGAATGTTAAGGAACAAGGTAAATACTACTTGCATCCTAGGTTTATTCAACTGTTAGTAGAGAGTCAGATAGTAGAACTCATTCCTCACCAGAGAAAGTATGTTGTGCTACATATGGTCCGTAAGGTGTTTGCTCATATGAAAAAGAAGAATCAAAATTTTTCAGGGACTATCACTCCACTATTTCCTCACATGATTAACTTTCCAGAACTTGTAGAAGAGGAAAATGCATAACCTATCCTATCCACTGCTAATCCCACTGCTACCACATCACAAACCACAACCACTGCTGAAACCCTACCCACAACTTCTGAACCCCAGAGGATATTGGTCACTCGTAGGAGAAAGAAGGGCACTAAGCCACCTCAGGCTAGTGCTAGTGGTGTAGAAATTGAGGCCGTCACATGCGATGCAGGTGACATGAGTGGAAGGGCTTTCACTACTGTTTCAGGCTTATATGCTGAGCATGACAGTGAAACCATAACTAAGACCCACCCACTGGCAACTCCTAATGTGGAGAGTTCTCTTGAACTTAATACAGGTGGAGGAATCCCTAGACAACCAGCTATCTTGGGGTAGAAGTATGTTCAGGCTCGGTTTGATGCCATGTTGCACACATCCTATGATTCACCTATCAGAGCAGGTAATACAACTCGAAGTGATGAGGGTAGACTTGAAACTGATCTGGATTTGACGGCTGATACTTTTGTACATCATGACAATTCCCAGGATCCACCTTTCGGACCAGTTAACACAGGTCGAAGTGGTGAGGATACAATGAAACTAATTCTTGAATTGACGGATAGATGCACCATTATGGAGTCTAAAATCACTGGTCTTCAAAATTTGGCAACCTCTCAGGCTAGTACAATCAGGAGGTTGAAGCACAGGGTGAGTGTTTTGGAGAGACTTAGGAGGCCAGGGATTACTGCATTCAGGAGAGTTAAGAAGGTGGGAAAGAAGGCAAGCTCCTCAGGAAATCAGAGTTTAGAGGATGCATCCAAATAGGGGAGGAGTAAAGGCATAGATTCAGGGGATGATTTGGATTTAGATTTGGATAGTGAAGATAATGGTGATGGTTATATGGTGACTAACATGGAAGGAAAATAAGCAGTGATTGAAGAATCTTTGAAAGCTGCGGTTGAAGAAAGGAGGAAGTGGTGCAGGCAAAAACCACTGCCAATGTTGCTGCATTCACTACCAATATTGCAGAATCCACTGCTGCAACCACTGCTGGTGTAGTTCTAGCCACTGCTACTTTAGAAATTTCCACTGCTGAGGCAACCACTGATATGACAACAACCACCACTATAACACCAACACCAAAACCTAAAGAAGCTGAAAAGGAGATTGTTATTCAACTACTGAACCTAAAACAATCTCAACCTATCCCTGTACCTATCCCTACTGTACCTAAACCTATTACTAAAAGTTTGAAGATTGATGAACCTGTACAAAGAACTGTGGCTACTCAATCTGATATTGGAAAAGGTGAAGGGGTTGCAGAACCAGAAGAAGAGATAGAGTTTGAAAGCAGGGAAGAACAGATTGCATATGATGAAGAAGTTTCTAGAAGGCTACAACAGGAGTTAAATGCTAAAGATATTGCTAAAGAGAAGGAAAAGCAAGAGCAAGAAGAAGCTTCTCTGAAACTTATAGAATAATGGAACAATGAACAGAGCTATTTTCAAGCTTCTGAGAGGATGCAGAAAGAGTGGGCAGAGTTTGAATGGGGTCAATTAGACATTTACACAAGACCTAAGATGCTGGTTGAGATGATGAAAAAGATGAATGTTGGGAAGATTGTGATGTTGAAGAATGGATGTTATATCAGCCTTGTGGAGTACATGCTATTAAGACTCCAACGGAGAAGATATTTATGCTGATTGACAAAGACTACCCACTGACAAAGACTGTAGCAAGAAGGATGTTAGAAGCTAAGCTTGATCTGCAGTGTACTAAACCTATAAATCCTATTGTTAATCCACTATTATTAAAAATTGAAAAGATTGCTGATTTGGAAGGTCCTCTAGCTATAAAAGGCAAGCCTCAAAGAAGAATGAAAAGAAAAGAAAATAGATCAAAGGCTGTTGATGAAGAGTCTGTATCTGATAAGGAGAAAGAAGAGGTTAATGGGTGTTTGGATACATCCTCCAAGTAAGAGATTATGGGCTTAAAAGAAACTTGATGATTTTTGTAGTAAATATCAAGTTTAGGGGAGGATTGTTGGGTTTTTGGTTCTGTTAACAGGAATGATACTAAGTATGGAACCACTGCCAGCACAAATGAAACCACGGCTAGAAGGATTGGAACCACTGCTCAAGATGAACCACTGCTAGTAGAAGTATGGAACCACTGCTAATGTAACGAAGCACTGCTAGCTTGTTAGGTTGGTTTAACTTGTAATATTCTCAAAGGTCTTGAGTAGGTCGAATTATATATAGATAAGTATGGTAAGTATATTTATCTTGTAGAAAACGTAATGTATATTGTAAAGGACTCCTTAGCCTATAAAAGCAGGTCCTAGGTTAGAGTTAGATATACGTATTGGTTATATCTAAGAGTCGATACACTTCAAGGTTGTAAACCCTAATACTATTTAGAGTATTCGTATAATAATATATTAAGGTGTTTAGTGATAATCAACGTTATTCTTCTTAAGGTTACATATTAAATTCCGCGTAGTGTTTAACAGTTTGTATTAGTTTAAGTCAGCTTCTATACAAGATCGTTTGCTCAACTGGGATCAACAAATATCACCACCAGGAAAATCTTCAGTTGCAGCACCTTTGTTACCTGGTTCTTCTATTATCACTTCATCACTTGAAGGTGGCTCTTTATCATCCTATGAGCTCTTCATCATTGAGGATAAGGGAGTATCACCAGTCAAAATTGGCAGCAGAATGTAGTTTGCAGTAGATTCTTTCTCTACTTCTGCAACATCATTTTCTTTGGTACCTGCACATTTGTTAGACTGGTTCCCTGCAGTAACTGGCTCATAATTCATTGATTTGGTTAGGACATCAATATTAAACAGCCAATCAGGACCTTTTCCTACAACATTGGGTTTGAGTTCATCAAAATTAATGTGTAGGTTCTCCTCAACATGTCTGGTTCTCCTGTTAAATACTCTAAAAGCCTTACTATTTAAAGAGTACCCAACAAAGAATTCCTCATCAGCTTTCCCATCAAACTTGCCCATGTGATCTATGTTCATTAAGGATAGTTACATGACACCCAAATGGTTTCAAAAGGTCTATGGTAGGGGCTCTACCATGAAATAACTCATAGGGGGTCTTGTTATGAGGCTTCACTACCAAAACTGTATTATGTACATAGCAAGCAGTATTTACTGATTCAGCCCAAAAAGTTGTTGGTAATTTAGAATCTGCAAGCATAGTCCTAGCAGCCTCAATCAGTGTCCTATTCCTCCTTTTTGCAACACCATTTTGTTGAGGAGTTCTAGCTACACTGAAATGTCTTTGAATACCCTTCACTTCACTGAACTGGTTCATTTCCTGATTCTTAAACTCAGTCCCATTGTCACACCTTAATATTTTAACTTTTAGATCAGATAGGTTTTCTACTTTTGTTATGAAAGCCTTAAGGATTCCACTAGTCTCATCCTACTTTGCTAAGAAGAAAACCCAGTTAATCTACTATAGTCATCTATGACAACTAGGAAATACATTTTCTTCATCAAACTCTTTACAAAGGTAGGGAAAAAGAGGTCCATATGAAGAATCTATAATGGTTTGTTGATGGAGCTCACAGTCTTTGACTTACAAAAAGCTCTATGCTGCTTTCCCTTCTGACAACCAACACAGTTTTCATTGATATCAAAAAGCTTAGAAGACAGTCCCCTGACAAGATTTCCCTTCACCAGCTTATTAATAGTGTTAGGTCACTATATTAGTAACAAAAGCATCAATATAAGAAAGAGATAAGAAGAGATCGGATGAACAACTACCAAACACTATGCGTATGAAATGGAGAAGAGTTATGCGTAATAGTGAAAGAGTAAATTGAACAACCAACCCTCAAGTGAGGGTTAAACAAGAGTATTTATAGGGCAAGGAGCTAGGGCAACACATTTAGACTCCTTCCCTTCTTATGGGCTTGGGCCAAGGCTTATGGGCCTTCTACATAAGCCTTAGCTTAATAACTAACATAAAGGCCATATTAAGCTAACTATTACATATGAATCACTAACACTTGAATTAAGGTTTAGGAGTGATTCCAACAATCTCCCCCTAAGTGTTATTGATGAATGATAGAGTGATAAACGATGTAGGTGCTGATGTAATAGTAGCTTTGACGTCTTCTGACATTCTTCTTTCTTGTGAGAAGAAGTGCCTTGATTCGAACAATCTCCCCAGTGTAGGGATCTTGTAACTTTTGAAGTATTCTGCTTTGACGTCTTTTGATTTCTTTGTTCTTTAGTTCTTTGTTCTTTGTGGTGAAAGTGATAGTATGTTTTTGTTGTCTGCATCAGGTCTGCTTCGTTGCTCCAGTGTCTCCACGTCTTTCTTCAACATGCTCACATGCTCATTTGACGTTAGATTACAGTACTGATGAAGTTCTCTTAGTCTTTAAACTTTGTAGATTCTTTGATTTGACGAAGAATCATTCTGAATTTTGTATTGCCATTTGAGAGAACTTGCATTAGTGATGATGCTGGTATGAGCATGTGAAGAATTTGCACGATCAGTCCGCTCCAGAGCTTCCATAAGAAGAAAACATACACACGGTTAGTAATAAGCGGATTCCAGCACTTACAAGTTTGAATTTCGAGGGTGTTAACAGCATAGTGTGAAAACACATCTCTAATTCTCACAAAGGCCGTTCCTGAACTGGAGTCCCACAAGTGAGATAACACGATGTACCGAAGTACACCTACAGTTCAGATGAGTCGCTGAGGTACACCGAAGCATCACCTCACGACTATAGACCGTTTGAGACACACTAAGCATAATCCACGAGGAGTTACCGAAGTGACCTGCTGTCAGGGTTGTTTGATGTTGACCCTGGCAGGAGTTTCCATTCAATCACTGAGGATCACATATGTGAACCTCTCATAAATGTTCTCGACAGATTGCTAAGATCTATGAAGGACACGATAATATATCACTTGCGTTCTTTTTGTTGAACGACAAGCGATGAGTTGTCAAGTGTACCTAAGAGATCTTTTGATGAATCTCATGGCTCTAGACTCAATAGTGCACTTTGGTTTTCCTGAGCGGAGACTAGGGAGAGGGTCTCCTTCTTCAATACCAGCAATCTCTAAGAGAAAGCCGATAGTTTACGTAGGGTTCCCTGTGAGAATGAAACAAGTTTCTGTTGGGAGAAACTTGAGTGGCTAAGAAGGTTTAGTGCATGTGTGACTGGGTCCATGACGACTTTTAATCTTCAATACCGGTGTCACTAAGTGACAACCAGTAGCATATGAATAGAACCCGGTGTCTTCCCTAAGTTGAATACTCTGGAGGGCTATTTCTTTTCACCCTTTTCTTTGCTTTTCTTTTTAATTCTTCAACTCCTTCTTTCTCCGATTCTCATTTTCTCCTTTTTATAATCATACCTAAGGACTTCTAAGTACTAACTATTTGTGATGTCCTTGGGTAGATCCCTCCGGCTCTGGCGGATCATAGGACGGTTATTCCTAACCTTAGTCACCATAACTCCATGACTAACCTATGTTGCCATAAAACATTTCCTTGAAAATCTCTCAAAGTGGTTATGATTGAAAAACATTTTGTACCACTGTAAGAGTTTGATCATTTGCAGAAATACTCCTCCTCCACACGTGCTTAAGTGTTTTGACAGAAATTTGCACGGTGAGAGAAGAGTGCGCACTTTTGAATTGATCGACTCAAGGTAGACAATTCCCAGAGGGACACGGTTACGTTTCATAGTTAAAGAGTTACATTGTCAGCTTTTAGGTGACAACTAGCTCTAATAACTACCTTGAAGGTGTGGACAAACCTCGAAAGGTTGTCAAACCCGTCAAAGTTCATGTCTATCAAGAGTTTCTCGAATAGGTACAATTTACTTGGATAAGTCTTTGGAAGACAAATCTTTTCAATGTATGACTGTTCAGATCCCGTCAATTCATGGGTTAAGTCTTTTCACACGACGATTCAATAGCAAATCAACATATTTCTTATCACAATAATTTTCTCCCCCTCAAAAATGGCATATAAATGTAATTTTTGATAACGTTTTGATATTAAATATGACCATTTCGAGTTTTGTGGCAAATACTCCCCCTCAACAAGTAATACTAACTTTTGAGGTTTTGAAAACGTAAGGGGAAGTACTTGTTCTTTTGAGCAAAACCTTTAAAAGTGAAAGGTTTGATAGGTTTTACTCAAAAGTAAGAAGCTTTCGCTCCTTTTATAAGGATTGTGGCACTAAAGCGTACCACAGGGTCCTTTTATTACAAGAACGGGTTGTACATTGTTATGTGTGCACAAGCCATTGTCATTAACAAATCACACATCCAAATTAGTATGAAATTGAAACAGTTTAAGGGGTACCAGGTAGTCCAGCAATATCTCCAGGAATGCGAACAGGGCGTTGATAGCCTGTGAGAGTAATCCTGGGATGACCACCTACAAAGCTCTCTAGAGTTCTGAACTGGTCTCTTCTGTACAACCTTTCATCGATCCGAGTGATGATCCTCTTAACATCTCGTTTTTCCTGAGAATTCCATCGCTTCTTTGACCCGATGCCTTCATGTATCTCCTTTAACCGATAAGCTAACCCATCCCTAACCTTCTTCAGTGTGTGATCCCTAAACTTATGAAGATCTCGACACGCCATCAAGCAGTTGCGTTGTAGTTCACTACGGTAAACTGCTTCGAATGGTTTGCTGACGAGAGTGTATTATGGAAGATGGTTGATGTCAGGAAGTTCTAGCTGAGGTCTAGTGAAGTTGACACGAGTCTGATATGATTCAACAGCAAGTTGTAAATCTTCTACACGTTCCAGGATCACTATGCTTCTGATGAAGATGAGCAAGGACTTGATGTATTCACGTTGAATTTCAGTCGAGAATTGTCTCATTCTTCCCTGTACCTTGGCAAGATATAGATCTTCAATGTCGTTGAGAGACAAGTTCTGAAAGTCCGCTTCACAGAATTCATAGTCCCTTTCGTCTTGTCTTTTGACCACGACAGTCTTGAGGAAGGTGTAATCCCATTTAGACGAAAGAGTGACATGCTTAACAGCAACAATCCCTTTATCACTGTACACTTCATGTGGAGACTTTCGAACCTGGCAGCTTTTGTAGTAGATTCGTCGGCGTTCGGGCCAATGGTGAATCCCGTACATTGCATCAATGTCATACCTTTCCACGCTGTTGGAAAACATGTGGGTAGCCTTTTCTTCGATGGCTATGCACTTGGAGTATATGGCTGCCGGGAACGGAAGTGTAAGTGATGTAGCGTATTTCTTTGAATCATCGCTACCGTGTAAAAGGAATTCCAAGTCATTGTTGAAGAAGTAGCGGAATGGAATCTTAGGTTGATTTGGTTGACCAATCGTTGGTAGAGGTTTAGACCAATCGGTGTTGTATGGAGCCTTGTCTCTTCTGGTGAAGTCGATGTTTGCTTCATGGTTGAGCCAATCAATGTTGTTAGACATGGCTCGTGCTATATTTTCAAGGTGATATTCAACTTCAATAGCACTTTCCGAGCTGTCTTTGAGTAGTTGAAATGCTTCATTCTTGATTCGTTTCAACTCTGATTTCGTCATCTTCTTCACACGGAACTTTTCTTGCAGTAGCTTAGCATGCTCCAACGTACGACCTTCTACCATATCTGGATCATCAGTTAGAGCGGGAGTAGCATCAACAAGTGTGGAGAACCAATCATACTCGGTGTCGTCTTCGTCTAGCCATGAGACGACATCAGCCTTGGGCGTCTTCTTCTTGTTCTTTGGCCTTGATGAGGATGATGGTTTCTTTGTTGAAGCGGGAGAGGTGGGTTGTTGTTGGGGCTCAGGGACTTCCTCATCGTTACCACCAGTATACTCGAAGTGATCACCGGTTTTCTCTGTCTGAGGTGGTAACTCAGAGTCCTGAGGTTTGTCAGTAGAAGAGCGTGGAGGAGATTGTCTTGTTGTTGGAGTCCTTAGGGGTGGTGGTGGCATAGAGGAGGGTTCTCCAGACTTCTTTGGACGTTTAGGTGCAGAGTCCTTGTCCGTATCATCGTCATCTCTTGGTCGTTTAGGTTGATCTGCTGATTCCTTGCATGATGATCTGAGTTGATAATCTAGTAGACCTTCAAAAAATTTAGCTTCATCCGAAGTAAAAGTTGCAGATCGTTTTGACATTTGCATCACCAATTTAGCAATTAACTCAGTTTCAGAAAGATCAGATTCTTTGGCCATTATATGTTTAACCAATGCGACGATGTTTGGAGTAAGTTGTTTGGAGAATACTTCTCTAGTCACACCAGGGACAGTGTCGAGAAGAAACTTGTGAGTATATTCTCTTGCCGTCTTCTCCAATTCCTTTTGGAAATCTCCTTTGATAAACTTCTGGATTTGTTCCCTTTCTGTCAACAACTCGTTTATCCCGTCTTGAAGAAAGTTTATTCTGTCAGCGAGTTGATTCAGCTTTTTGTTGGTTACATCCTTCTTCCGTACTTGCTTGACAGTTTTAACAATCCTTGTCTTTGCCCGAGATATCCAAGAGTCTGTTGGTTTCTTCACAGATTTGGATGTGGATCTGGTTGTTCCTTTGGATGTTGGAGGTGAAGAGTGAGAAGACGAATCTGATGATGAAGATTCGTGAGGTGATTTAGGGTCCTTAGGAGGTTCAGAGTTTTCCTCCTTAGAGCGAGTAGGACTTTCAAGAAGATAATCATCATAACTCACTTTGTCATCTTGTCCAGATTTAGCCTTTACTTCAGCCTGAATCAGGGCCTCTTCATCAGCTTTGGCTTGAGCTGCAACCTCTTCATCAGCTTTTTCTTTCTCAGAATTTTCTTTTTCAGGTTCCTCAAAGTCATAATCAATAGAATCCTCCAGTCGCTATTGTTGTTGTTCAAGAGTAGTGGCACTAGTTCCCTTATCGGGTTGATTAACCGCATCAGGAATTGGTGTAGATTGGACACCACCACTCTTTTGCCACGTGTTGGAGTCTAATGATTTTGAACTTCTTCCTGTAGTCAGTATCCAGTGGCTCTTCATCTGAGCTTTCTTCTTCTTGCTCAAGTACTGGAGTCTTCCCTTTGCCTTGGTCAGCTTTTGGACTGGGAGGTTTAGCTACTGTTGGAGTGACATCGGTTGCAGTTTCAGAGTAGGTGACCTCCTCGTCTGATTCGGTTTCATCAGAGCTTTCATCCACTAGCTTTCTTTGCGGTTCAGACTTGGGAATGGGAATAGGAACAGCTTCCTTAGAGGGAACTGTCCTTTTGAGTGGAGGTTTCCTCTTTGGGAATTTTCTTTGACTCTTAGTGCTTGTAACACTTCCTGCGCTGCCTCTTCTGGTTTTCCTTGAAGGTGTACCAACGGGCTTTTCATCGAGAAAACCTACTTTGCCTTCTTCAACCGCTACCAGATATCGTTTTTACGAGTACAGTTGTTTGATATCATCGGTTATAAGGTGATCTGGCATCACTGCACCTTGTTTCTTTGTTGTAGAGTCCTTGAATCTGACTGAGAGTGTGGGCTCATACAACATGGAGTGTTGTTTGGGGTCATCGATTCTCAATGGAATATCAGGATTATACCCTAGAGCTCATTGGATCAACAGTTTGGTATATCTGACATACGGGATTTTGGTGCCAAGCTTTTTAAGGAATGACATCATGTCGTCCCATATCAGAGCTTCAACTTCAATGTGTTTATTGTTGACCAAAGCCCAAAAGATCTGCAGTTCCATGAGCTTGGGATGCTCATAGCCACTGTCACGTCCAGAAACAGATTTGGTGATTATGATGTAGAGAGTTCTCCATGGCTGAGGAATATTCTTAAGATCCACGTATGAATGGTTAGTGATTACTCCTGTAGCTTCGTCATAACTAATGTCGATCATGAATTGTAGAACAGTCTCTTCAGTTGGTGCGGCATTGTATTCAGTTGGTTCGATGACAGGGATGAGAAGAATAGCCCTTAAGTCTGCAGGTGTGATGGTGACTTGTTTGTCATTGAGCGTCACTGTCACAGCATTTTGTCCTTTGATCTTTTGCATTGTATTCCAGAACTGGTGAATATAGATCTCAGGCACTATAGCAGAATTGGTGAGCATGTTCTGATAGGGATGATTCTTTAGAATATCCACAGCAATTAAACAAGAGGATTCCGAGCAGGTGAGAGTATCAAAATCAACACGAAGGTTGTTCTTTCCTATCTTCATTGGATAGCCATTAGGGAAGATATCAGCAATGGTGAGAACATTTGGTGCTTCCACGTTTTGTAATTGAGCGTCCATGTCGTGATCTGAAAGATATTTAGCCAAAAGAACCAACATATCGAAAGACATTATGTTAGTCAACAGATGGTTTTATTGTCTAATTATTGAATGAGATATGTCGATGATTGTTACGAGTCCAATGTCACTAGTTTGTCCAATAGTCCAATGACGTCGTGATAATTTTCGTGGGTTGATTAACTTTAAGTTTTAAAGTCCATGTTTTCACTTATTTTTCACAACATATTACACGATTAAGTTTATTGGTGACATTATTGGTTTCGTGGTGTTATAATTTATTTATTTACAAGTTTACACGCGTAACAATTCATAATTATGGTTAAAGCTAGGCTTAGGCGTAGAAATGGCAAGCTTATGCGTAAACAGGAGTGGTATACGCGTAAGCATAAGCTTATGCGTAGGTTCTTGACTTACGCATAAGAAATATTATGCGTAAGAAAAGAGGGCCTTATGCGTAGAGCTTACGCGTAAGCGTATAAGGAACCTTACGCGTAAGGCTTACTCGTAAGAGTCAACCTTATGCGTAGAGGTCACTGTTTACGCATATCCTTCACAGGATACGCGTAGTCCCTTATGTAGAACCTTACGCGTAAACGTTACGCGTAAGATTTCTCTTATGCATAACATACTACGCATAAGGTGATCCTTATGCGTAGATGGCAAGTAACCTTGATTCTGAATTTTCACGTGTAGTAAACCTGAAATAAGTCCATCATAACACCAATCTTAACTCATACATTCAATCTTTATCAGAACTGTAACACCCCCAATTTCGTGATACGCAACGGAATTCAAACTGGGCGTTACTTCATGGCACAACAGTCATAACAATAGAAAACGTACTCAATGGAGTCGTTTTAAAAGATTTATCATTCGATTTATGTAAATATCAGAGTTTACAAAAATGAGGTCCCAGATGGTTCCAAGTTTACAAAATACATTAAATTGGTTTTCGAATGATAATAAAATTTATAGTCTTCTTCAGTATCCTTGTTCTTGCTCTTCCGTGCCAGCTTCCGACATTATGAACCTGAAATACATGCTTAAAACTGTCAACACAAAGGTTGAGTGAATTCATAGAGTTTGTTTGATGGTTGAACACATTATGTTTGTAGTGTGAGTTATAAATTCACACCAATGGTTTAAAAACCAAAACAGTTATTATTAGACTAAGCATCATGCAATCAAGGCGTTAACGTGTTCCAAAATTAATTTGAGAAAATGTTGGTGCGTGCCCTATCAGGTAAAATTGTCGTTTTTACCAATGTTACTCAAATATAGTGGTTTTTTTGCCTTTATTGGGGCCAACACAAACGGGATTCGTCAATCCCAATAGATTTATTCACAATATTCACGCCCACTCTCACATAGTGATTAATGATTCATGATTAAGGGACTTAAGTTTGGCAAATGCGGTAACTTAATGCTAATAACAATCAGATAAGTATATAGTTTGAAAGCAATGTGTTCGGTTTAAAATAAAGCATGTATCTTCCCCAAGGTTTTGTAAAACAATTAAGTAATAGAAAATGGGGCTATGAACTCACCTCAGTCCATATATACGTACAAGTATTAGAATATGTCATCAAATGCTCGAACACCTAATAAAATAAATTATCACACTCCTATTAATAAGAGTATCCTTGATAATATTTATTTAAAAGACATGTCCTAACTCTTAGCCAGACGTCACTACTTAACTCGACTAGTCTTATAATTTATTAATTCAAGATTGCCTACTTATTTACATAAATCTAACTAATAGTTTATATAACTATTTATCAAATTGAAAGGCTAAAATCGCCAACTACCAAACTCGAGTGGGAAACAATGTAACTTCAATAAAATGACAACATATTTAAACATACATATGTGCATGCGTCTTTAGTGTATATGTCCCCTAATCTATTAATTTGTCTATTTAATTAGTAAGACTAGTTGTCAATTGGTCAAAACTTGAAGGATATATAGTGCCAATTAATCATGCTTTGAGGAACTGAAACGTAAATATCATAAGTAAAACTAATGACATGTGATATTCTTACTGACATTGTACGAGCAATATAGTGAACGTCCATTATTTTAACGCTTATCTCATTTCTATTTCAAAGGTTTCGTATTTCATATATCAAGTCTATATAAATGAGTTAGTGTATTTATATATCTAGCTAAATACTTAATAAAAGATGTGAACACGAGCAACCAGTTCAATCATAAATTTCTTTATTCCATTAATCGACATATAAGTAGATGTGAATGATTTAGGTACGGGGATGAGGTAGACTATTATGTTAAGATTAATGATTAAAACATGAACGGGATTTAAGAGTTTACCTCCTACCCAAACGAGTTTAGACTGAGATCGAAAACAAACACAAATGACCTTACACGACTCGAACCTTTGATCGTCATGTTGGAGCTGTGTTGTGTTCGTGTGACTAGCGAGATAGCAAAGTGTGGTAACGAGGTAGGATCACCATGGTTTGCAAGTTTGGTTCTTGTCATGATTTATATAATTCGACATAGAGTTTCTTGTGATTAGGAATGAGAATGCATTGGTGGGCATTGAGTGCAATTTATCCATGAATGCATTTGTCATATTTTAGTGTAGATAGTTTAGTATTTGTGTTGTGACTGTGAATGATGGCACCCTTATATATATGAAACGTTAGATGTGTTAGGATAAGCCAAATATATAGTAACTTAGCTAGTAATTTAATTAATGAAAGATCTAATATTTAACTAGCTAAGAAGATATAGAAAATATAACTTAGTTAAGAAGATATAGAAAATATCTTATGACTCATATGAAATGGGTTGGCGTTGGAATTTAAGAAGAGAAAGTCATTTTGACTTGTTTGTTTAGATATTTTGTTTAGTTTTATAGGGTATAGTTTGATTCCGGTAATTACTAATGTTAAGTCTTTAACTGACGAAATTTAAAACCGAGCAACGTAAAAATGTAATGCTTACAAAAATGTCAAAACTTATCAATATACTCCATCTAAGTATATTAAAGGTGTGATAAGTTTAATGGAATACGTTTATGTTGTTAAAACTAATAACGTAGGTTTGAGTACGCGTTGTGTGCGGTTTTCACGTTTTGCGAGATAACTTCTCGTTAAATAGACAGAGGTTAACAAAAACGTTCAAAGAGTAAAAATTCGAAATAGAGTGAATTATTTAACAAAAAAAAAATTACCGGACAACTACCGATTACCGTTATTGCGTTTACGTTACGGGAAAAGTCAAATAATCAAAAGTCGACTTTAAAAGTCAAAGGGTAAAATAGTCATTTAACCTTATGAAAAATTACGGGTTGCTACAAGAACAAAGCCTGAATTACTCATAAAACAGTTATGCGTAAGAAGACTTATGCGTAAACCTAAACCCTAGGAATTACGACTAAGAATTCTAGCCATAGGAAATGCACAAAACTTGTTCTGGTAATACTAAGAAGTCAAGTGAGTTGTTCTGTCCAAGTTTTAACATCAAAATCTTAGCGAATCAAAAATAACCAAATTTCAAGAACATAAACCTTAATTTCTAATTCAAGATCAATTAGTGTTTCTGGGTTGGTTCTGAGCCTAGATATCATCAATTCATTATGAGAACAACATCAAACAAGCAACTAATTAACCAGAAAAGTTCACACAAGAGAACCCCCAAATTTACGCATAAACCCTAGTATTCAAAAATCATTTAATTCGTGATTCTGGGTGGATTGGATTGATGAAAACAATTAATGTATGGTTGTTTAAACATTTTAAAGCCATTTTCATTAACAAAAACACACGAATGAAGGATTTTGTTCATTGCTTACGCGTAGAACACAAATCACTCTCAAACACATCATTTGACCGTTGGATTTGCGTATAAATCAAAACCATTGTTTAAAAACATGTTAAGATTATAAAACCACTTACAAAATGATGATCAGTAACACGGATTTGGAGATTGATTGTTAGGCGTAGGATTTGGTAGGTGTGGTATTAAATGAGAAGAGTTAATGCATTAGGTGGAAGTTTTATTAGAAATACTTTGAGCTTTTGACAATTTTAGCCCTTCTACCTTTTCCATTTACAACCATTGTCCATAACTTCCATTTTGGTTACCAAACGAAGGATATTTGAAAAGAAATTTTGACGACACTCCCCCTCGACTTAAGAAATAATGAAGTTTTATAATTTTAGTCCGAGGAGTGTCAGTAAACCAGAAATTTGACCACCATTAGTAAAGAAACAACCGGGATTAGGTAACATGCAAGTACAAGGTTTTATGAAACTGAAAAATATTTGCTTCCTCCCCCTCAACACTTGATCGAAAGAATACTGAATTTTTAAAGATTGAGTGTTGACGGAAGATTTGTACTTGCCACGTTAAAAGAGATATAGATAGAAGAGTATTTTTGTTGTTTTATCAGATTTTATATTTTTGTATTTTGTTTTTGAAAAATATTTACAAAAGAGGTTTTGGTGTTTGACTGGTTTTTAAGAATGTTTTAAGAGTTCATCCAGTTCCTCTTGAGTCAAACACCGCATACCAATCCGGTGGACCAACTCATTAAATTTAGCAGGAGCTAAGGCTTTGGTGAGAAGATCTGTCAATTGGTATTCTGTACCCACAAAGTATAATTCAACAGTACCCTGTTCCACGTGGTCCTTGATGAAATGATATCGAAGATCGATGTGCTTTGATTTCGAATGTTGTACTGAGTTGCACGAGATCGCAATAGCACTCCAATTGTCGCAGTACATCGGGATTTTGTCAAACACGTAACCATAGTCTTTGAGTTGTGTTCTCATCCAAATAACTTAAGCACAACACGCCGACATGGCTACATATTCTGCTTCTGTTGAGGAGAGAGATGTACAATCATGCTTCTTCGATTGCCATGACACCAGTTTATCACCAAGAAATTGTAGTGCTCCTAAAGTACTTTTCCGTGAATCTAAGCATCCTGCGTGATCAGCGTCTGAAAAGGCTATTAGTTCAAAACCAGAATCCTTCGGATACCAGATCCCCAAATTAATGGTTCCCTTGATATATCGGAGGATTCTTTTAGCCTCAGAGAGGTGGGTTTCAGTTGGTCTCGACTGATAACGGGAGCAAAGATATACGGCAAACACAATATCAGGCCTGCTAGCTGTTAGATACATGAGAGACCCAATAATACTTCGGTATTTGGTAGGGTCCACCAATTTCCAATGTAAATCAGCATCTAGCTTCTTGGTGTGAGCCATTGGTGTGGCATAGGTGTCACAGTTTTGCATTCCAAATTTGTTTAACAATTCAAGGGCGTATTTGGACTGACTCAAGAAAATACCACGGGGTGATTGATGAACTTGCATTCCTAGAAAGAATGTGAGTTCACCCATCATTGACATTTCAAAATGTTTTGTCATTAATTTTGCAAAAGCATTTGAGTATTTTAAATGTGTTGACCCAAAAATGATGTCATCCACATAGATTTGAACGATTAAGATGTGAGCCCCATGATATTGTATGAAAAGTGTAGGATCGACCGAACCTTTGGTGAATTTATTGGCAATGAGAAAGGATGATAACTTAACGTACCATGCCCGAGGAGCTTGTTTGAGACCATACAGAGCTTTGTTCAGTTTGTAGACATGGTTCGGGAACTCGGGATCAACGAATCCTTCTGGCTGGCTGACATAAACTGTTTCTTTCAGTTGCCCATTCAGAAAAGCAGTTTTGACGTCCATCTGAAAGACCGTTATATTCATATGAGCCGCGAACGCGAGAAAGATCCGAACAGCCTCAAGACGAGCAACCGAAGCGAATGATTCTTCAAAGTCAATACCCTCTTCCTGTCTATAACCTTTAGCCACCAGACGTGACTTATTTCTGATTACGTTCCCTTCAGCATCCAATTTGTTCTTCCAAATCCATTTGAGACCAATGACGTAGACCCCTGTTGGTCTTTCAACCAGTTCCCATACTTCAAGACGTTTGAATTGGTTGAGTTCTTCTTGCATGGATTCAATCCAGTTGTCTTTTGTCATTGCGTCTTTAATGTTTTTAGGCTCAGATTGGCAGACAATGAGTGCATAAATGCAATGTTCACCATCTGTGTGAAGACGTTGTCTTGTAACGATTGGTTGATTCGGGTTGCCAATAATGTTCTCAAGAGGATGGTATTTTGTCCAATGGTGTGTAGAGGGTTGATGTTGGTATACATTGTGCAAATTTTGAGGATTCAAATGGTTTGTTGATGATTCCGCGACATCAGGTGCAGCAGTTTCATTGGAAAACGGGTTAGTTCAGCTGATGATGGGGTTTGAGGGAAGTTTAAACGGTTGTGACCGGGTTCCAAGTTGTTATGCTCAGAAGCCATTTCTGTAAGTTCATCAAAATTAGCATGAATCATTTCCATAACCTGCTTTGTACGACGATTCCAGATCCAGAAACCCTTAGAATTTTCACAATATCCTATAAAGACTCCAATGTCAGCTTTGGCTTTGAGCTTTCCAAAGTCATCACGATCATTATTTGGGTAGCAAAGGGATCCAAATACATGAAAGTGTTTGAGACTCGGTTTATGGTTGTGAATAAGCTCAAAAGGTGTTTTGTTGTGGCGTTTAGTAACCATTGAACGATTTTGAGTATAGCATGCAGTTGATACATCTTCTGCCCACAAGTAATCTGGAAGTTTAGCATTGATTAACATTGTTCTTGCAGCTTCCACTAACGTACGGTTTCGCCTTTCAACAACTCCGTTTTGTTCTGGTGTACGTGCAATAGATGTCTGATGCTCAATTCCCACTTTCTCATAAAATTCTCGTAGAGTTTGGTTTACAAATTCAGTTCCTTTGTCTGTTCTGATTTGGCGGACGGTGTTTCGGAGCTGAACTTGAATTTTTGTGAGAAAGGTGATGATCATCTGTGGAGCTTGATCTTTACTTCGAAGAAAGTAGACCCAAGTCCATCGTGAGTAGTCATCGACAATTACCAAGATGTAGCGTTTGCCATTAATCGTTTGCACGCGCATCGGGCCACACAAATCCATGTGAAGAAGATGAAGCACATGTTGAGAGCTGTGTTCCACCTTTGAAGGAAAATGAGCACGATTGCTTTTCCCTTGTTCACAAGCTGAGCATAGGTGATCTTTGGAATATCGGAATCTCGGGAGACCTTCAACAAGTTTGTGTCGAGCAAGGTTGGTGATGGTTTGAAAGTTTAAATGTGAGAGACGACGGTGCCATAGCCAGGATTTTGTTGATGTTGCCTTTGAAAGTAGACAGATGGGAGATGAAGCAACCATGTCTTGCATTGAGAGTGTGTATAAACTAGAATTGTGAGAGCCAGACATTAGATCGTTTCCTTGTAGATCACGAATGAAGCAAGTTTTCTCCCGAAAAGAAACTTCCAAATCTCCATCACAGAATTGACCGACTGAAAAGAGATTGTGACCGAGGCCTTCCACATAATAAACCCTTCTAATTTCGATATTGCCATTGATATAATCTCCTTAGCCCATGATAGCAGAGAAGTGATCATTCCCGAATCTGACAGTGCCAATGAACTTTCCAATAAAGTTTGATAACAGTTTAAGATAGCCTGTCATGTGTCAGGAACATCCGCTATCAACAATCCAAAGGATGATCTGTATCACCTGCATTACACACAGACGACACAGATGGAATAGAAGTAGATGTGGAACCCGAAGTGTTAGAGGGTTCCGAAGCAGTTATAGTAGAAATACACACATCAATGATTTTAGGCATCCATTTAAATCCTGGTGTATTATGTATCCATTTCTTCCATCTCCAACTAGTCTTAGCTTTAGTCTTAGTGAATGCACTAGGTGTTACTACATTCCTTGGAGGTGATACGGGAACTACAGGGACATCAATGCGTTTCTTAGAATCTAAGGAGGGCGGTTTACCAAGCACAGACTTAGAAGCATTAGTGGGCCTAGAGGTATTCCGATTCTTAGGATTCTTTAAACGAGACAAGATAGCTCTAGCAACACATTTGTCATGACAATCAGAAAGCATACTTTTACGACAAATAACACAAGAAGCATCAGATTGAATATCAAAAGTACTTAAAATTTAGCATTCGTTACAACACTTTTTCCATTACATTTGTCAGACGTAATATCTAAAGTGGGTGCAACTTGAGTCTTATTCAAAGTCCTATGGTGTTCTTCTACTTCAGCATTCTTTATTGATCTTTTCTTAGGTCGCAACTTCCTATTCTTCCTTGTATTGCTCCTAGGCTGTGAAGTGCAGACGTTTGGAAAAGAGGAAACTATTCCTGTTTCTGTAGAGGGAAGCACATTAGTATCTTGTGTTTTGTCAGTAGGCAATCTGGGTTCACGTTTGCTAAGTGTTACAGGTGCAATTTTCTTAATGATGCTAGGCTGAACTTGTTCATACTTTCCTAACATTTCCCTTAACTTAATGATATTGTGCACCAAATCTTGATTTTCAGAACGAAGATTTCCAGAAAAATTCATGACTTCTTTAGTGTGTGCAAGATAATGATCAAGTTCGTTTGATGCTTCATTACGAGTCTGTTTGAGTAAATCAAATATGACACCATATTCCTTTTTAACTTTTGCAAGTTCTTGTTCATATTTTGAGATTTGACATTTCAAAGACACGTTTTGATCATCCAGTTGCTCAATTTTAGGATTAAACATTTTTGATTGCAACTTATGGATTTTGTTTTGCAAAGCAAGTTCACGATTTTGACAATCTTTTTGACACCATTGAAGAAGACGTTTTGAATTTGAAAGTTCGTTTAACAGTCGTTCATTTTCAACTTTTAAAGACTCGATCTGATGCACATTATCAGTATTCACAACAATATCAACAGAATCAACAGAATCTGCAGAGATATGATCAGATGCATATGCAACAGATTGTAATAAAACAAGATTATTGATATCAGCACAGATAACATCTTCCAAGAGTCGATCAACATCTTTTCTCAA
This sequence comes from Chrysanthemum seticuspe, assembly GCA_019973895.1. Taxonomy (NCBI): domain Eukaryota; kingdom Viridiplantae; phylum Streptophyta; class Magnoliopsida; order Asterales; family Asteraceae; genus Chrysanthemum; species Chrysanthemum seticuspe. The sequence goes on from BPTQ01000003.1 coordinate 158,422,225, forward strand.
CAATTTCTTTTTACGTTTAGTGTTTGAAATCGATGTTTCTGTTTTCTCAAAAACTATTTTCATGAGACCGAGTTCCTTGTGAAAATCCCTTTCCCAATATAGTGCACAAGTTTTCAAATTTTTGACATGGGGTAACAGTGTTTTCTGAAGAATGTCTCTTTGTCTCGCGCCATTGGCGATTGAAATGTTCAACTTTTATTTCAGAATGAAATTCAATCTCACGTTCCAAAATTTTGAGGTCAGATAAGAAAGTGTCAAAGTATTTTATAACGCGACAACTTTCGGCTTTTGTTTTAACTTCACTAAGTGAAGGTAAAGGACCATTAATTTGTGCACCATTGTGTTTGGGACTAACTTCAGACACTGGTGTGATAACAAAAGGTTTGTTAGAAGTATCTTGTTGTGTGACAAAAGTTACGGCTTTTGAATAGTTAAATGGTTTGTTATAAACGATATTTTCCATTTTTGACCGACTCTCGTCATCTGCATCTAATTCCTCCATATGATTATATTCAACAACAGTCATAATTGAATCATCAATTCTATGTTCTGCACTGTAAACTTCAAGATTTGGTTTGAATGCTCTGTTTGAAAACTTAGGTTTGTAATCAGCAAGAATTGGTCCATATCCATTTGGATTTGGTTTAAAAGTAAACTTTTGAATAGTTGTGATTGACTCACCATGTTTATAAACAACATTTCGAAACTCTTTGATTTTGTGTTATCTATTCGTTTCGTGGAATGCTGTTTGTACTCAGAGAACTGTTTTTGACAAGTTAACAACTCAGCCTTGGCTTTTTGAATTTCCAAAGTAAGAGCGTTAAGTTGTTGTTTATGTTCATGTTTCAGTTGTTCTATTTGAGACAACAAAGCATTCTTGGAAGCGGCTAGATCACGTATCTGTCGTTCTAATGATTTTTCGTCTTGATGAGATTTAGCAAAAGCGTCTTCAAAACCTTCTTCACGTTTTTATTGAGTTTTTAAAAAGTTGATTTGTCGAATTAAGCATTCATTATCCCTAATTAACAGTGCATTTTTCTCTTTTAATTTCGTGCAAATTTCCAAACGAGAGTGTTGGTCTTTAATTAAGGTCAGGAGCTCAATTTCTCTATTAGACAGAAGCTCATCTTGTTCAACGTGAGTCTCATCATGATCATTATTTAGATCCTCAAATATAACCACAGAGTCAACTTGATTATCAATATTAACCAAAAGGTTATCTTGATCGTCAAATATAACTACGGGATCTATTTGATAATCATCGGAATAAGATGTGGATGGCTCATGTTGAACACTCTGATCCTTGTCGGATGGAGAAATTGGCGGAGATATCAGATCAGGGATGAGTATATGTTGTTCCGGTACCTGAGACAAGCCATCAGTGTAATACACTGGGCATGTGTCACTCATGTGTAGAGCTTGCATTTGTGCCATCAACATCACTGCTGCATTAGCCTGCAAGTCCTCCATATCATCATCAGAATCTGCATCTGCCATAAAGCTCTGTTCCTTGTTGGTAAGAGTTCCACCAGCTTCATCCTTAAGAGCCAAGAGCAACGCCTCTTTGTGATAAGCATTGCCTCTTGTCCTCGGCTTAGGACATGCATTTTCCAGGTGACCCTTCTTATTGCAGTTATAACAACGAAGACCATTAACCCCATTCTGAGCATTCCCCTGTTCAACCACTTGACCCCTTTGTTGTTGCGGAGCACCCATGTTATTCCTTCCAATAGCATTAAACCCTTGACCACCTCCCATCTGACGACCATAACCACGGTTCTGAACTTCAACGCGTCCATTGTTCACAACAGCTTGATTCCTTGTGTTGGATGAGGAACAAGCGCGATTGTTGGATTTGTTTGTATACCGACCGAAGGCTTTAGCAATCATAACAAATCCTTGTTGCAATTCATCGAAAGCAGCAAAGTCCTCATCAGCTTCACTGTAAAGTGCTTGAGCATTGTTGTTGTTGTATGGAACCAATTGAGTTTGTTGAGGTTGTTGCTATGACTGATCATATGGTGTGATGGTTGCAGTTGGTTGAGGAGCGGGTTGAGGAGCTGTTTGAGGAGGAAGACTAGTTTGATCCCACAAAGCAAGTTTTTGATTATCAGGAATTGACTGTGAAGCCGGGAGTCTACAAATAGTCCTTTCTTTGTCAACTTCTTTTTGGTGAGGCTTCAAATAGTCGTACAATAATCCGTATGTAGCATGATGAAGATTCTTAGCTTGACGGAGAAAAATGACATACTTCTCCCATTCCGGACCAAGACTACTTAGGAACTTAGTGTTGACAGCAATTCGTGGCATGATGATGTTGTGTTTGTCCAAATCATTAATGATGTCTGAAAAAACGATGATGATATTGTTAATACAAATAAGCCGTAAAAACGTTTATTTATATTTTACGATCTTCTATTGTTTTGTCGATAACAAAAGTAAAATCATATTAACGAAACAAATAAAATACGTAAATGGTTTGAACTAATAGTTTTATAACACACTTACGTTTTCACATAAAACACTATAACAAGATTAAGTGATTTTATATTTTAGATACACATGTACAACAACTAGTGTTTACATATTGGCTTAACAAGTTTGAGTAACTCTATGAGTTAGATACATATGTACAACAACTAGTGTTTACATATTGGGTTAATACATACTTATATTAAGTACACTAAAATGGGTAAAAACAAGTATATACTAAAATGGGTAAAAGTAAGTATATACTAAAAAGATAAAAACTAGCAAATGGTTTTGACCCATTACCCATGGTTTTATATATACCACTTACACAAGTTCAATGTATCCTTAAGGTACATTGTATCTAGATTGAAAACCATGGATCAACCCATAACCCATGACCCATGACCCATAACCCAAAATACCCATGGGCAAAGAGGAGCGGACCACGGATCCCTAGCTTTGTGCTAGCCGGATCCCAAGTGGAAGGGATCCGTGGGATCCGGGGAAACAGTAGGTTTTTCCTCTATAAATAGTGAGCCATTTCTTCATTAGATCTCACCCCTCCCCAACATACTTTCTCCCCTGAGTTAAATCTCACTAACCATAGATCCAAGAGATCTATGTTTGTAGTTTTGTTTTTGTGTGATCTTGTAGGTTCCTCTTAAAGGGAAGATCACCACCTTTGAAGTCGAGCAAGCTCAAGTCCATGAGTTGCCAAGCTTCCTCATCATCAAGGCTATTGAAGTCCTCTTGTTGATGATCTCTTTCTTTCTTCAAAGAAGCGTAGTGTTAAAGACATTAGTGAAAGATGTCTCAAGTGTCAAGACGAAGATATTAGTGAAGGGTATCTATCGTCTATAAGATAAGCACTTGTGGTAGGTGCTTAGAAGTCAAGACAAGAAGCATTAGTGAAAGGTGCTTAGAAGTGAAGACACAAGACATTAGTGAAAGGTGTCTTGTAGATCTAATCAAAAGACATTAGTGAAAGGTGTCTTATAGATCTAATCAAAGGCATTAGTGAAAGGTGCCTTAGATGTACATTCGATATGGTGTGTTTCGATGTACTAGATAGACTAGCATTAGATCCAAGGATATTGATGTCCTTGATGATGTTGTAAAGGAGTAGATCTCCTTTGGGATTAGTCGTTGGTGTAGTGTGGTAGTAGTTCCTCCATTGCAATGGAACTAGGTGCTTAGCCTAGTACCTAATAAAGGGTAGGCGACGTTGTGAAGGTGTAGTTCACCTAAGGTGTGAAAGAACTCGGTGGTTAGCCTAGCACCGTATAAAGGGTAGGCGACGTTGTGTTAGGTGTGGTTCGCCTTGGTGTGAAAGAACTCGGTATTTAGCTTTGTACCGGAAAAAGGTTAAGCGACGTTGTGAAGGCTTCTCCGCCATAAGGAGATTGGTGTAGTGATTACAAACTCTCGAGTAGGTGACTCGGGGAGTGGAGTAGGGCAAGGAAGGTGTCCTTGTAGCCGAACCACTATAAATACTCGCGTTGTGGTTTTGTGCTTCTTACTCTTATCTTTTCATTACATATCTTTATATGCTTGTTTATCAACATCCAACACACACAACCAAAAGATTGACATAAGTCGATCTAAATAGTTTAAAAGGAAGTTTTAATTGGTAAAACTATTCAACCCCCCCTTCTAGTTTTCCACAATTGGTATCAGAGCTTCGTTACCAAGTTTCTTGAAGTATATTGTACTTTAAAAACTTGATACGATCCATAGTTAATTGAAAACTACAAAGAAGGTTTTTCATAAAAACAAACACCATGTTTTTCAAAAACGATATGTTTGGATGTTGTTTTGATAAACAATATTTTTTCTCTTTTCACATTAATTGCACTAATCTTCTTTGTGATGTTGATTAGTCAAAGCTCATACCCACCAAGCTTTAGGAGTTGCTTGGTAACAAGAATACCTTCCTTAAGAAGGTATCTTAGACGCAAAGGAGCGGGAATCGTCTAAGTGACATTTGTCATTTGTAAAGACATTCCTAAGTGCATTCGAGGTATGACTTTCTACTTATATCTAAATGATATTAGCTTAGTATATAAGTGTTATTTGTTAGGCTTTTATTTGAGTAGATTTTTTGTGTTTACACATGATTTACATGTAGCTTCGTTAGGAAGCTTGTTTCTCACATACGTGTTGTTTTTCTCGTCTATAGTCATAGTATGTAGAGCTTGTGCTTTATGTCTTCTAATAAAACAAAAACACGAATTTCAAAAATTCTTCCTTCCCTATTAATAAACCCACTCGACGCCCATTTTTTCAACCCTCACCTTTTCAAATTTTCAAATTTTAAAAATTTCCTCTCATTCAAAAACTTCATCTTCCTCCTCATTCCATCTCTTCCTAAACCAAGAAGATCCGTCATCAACATGGTTTACATCGCACTCGTGCTCATCGCCATAACACTCATCGCACTTGTGTTCCCTATGATGAAGTTCACATACGGAGACATTTACTTTGTGTTGTTAATCTATATTGGGGTCATTTACCCAATCATTTGTATCATCCTTAGCATTGAAATGCAATATTATTAATTATCTACTTTATCTAAGATGTTTGTGTTATTATGTGTGTTTCATTTCTTTTGATCTATATGTGTTATATTCTTTCGTGATACATTAGATGTCATGTATGCATGCTAAAAGAAAATGTAGGATAAAACATACTTCATGGTACAATAACCGTAAAACCTATTTTTTTTTTAAAAACTGGTTCTGTTACTACAGATCCACGGATCCCGGAAGTTACACTAGCCGGATCCCTTTTGAAAAGGAACCGTGGGATCCGTCCTACTGGAAAACAGTTTTCATGCAAGATTAAAAACCACTATCTTTCTAAAAGTAATAATCCACTAGAGCTTCAAAACCATGAGTTAGCTAAATACTAATTGTTAATAAAATATCTAGTAAAAACGTTAGATTATTATAGGTTGACCATAAACGTCTTCCCTTATTAACCCATCACTTCTATAGGTTCAACTATGACGCATGAATACGAGTTTGATTTTTCACTCACTAGCGTCTACACCCCGAACATTTCCCTTGAGCCCAACACACCTGGCAATCATGTCCGTGGGTTCAATAATCTCGAAAACCGTCACTTCCATGAAGGACGTATTGTAGACACCTCTCTACAATTCGAAGAAGGTATCAATACCTCCTTCCGAGCCATAGGACTAGAATGTCTTCTTGAAATTAACGAGAAGATATGTCCAAGGTTTATAATGGAATTCTTCCGTCAAGTGGAACTCGTTCGTAACGAGGATCGCTCTTTATCTCTTTGGTTTTATATCAAAAACCAAAAATTCACTTTAAGCCTTGGGCATTTTGCTCACATCCTCCGAATTCCAAACCATGGACAATGTGCCTTCACCGAAGATTGGTCTCTTGACTCTCTCTTAAATTTTCGTGAAGAAAATAGCCCATATTGTTCACACATACCCTCTCCGGAAGAATTAACACGCATGATATGCAAACCTCGACCATATTACTCCAATCCAAACATTATCCATACACGGGATATCCGAGAAGAGTATAAGCCTGCTGCTCTTATTCTACGTGAAAATGTTTGGAGTCTTAGGGGAAATCGAGATATTCTTCCTGCTTGTTGTGCTCACATGTTGTACTGTTTGCTAACACAACAACCATACAATCTCGCCTACTTCTTCGCAAGGCGAATTGCAAATCTTCAAGGCTCCAAGAATAAACTCATTCCTTATGGAATGTTCTTGACACGCCTCTATCACAATGTTATGCACTTCCATCCTCAATTTCAAAGTCCGTTGTACGTACTTGTGAACATGATGATGGAACCGCTAAACATATCTCTCATGAAGACGTTCTTCATTCATGATTCCACCAATACCCATCAATCACATAATGATCCTCCTAGTGAAGACACTCAAGGAACCTAGAATAGTCAAATAGGATCTATTCTACTCTACTCCTTTGTTATCAATGTAATCCTATCTCTTTCATGAAATAAAACATCTTACATTTGATATCCTAGTTTTAGAACTCCTTTAAACAAAACTTGGAATATAATGCACTGTCATGATCATTGCATACCTTTAGTAAAGGTTCTGTCTAGCAGATAGACGGATCCCAAATGTTGTAATAAACGGATCCCTACATCTAGGGAACCGTGGGATCCGGCAAAACAGAAAATGCAATTACAAGCATTATATGTCAAACACATCCCTTAGAACACCTCACACTAAGTTAAACATAGTGTCTTAAGATTGATCAAGACTTTATCAAGATAGGTTGACCTTTCCTACTCTTTCCAACTCACATAGATCACATTCTAAGGCTTTGTTAGATCTATCATTTCAAACCCATCACTCTTCCGCTCTCAAAACTCACACTTCATTTTTTACTTGATTCCTCACAACTAAGTTAGAAATCCTTCGATTATGACAATATTGATCATTAATCAACCTCACCTCAAAATTGATCAAACTTGATCAAATCCTAGTTTTTCCATCTCAAAACCATTAGGATATTTTCCAAAACACAATCCTAAGACACAACCTGATCTCTAGGATCATTTAGATCCATTCAAGTTCAATTGACATCTTTAATGTCATCCTTGGCCATCCATTGGTATTTTTTTCTAGTTCCAAATCCTTCCATAAATAACAATCATTAGCTACACCACTTATTGCCTTCAAACACTTAAGCACCCCTTCATTTAAAACACTTGGGAGAACTGAAACACTCAAGGTGATGTAGGTCTAGGATCTTAGAAACATCATTTCCACTCTTTCATAAACTGCTGAACGCCGGATCCCTAGAACTAGCCTAGACGGATCCCTCTGAGAAGGGAACCGTGGTATCCGGATGACAGTCTATGACAAATCTTGGTAAAACAATCATTTCAACTCATCTTCCTAACTCAAACACTCCATCTCATCTTAAATGAGTTCCTAGAACAGCACAACCTCTGTAGTTGACTCTTGTGCATGCTAATCATCACATTCCAATGAACCTTAGTGGCTTAAGGCTTAAATGCACTTTCCAAATCTTTGGTTTATAAACCACCTTGTTAGGATCTCCATAGTCATCACTCACATCCTAACTTTCAGCCTTTGCAATCTCTTCAAATCATCTCATCATGAGAAAAACCCCAAGTAACAACCTATCCACCAAAGAACCACCCATCAAAAGGGCTCGTGTTGTACACGAAATCTCTTCAGCCGAATCATCTCCGGTCAAACCAATCAAACCAATTCCTAGAAGGTTAGTACCCACAAAATTACCTATGCCAAACACCACCATACCTCCTAGGCCAAACAATATCATCTCCACTAAACCATCTCCATTGGTTCCTAGAGCTATCTCTTTCACATCCCCACAAACATCACCTCACCTCTACAAATTAGAGGATTTACCACCTAGGCCGTCTCATCCACTTCCGCCGACAACATTCTCCTCATTAGGAGGAACAATGATTCAAAATCAAGGTGTTGAGTCAACACTTGCTCCGGCTTCCTTTTCGTCGTTTCCATCATATAATCCTATTTGGATTATAAGAAATCACCAAAGTCAACCACCCGACCTTATGGAAGTTGACACATCTTTACCACCATCATCATTCTTGATCGAACCATTCCTAAATGGACCTCCACCAATCCCTCCATCATTCGAGGCCCCTCAACCCACTTCAATTGATCCTTTGAATATAGCCACTTCATTTCATCCACCACCACTACCTAGCCATGACAAAGATTGCTATCATTGTCAACATGTTGAAAGTTTGATACATGAAGTACGAGAAGACCAACGTTTCATGTTCTATCATCTCCTCGAACATTTCGACGAGATTAAACCTAAACATAACTTGAGCTAGAGGATTATAGTGGTGTCTAAGCTTCAAGCGTTAGTTGGTCTAAGAAATTCCTAGTTATGTATTGTCTATTTTCTTATTTTTGAGTCACGTATATCATAACTCATGTTTTATTAAATGGAATTACATGCTACTTGTTATTTCATTGAGCATATGATTACTTTGTATTCATATCTCATTTGTGTGATAACATTACTTGTTATATCACCTTTGCTGATTTTAGTCATCAGCCAGACGGATCCCTCAGTATTGCCTAGACGGATCCCTACTAGAAGGGAACCGTGGGATCCGTGAAGTCAGAATGTTTTTCTTTATCACATTTGCAGGAATTGTGAATTATACTTGCTTTCTAACCTTTGTTTTGTAGTATTTCAATTCACTCATGAAGACCTTGACATCCTAAAGCTAGGGGGAGCTTTATGTCAAAGCAATACTTTGCAAATTACTTGCAATACTAGATTTACTTTTCATAACTTCCCATTGCAAAGTTGCAATCATCTAGGGGGAGCAAACCTAGTTGCAAATGATCTAGATTAGAATTACTGTCTTGACGCCCTTACTTAGGGATGGACTCGTCAAGGGGGAGTAAGACGAGATCTATTCCCGTTACTTACTCTTTCTTTTTCTCTTTCACATGTTTTTCTTTAAAAACAATGTGTTGCTTTTCTTCAAACACTTTTTGTTTCGACAAAAAGGGGGAGAAGAAAGTAAAAACTACAAATTCAAACGTTTACGAATTTTAGCTTTTCCTTAAAATAATTTTATGTTTTGTCATCAACAAAAAGGGGGAGATTGTTAATACAAATAAGCCGTAAAAACGTTTATTTATATTTTACGATCTTCTATTGTTTTGTCGATAACAAAAGTAAAATCATATTAACGAAACAAATAAAATATGTAAATGGTTTGAACTAATAGTTTTATAACACACTTACGTTTTCACATAAAACACTATAACAAGATTAAGTGATTTTATATTTTAGATACACATGTACAACAACTAGTGTTTACATATTGGCTTAACAAGTTTGAGTAACTCTATGAGTTAGATACATATGTACAACAACTAGTGTTTACATATTGGGTTAATACATACTTATATTAAGTACACTAAAATGGGTAAAAACAAGTATATACTAAAATGGGTAAAAGTAAGTATATACTAAAAAGATAAAAACTAGCAAATGGTTTTGACCCATTACCCATGGTTTTATATATACCACTTACACAAGTTCAATGTATCCTTAAGGTACATTGTATCTAGATTGAAAACCATGGATCAACCCATAACCCATGACCCATGACCCATAACCCAAAATACCCATGGGCAAAGAGGAGCGGACCACGGATCCCTAGCTTTGTGCTAGCCGGATCCCAAGTGGAAGGGATCCTTGGGATCCGGGGAAACAGTAGGTTTTTCCTCTATAAATAGTGAGCCATTTCTTCATTAGATCTCACCCCTCCCCAACATACTTTCTCCCCTGAGTTAAATCTCACTAACCATAGATCCAAGAGATCTATGTTTGTAGTTTTGTTTTTGTGTGATCTTGTAGGTTCCTCTTAAAGGGAAGATCACCACCTTTGAAGTCGAGCAAGCTCAAGTCCATGAGTTGCCAAGCTTCCTCATCATCAAGGCTATTGAAGTCCTCTTGTTGATAATCTCTTTCTTTCTTCAAAGAAGCGTAGTGTTAAAGACATTAGTGAAAGATGTCTCAAGTGTCAAGACGAAGATATTAGTGAAGGGTATCTATCATCTATAAGATAAGCACTTGTGGTAGGTGCTTAGAAGTCAAGACAAGAAGCATTAGTGAAAGGTGCTTAGAAGTGAAGACACAAGACATTAGTGAAAGGTGTCTTGTAGATCTAATCAAAAGACATTAGTGAAAGGTGTCTTATAGATCTAATCAAAGGCATTAGTGAAAGGTGCCTTAGATGTACATTCGATATGGTGTGTTTCGATGTACTAGATAGACTAGCATTAGATCCAAGGATATTGATGTCCTTGATGATGTTGTAAAGGAGTAGATCTCCTTTGGGATTAGTCGTTGGTGTAGTGTGGTAGTAGTTCCTCCATTGCAATGGAACTAGGTGCTTAGCCTAGTACCTAATAAAGGGTAGGCGACGTTGTGAAGGTGTAGTTCACCTAAGGTGTGAAAGAACTCGGTGGTTAGCCTAGCACCGTATAAAGGGTAGGCGACGTTGTGTTAGGTGTGGTTCGCCTTGGTGTGAAAGAACTCGGTATTTAGCTTTGTACCGGAAAAAGGTTAAGCGACGTTGTGAAGGCTTCTCCGCCATAAGGAGATTGGTGTAGTGATTACAAACTCTCGAGTAGGTGACTCGGGGAGTGGAGTAGGGCAAGGAAGGTGTCCTTGTAGCCGAACCACTATAAATACTCGCGTTGTGGTTTTGTGCTTCTTACTCTTATCTTTTCATTACATATCTTTATATGCTTGTTTATCAACATCCAACACACACAACCAAAAGATTGACATAAGTCGATCTAAATAGTTTAAAAGGAAGTTTTAATTGGTAAAACTATTCAACCCCCCCTTCTAGTTTTCCACAGATATGACTCTAATGTCTCTCCTGGTTCAATCATGAAGTGTTCATAAGCCAAGTAGATTTTGGATTCCATGTCTTCCTGATTGAGTGTTGTGCCTTCCATTAGAAGATGAATATGTTCCCACATTGCTTTAGCTGTCTTTTGAGCATCAACACTTCGAAGGATCGGATTGGGTAGTCCCAAAAGGATGTATTGCATTGCTATTTCATCGGCTTCAAAGTGTAGAAGTTCATCACCAGTGAGGTCTGAGATAGTTGCAATGTTGGTGACAACATCTCTTGGGGGATTGGCATCTGGATCTGCGGGTGTAATAACAGTAGGCATCTGAAATGGACCTTCCATAATGACCTTCTTTAAGAACTTTCCATGTGGCTTCTTTAGATCACAAAACCTAAAGAACCTTATCACCCATTGATCATAATTACCGGGAGTGAGCATTGGAGGTCTATCAAGTGAGCCAGCTTCATGAATTGATTGTTGGCTACTTAAGGCTTCACACATCTTGCCAAACCATGTTGGTTCCTTCATAGTACTCCTGGATGGATGTTGATTGTAGAAGTTTTTGTAAGGTTGTACTTGAAGACTAGGTGGTGGTTGAACCATTTGTGGTGGTGGAATTGCTCCAAGTTGTGGAGTATGTTGTTGATTAAATTGTTGTTGATAAATTTGTTGTTGATGATTAAATTGTTGATGTTGTGGACTTAGTTGTTGTTGTTGTTGATGATAAGTGTAAGGAAAATAGTTAGAGTATGGTGGTTGTGACATGTTGAAAACTTGTGTTGTTAAATGGATCTTTGTAGTCGAGTGAAACGATTTTGATGAAGTATCCTTAGGCGTAGAAATCACGTAAAGGCAAGGTAACACTTAGGCGTAAAAACACCAAACTTACGCGTAACAGAAATAGTTACGCGTAGGATTAGCTTACGCGTAAGATATGAGAAACACTAAGGTTACACGTAAACAGAAAGTTAGGCGTAGAAAACTTAGGCGTAGGATTAGCTTATGCGTAAGACAAGGCTTAGGCGTAAGAGTAATCTTATGCGTAAAGAGTTCTACGCGTAAGCTTAAGCTTATGCGTAAAATTAGGGTTTTGCCCAAAAGATCTTTTACACTATCACAGTGTAAAGGATATCCAAAGTCGAAGTGTTTTCAGGCTTATCCAAGCAAGAAAACACTGAGTAAACCACGAAAACTGAAGATCAAACCAAGGATGAGTTACGCGTAAGATTAGGGTTTTCTTACGCGTAAAAGATAGCCAAAACTGATTTCTGCCAACTGATGTTTCCAAACCAGATTTTTGTGATGAAATAGCTTCAATATCACCAAAATGACACAAAAGTGTGAAACTTGATGATCCAAAACTTCTAAACACCTTATGCGTAGATATACACCCACGTATAAAACCAAGCTTAAAAACAATGATCTACGCGTAAAGTTTGAAACTTTTTGCCAAAAACAGATATTTTAACACCTTAAAACGTTGAAAGTACAAGAATCTTGGATTGAAAAGTGTAAAAAATGTGTTTTTAAGCGTGACCAAGTTTAGAACCGTATGTTATGTGTAAGACCAAAACTTACTTCAAAAACAATACCGATTCACCCAACTATTTGGCGATTGATACCATTGTTAGGTCACCATATTAGTAACACAAGCATCAATATAAGAAAGAGATAAGAAGAGATCGGATGAACAACTACCAAACACTATGCGTATGAAATGGAGAAGAGTTATGCGTAATAGTGAAAGAGTAAATTGAACAACCAACCCTCAAGTGAGGGTTATACAAGAGTATTTATAGGGCAAGGAGCTAGGGCAACACATCTAGACTCCTTCCCTTCTTATGGGCTTGGGCCAAGGCTTATGGGCCTTCTACATAAGCCTTAGCTTAATAACTAACATAAAGGCCATATTAAGCTAACTATTACATATGAATCACTAACACTTGAATTAAGGTTTAGGAGTGATTCCAACACATAGTTTTGAAGTTCAGATGCCTAAGCCTTCTATGCCAAAGTTTTGACTCATTTGATGTGGCCTTAGCAAATAATCAAGTCAAACCTCCCCTTGGAACCATGTGCTTTAGATCAACACTGTATATATTCTCTGTCCTTGGAACTCTAAGTAGGATTTGACTTTCATCAACCAACTTAAAGTTTGGGGACATGACAATACATTCAGTGTCAGTAAAAAGGACACTATTCTTCTTGTCACACATTTGTGAAACACTGAAGAGATTGAACTTGAGTTCTTTGACAAAGTACACATCATCAAATTCTAGAGAACCTGTTTTGATCTTTCCTTTTCCAGTGATCTTTCCACCCTTTGGGTTTCTTCCAAAGACACTATTCTTCTTGTCACACATTTAGGACATGTTGCATGTCATGTGCCTAGAGCATCCACTGGCAATCATACCTCTGTCCAATAATTCCACCTGTGGATTGCCCTGCACATAAAATAAGAGAATTAGTTTCTCTTAGGGACCCAAGCCATTATAGACTTGGATCTACCTTGTGCATCTATGTAATTAAATCTTTGGAATACATATGATGCACTATTGACTTTGGAGACATTGTTTAAATCAGATGTCTTTTGTCTCTAAGTCCAACATGTTGAGGCCTTTACAGGATTTCCCTTTGTACCCACAACAGCATTTTTAGACAGATTTGGCTTAGCAGTATTACCTTTCGCCAAGCAGTACTTACAGGTTTTCTTAAAGAAGTATTTACTTTTTGATTTCCCCTGTTATTTAGAAATGATGTGCTTTTATGAATGGGTCTAATTATAGTGGAATGTGCCCTTTTTGAAGCACGTGTCTTTGTATTGTCAGCATTCAATATGGGTCTTGTGGTAGCAGTAGAATTTGATCTAGCAGTATTTACTTTTCTCAGTGCTGATCTCATCAAAACTACTTTTGGAACAAATGCATTCTGAGTATTTGAGTGAGTTGAATTAGCAAAATTAGAATGGTTCACTCTCTTAGCATAGTTCCACACTAGTTTTGTCGATTTTTCTTTTAAGTTATTATGACAAGTATAATGTAAGTGATCAAAACTTCCACAAGTAAAGCAAGGTTTATTATTCATAATAAAATTACTTCCTAATTTATCAGACATTAATTGGTTCCAGTTCCCCTGATTTTCTTTAGGAGTATTTTTATTACAAGACTCTACTGCCTCTACATTTTCTCTAATAGTTGTGGTAGAGACAGTTTTATTTGGGACTCTAGACTTGACACTCTCTTCATCTTCATCATCAGAAACCCAATCCTCAATCACTGGTGCCTCAGACTCTCTTCTAGACTGCTTAGACTCTCTTCCATCAACACTCTTATCTCTAGGGGTCTCAGACACCTTTTCCTTATGGGTATCTGATAAGGATTTAAAACGTACGCTTTTAGGGGGTCATTTAAGCCCTAAATCGGCCACTTTTATATCCATTACTGCTTAATTTCGTTCCTTTTTACTTTTTAGGTCTCTTGGAAGCAAAATGCTAGAATGCAGCGCATTTGGACGAAAAGGAGCAAATACATGAAGAAAATAGCAAAGTCAAAGATCGAAGCCTCTCAAATATGATCAATGGTACCTGACGGCATCCTAATTAAAGGGCGACGTTGTCCCTCTATGAAGACTTGATCAAAACATGCACCAGACGGCTCAGTGAAATTTTTTTTCACATAACCTGACGGTGTCACGTTATAAAGAAGGAGGGCGTCACTCACAGTTTTCAACTCAGATGGCCTAGATCTAGAATCAAGACGACATCCCAACTGAATACCGATGGCGTCACAACTCTAAGGTGACGCCGTCCCATCAATGACTTGGCCCAGACGAAACCCTAATGACGGCGAGCTGACGGCATCCCATGCAAAAGGTGACGCCGTCGCACTTGTAAATCTATATATAGAATTTGATTTTTCTGCATTTATGGAGGTAGACTTTTGGAGAAAAAACCCTAAATCATTTGTAGTCCGAATTGGACAGTATCTTAGGGTCCCATACCCTATTTTACACATCGAGATAAGTTTTTTAATCCAAAGTAACATTATGTCTATCCCTTATTCGATTGATTGTGTGTATACTAGCTTGTTTACCATGTCTATCTAAATTTCTTGTGTGTTTGCTTAGATCTATGAAACCTAGTTATTGATTATTGTTAGGTTGTTTCTTATCTTAATTGTAAATTGGCTTAGGAGTGCAACTAGGCATCATTCGTTGTATTTAATGCTTGAGTATGCTTTATGATTGTGTAGCTTATGAATGAAATAGCTTAGGCTTGCCGATTTTGTATGTCATAAACGAGAGATAACCTCAAAGAACTAGGGACTATACATACCCTACGACCTTAGGAATACAACGCATTAAGATAAGGTGTGACAATTCAACCGGCCAATAAAAGATAACTAGGGGTAATAGTATCTAGGTAAACACATTTTTAATCATCATACGAGCACACATTAAAGAGACATAGCTACCCGCAGTGATTAGATAAATTAGATAATTAGATAAGTATAAGTAATCGGTAGAAGTACCACCCCCAAACCAATTGCCCCGAGATATTTACCTTAGCTTTCTAAAAAACCATAAAAGATAAAAAGAATCATCCTCAACCCCCACCTTCTCGTAATATATTTCTTACTAGCATTCCTATTCCCCTAGAGAACGATATCAATCCTCGAGGCTTACCCAATACTACACTACAATGATTAGGTTCACTGCCTAGGTGGTTGAAAAACTTGCTCGAAGAAAAGGAAGATTCCTTTGACCCCGAACATGCTTCGTACGCGCATCAAGTTTTTGGCGCTGCTGCCGGGGAATAGAATAGCTAGTTAGATTTTTATCTCGTTTAGGTTCCCTTGCTTGATTCCTATCAAGTAAGATTTTTTCTCATTTTCATTAGCTTCCTTGTAGTCTATCCCCCTTCTTCGTGACTTTGTTCGTAACCCCATCACTTTTCATCATGGAAGTTGATAACCCACCACCAAATCAACCATCGTCATAACCGTAATGTTAGAATCAATGAGCTTCAAGATTTACGTGGGGTATTTGAGAATACAATTAGGGATGCTATTGAAAAAGCGGTTAGTGCTTCAGTTGTTGGCTCCATGATTAGCAATAGTTCAAGTGGTGACTTAGTAAATGAGTTTGAGAATGAGGAGACTAGTGCCTATTTCAATCGTTACCCCACTAAGGAAGAAATTGCCTACCACCAATACATCATTGACAATCCTCGATCACCCATCATTAGAATATACCCAAAGATTAGGAGTGGAAATCCCTGGAACATAAAAATCCCTTGTATGATTGGATATAGGACTGTCGAGCATGCTTACACAGATACGGACTCTCCCATCAATGTGATGTCATCAGTTGTTTACTATGACATAATGAATGAGCGACTTAAGATTAGGAGGGACCCTAAGTATCCCGGTGGGGTTTGCAATTTTGTAGGAAGGGTCAAGGATGTACACGTCTTTGTAGGAAACTTCACCTACTTAGTTGATTTTATGGTTCTAGAAGATAAAGGATGTGTCATCGACTATAGCTTGTCCCAAGTTGTGTTAGGAAAACCGTTTGTTGACAAATCTAAGTTAAGCTATAACAAGTCCAAGAGAACGATTAGATTTGCGAAAGGGGACGATGAAATTACATATAGGATGCCTTGGAAGATGAACGGTTATGGCCCTGTATCCCTCTATGAGCGAGATAACATTAGAGCTTTTGAGGAAAAGAGCAAAGAAGATGTTGAAAAAGGCTTGAACTTTATGTGGGAGAAAAGGAGGCTCTACTATAGGGATTGTTTGACCCTAGGACCTAGGTATAGAGCGGATGAGAATTTTGTCAATATGATAGAGTTTTCATTGAGGATGAAAAACGAGAAAACGTAAGAGCACGACTTCGAGTCTAACTACAAGACTCGTAAATAAAGAAAAGCGCTTTGTGGGAGGCAACTCATGCTTAATTGTTTGCTTGTTTGTGTGTCGTATGTCTTTTTCACTGTTGTTTATTCTCATATTTGATTTTGTGAAAATGCTTTATTTTATCCATAACCTCGTCTTAATTACATATAAAGGTATTTTACAAAAAGATAAGTGTAGGGAAGATCACATACATTTTTTAAGAACATGAACATGAGAATTACAATTAGTGAAATTGATATATATGTGTGTTTGTTCGAGTCAAATGCTTGTATCGAGTCATAATGGATGTTTGGCAGGAATTTTTACAGGTTTTAAAGATGTAATTTTTCCAGAATTTTTCCAGAAAAACGCAGCAGACCAGTTTTTGTCAGGACAACCTGACGGCGTCAGGATTAAAGCTTGACGACGTCAGGTTAAGCAGAAACAGTTTATCATTTTTTTCGTTTTCTGTGCTACTTATAAATTTGTGGAAATTCTCAGGTCTTGATTTTCCATAAAAACTGCAAACATACATTCCACAGGCATTATATCTTACTTGCTTTCTAGTGTAGTTGTGTCATATATAGTTTTACCGCCAATTTTACGCGAAGGTTTCGTTTGTTTTCTTAAGTGTGCAGGTTATATTTGGCAAGAAGAAGAAACACAACATTGGATGAAGCTTATTACTTATGCATTCTTCTTGAAAAATAATTTAACTACAACTTCACACAGATCCTACCGAGCTAATCAGGGGAGTACTAGTTTCTTTTCCTTACTTACCTTCCTTTATCATAACTTTGATATTTTCGGGGAGCATTGGGGACAATGTTCAGTTTAAGTGTAGGGAGGGAGAATAAAACGGGAACTTAGAAACTATTCACTCACTTGATTATTTTTCTTGTCTTTGGTAATTTGTGTAATAAACTATGATAAATATCTGTTAGGGCAACTTTAGCACCAAATTTATATTTTTTTTATGCCATATACGAGCTAAACTTTAGTCTTAATAAAGCGTCTTATGGATAGGAATTATATGACTAGCACAAAAACCGTTTACCACTCAAATTCCACCCAAAAAATGTGAGGTTCGCCCCTAGATCTTTAGGAATAAAAGCATTCACCTTTAATGCTTAGAGAGTGTACCGGTAGTATAATAGATTCTAGAACTTGTTTTGTGATGCATTCCAAGATCGCTAGTGAAACTACACTTGTGTAGTTAGGAATAACTAAGTTATAAGAGGTATTAGGATAACCCTTGTTTGAAACCTGTATTATAATTACTTCTTCCACATCGGTTGAGTAATTACCCCACACCCTTGCGATGTACTCATCTTTAGTACATGATACCCCTATTTAACCCCTCAGAGCCTATCCTTTTCGTGGTTCTCGTGATGTTTCAGTTTTCCGAAATATCAATGAAGAGCATAGTTTATAATCCACCCCCAAATGTACACCCAAATCGCCTTAGCCTACCTTGTATGCACTCATTTTTAGTGCATTATTGTTATCATTACTTAACCCTTAGTTCAAATATCTAGCTACTTGCATGGTTGCTAAGTCGAGTCATATCTTTTGTACACAGTTTTGGGATGATTGGGACTCATGGGTAAAAGTAATATTTTCAAATTGGGTAATTTAGTGTTAGAGAAATAAAAACTCAAGTGTAGGGATGCTCTTATAAATCCCTTATATTTTGATGTTATCGTAGAGGATGGTAAAGTAAAAAAAAAAAAAAAAAAAAAAAAAAAGTGTTTGAAAAAATGAAGAAAAAAACATACGGGCTACGATCCTACATCTATCTTCATGCCCCCTAACTTATAAATTGATTGGCCAAAAACACATTTACTTGAGGACAAGCAAATACCAAGTGTATGGATATTTGATAAGGATTTAAAACGTACGCTTTTAGGGGGTCATTTAAGCCCTAAATCGACCACTTTTATATCCGTTACTGGTTAGTTTCATTCCTTTTCACTTTTTAGGTCTCTTGGAAGCAAAATGCCGGAATGAAGCACATTTGGACGAAAAGGAGCAAATACATGAAAAAAATGGCAAATTCAAAGATCGAAGCCTCTCAAAGCTGATCAACAGTACCTGACGGCGTCCCAATTAAAGGGCGACGCCGTCCCTCTATGAAGACTTGATCAAAACATGCACCAGACGGCTCAGTGGAAATTTTTTTCACATAACCTGATGGCGTCACGTTATAAAGAAGGAGGGTGTCACTCACTGTTTTCAACTCAGAAAGCCCAGATCTAGAATCAAGACGGCGTCCCAACTGAAGACTGACAGTGTCACAACTCTAAGGTAATGCCGCCCCATCGATGACTTAGCCCAGAAGAAACCCCAACGACGGCGAGCTGACGGCGTCCCATGCAAAAGGTGACGCCGTCGCACTTGTAAATCTATATATAGAATTCGATTTTTCTGCATTTAAGGAGGTAGACTTTTGCAGAAAAAACCCTAAATCATTTGTAGTCCGAATTGGACAGTATCTTAGGGTCCCATACCCTATTTTACACGTCTTTTAATCCAAAGTAACATTATGTCTATCCCTTATTTAATTGATTGTGTGTATGTTTGCTTGTTTACCATGTCTAGCTAAATTTCTTATGTGTTTGCTTAGATCTATGAAACCTAGTTATTGATTATTGTTAGGTTGTTTTTTATCTTAATTGTAAATTGGCTTAGGAGTGCAACTAGGCATTATTTGTTGTATTTAATGCTTGAGTATGCTTTATGAATGTGAGGCTTATGAATGAAATAGCTTAGGCTTGCCGATTTCGTATGTCATAAGCGAGAGATAACCTCAAAGAACTAGGGACTACGCATACCCTACGACCTTAGGAATACAACGCGTTAAGATAAGGTGTGACAATTCAACCGACCAATAAAAGATAACTAGGGAGTAATAGTATCTAGGTAAACACATTTCTAATCATCATACGAGCACACGCCAAATAGAAATAGCTACCCGTAGTAATGAGATAAATTAGATAAGTAGAAGTAATCGGTAGAAGTACCACCCCCAAACCAATTGCCTCGAGATATTTACCTTAGCTTTCTAAAAAACCATAAAAAGATAAAAAGAATCATCCTCAACCCCCACCTTCTCGTAATATATTTCTTACTAGCATTCCTATTCCCCTAGAGAACGAGATCAATCCCCGAGGCTTACCCAATACTACACTACAACGATTAGGTTCACTACCTAGGTGGTTGAAAAACTTGCTCGAAGAAAAGGAAGTTTCCTTTGACCCTGAATGCGCTTCATACGCGCATCATTATCACTACTCTTTTCTTCCCCAGTAAAAGACAATTCAGACATAGGGGGACAAAAATTACTAGAATGATGAGGAGCAGCTTCACTATAACAGCCTATTCCCTTTCTATATCCTATCTTGTTGTACATGTTAAAGATCTGAGTGTCTATCATTTTATTGAATTCCTTAGACTGATATTCATGTCTTTCAACATATAATTCAATGCTATCCTTTTCCATCTCAACCTTTTCCTTTTCAGTTTGAACTTGATTTAATTTAGTTTTAAGTTCATTTATGGTCTAATCTCTTAAGAAGTTGTTGCCCACTTTATCAGAAACAGTCATTTACAAGCTTCTTCCAGTCCTCTAAAGAAATTGTTTTGCCCTCATAGTGAGCATGGCCATTTGCCACCTAAGATCCATCTCTTCAACATCATCAGGATGGATCTGTTGAGTGTCCTCATTTGCCAGTTGAGTAACAGAACTTTGACTGGCAAAGAATGAGCACACTGCAACATCATTCAGATTTTCACCTCCAGCAGCACTTCCTATTGAACTAGCAGCACCTCCTTCCTTAGCAGCAGAGACATCCACCATTGTGCTGCTAATGCTATTTGATGAAATAAATGCCAAGTTGTTTGAACCTTTGCTTGAACTTGACTTTTGCTTCATTTCAGCCTCATAGACTGATGTGCTATTTCATCATGCTTTTAATATTTATAAAACTTAGATAACTTAGGATAGACACATACTAACGGGCAGAGAACCCGATCAGATGTAGTAAAGCCTTAGGTAAATCCGAGTATCGTCCTATGAGAGCTGTGACCTTGAAAGAACTAAGATGATTAGAAATGATATTGATAATATATTGGTATGACAAAGTTGTTATAATTCATCGATAGGGTAAAGAGATAGATAAACGAAGCTTAACGAAGAATACAAATATGAATTGGTTCTCGATATGAAGGTTCAATATAGTGGTTAATTATCACCAGACTCTTTTTGTCAATTCGTCATGGCCTATGGTTCTTAGATTCCTCACCAAGATGAACAGGTCACCCGGGATCATTCGGCAACCTAATAGCAGTCATTAAGCACCAAATCTACTAGATCTAGACGGTGGGAACCCGACCGTTAGGAACTTAGATTCCCCATAACCTCTTAAATACCTCTACTTGATAGGTGATCATTTGGTCAGTTCGCACACGAAGAGTGGTTGTACTATGGCTAATTCCTCCCATACTTCGCAATCTATCAGACTGGGTCAGTTGGTCATATCTCACAGCCCTTTAGATACTACCAAGCTTATAATACTACCAAGGCTAGCGATTTATGAAAAGACTAGCAAATGTCTATAAAGAATTAAAGAGAATAACAATAACATAAATGCAAACTTCAATTAATGATAAGAATTCATAGTATAATTCCTAGAAAAATATAAAAAGAATTCAAACTCGAATACAATGGAAATCGTAGACGAGGACTTCCTTATTCAGTGCTCCTATGCCATGCTTTTTCTTCTGTGTTTTGATCTCCCCAAACCCTAGAAGGTTTGGGAAAGGAGAGATAATTAAAACTGGTGAAACCTTCGACTATTTATAGGTAGTTACGTTGTAACTCTTCAATCTTTAGTGCTTATCCATGGTTACGGCGTAACCTTAGCTGGGATTATGTCGTAGCTTTCGTAAATCATGTGTATTTCTTCATTACGGCGTAACCTGAGCTGAGGGTTACGCCGTAGTCTTTGTCAATTGGGTGTTTATCAGTTGTTACGCCGTAACCTTAGTTGAGGGTTACGCCGTAGCCTTCAAAATCTTTAGTTACGTCGTAACTTCATCACTTGGTTACGCCGTAGTTAAGCGACAACTCATTCATAGGGCTTGAAAACGTCCAATTACAGCTTCCTTACATAGAATAGGTCCTGAAATGAAATAATAAGGAATAAGGATGTTTTCACTAGTATTTTACTCAAAATGTGATGATAAAGGGGGAAATTAACGCTTAGAAAATCAGGACTATTTTATGTTATCAAATATCCCCCCACTTAAACTCTACTTGCCCTCAAGTAGACCAGTTTAGACTGCAAAAGATACATCCTCAATGAATGCGCAGTTAAAATTTCCATGCTAGAATATTAATAAGAGCCGAACACCTCAAGAAATGGGAATGAAAATACTCTCACTCTCATCCTATTCTAAGTGTTAATTTCGGGGTGATCACTCAATTGCACGGACATAGTAAGTATTCTATCATAAGCTTGGCAATTACACACAACTCCACCACTATAGCTAAGGTTAAGACAGATTTTAGAAAGTAATGTTGGGTTATAGTGATTCAAAAGGCTTTAGGGTGGTGTCATTACTAACGTGTCACGACGAAGTGGACAAAATCAATGATACATGACCAAATCCATGGCCAAGATATCAAGGATTGCTTGCTGCATCACCTAGACACGCTTCACGACAAAAATGGTAAGGTAAGGCATGGGATATTTTAATGGGTGTAAAAGAAAAAGAAAACAAATAGTCTTATCTTAAAACCGAGTTGCCATCGCCCCACCGTTAATCCAAGGTTCATCTTCATAATATATGTCACTGGAATCCACCATTATTCTTTCTTGAACTATTCTTCCAACCTTCGAATGTGATCGAGAAGATTATTCTCAACGCCAATTTCTTTAATTTATATAGTGCTTATAATTCATCGCACTGTAACGCAATAAATCTTTTTTTTTTTTTTTTTTTTGCATCCCCTACCTGAACTGAGCATAAGGAGATAACTTGGGGGCCTTTGACGATCTTCAGTAAGATGTAGATGATTATGTACGCCTCTCGAAACTTTATTTCGAACCTCGAACTAGGGCGAACAATGACTTCAAGATAAAAAGGTAAGACTAAACGGTAAGCTAAGGTGTAAGGGTGTAACGAAAATAAGGGTTAGAAAATGAAAGGATAGGCTCAAAAAGGGGTGTAACTAGGGGTATCTTGCACTAAAGGTGAGTGCAACAAAAAGGGTTAACATGGAGGTCGAAGAGCCAATGTGACTAATCGATAAACGCACACAAGTGAACACATATGGGCTATTTGGCTTTAATCCTAAATCATTTACTTTTTTTAAATCACCTCTTCAAAATGCACCAAGCTAACTTGATACACTACTCGTCTATGGTCTTGAAGTGATGTAAAAGCCAAGTTCTAAAGTTTACAATACTATCGGCACACTCAATATTTGGTAGATATGGGTAAAATGGGGAAATGGAAAGGCTAAATCTCACCAATGGAAATAAGGGTTATAGTGTGCTCGGCTTTATGTAATTCTAGATTGGTTAAAAATATGACAAAAATTTTCAAATGAGCTTAAAATTTTGAAACAACCTAGAAAATTAGGGCAAGTAAGTTAAGCAATCATACACTTCATTTCTATTCCTGTCCCTCCACTTGAAGTGTACAAAGTCCCATTTGTACGAAGAAAAAGAAAAAATAAAATAGAAATGAAAAATAATCAAGAAAGAAATAAACTCCCCTCTCAAATGCTTGCCCAAGATGTCTCACTAAAGGTTGAAGGTGGGTCATGGGGTGGCTAATGCGTATCGTTTCCGGAGACTACACCTTAACTATTGTATAGCCTCAAAATTTTCCTACAGCAGCAGAGGTTACGGCGTATCTGACCCTAAGGTTACGCCGTAATTCCATCACATAATCAAAACCTGCACAAAATACATGGAAAATTTTGTACCCTATGGGTACAATCGATAATTAAGCATACAAACATCCTAATAATTCAGTTATTACAGACATAAGTATCAAATTGTTTCAAATTATTCCAACAAACAAGGGAATCAATCGTTCCTGTGAAGATCATGATCCATGGAGTGAAATTGGGTGGGATCGAACGGGGTGCTTGTGGTGCTACCAGGAGTGGGATCGGCCTGCATGAATGCCACTCCTCCTTGGATGCCAATGTCGGGGATGTCGCGCTGGTACACATACTCCGGACCCAGCCATCTAGGGTGGCTCAAGTGCATGTTCTGGAGCATTTGGCTAGTCCGATCTGCACTCCAGTTAAAGAAGTCCTGCTTGAGCTGCTTCACTTGATCCATGGTACCTGCAAAACCTTCAAATTGGTTACTAGGACCATATAAACCCACCCCGAGGCTATCAATTTCCTCATTGAAGTGGGTAGCCATTCCCTCGATCCTCTCGTCGATGATCTGTAAGCTTTCCCCCACATTCACGTGTGCCCTTCTTCGTCCCCTAGGCACCTGCTCCTCGACATCCTCTTCGGCTTCACCACCAGCACCACTATCTTCCCCGACTTCTCTCCTCGGGGATGTCCTAGCTAACTCAATCACTCCATACATGTCCTGGGTACAAATCTCGAACTCAACTAGTTTACTCAATCCAATCAAGCTAGTCTCCCTACCACGGGACACCCGAGCCAAAGCCGCATCAGTCATCAAATCATAGCTCCTAGCCAACCTCCCAATGAAATGAGCCCCCTGAATTGGGCTCCTAGCTGTAAACCCCTTAGCACCACTGCCCATAAACCTCGCCAAATAGTAGGGGACATCGATGTTGTTCCCCCCTTCTATGCCTTTCATGAGGTATAAATCATCCATAGTCATTTTCTCCTTAGCAGAGTGCCTTGCTCGAATAGAGCAAGCAAGGAGGCGGTGCACCAATCGACGAATGGGATTCCTAACCATTTTGTAGGATGGTGGCTGCTTAGAATCATAACCATCCATGATAGCAATCTGGTTAAAATAGGCTGCAGTGTCCTGAGTTTCATCCCTACGCCTCCAACAAGTGTTGTAAAACCTTCGAAAAGCTTCCGACTCCATTTCTTCTTGAGTATACAAGTCCATTCTCACAATAAATTGCCTTAGAGTCAAACTCCTTCTCACACCTCCAAGTTGGAAAAACAACGACTCCACATCATCATCCTCAATCTCAGTTAGAAACTCAACACTAGCAAGGAACTCCCGGACATATTCCGGAATGACCGGCTCTGTGATCCTAAAAAGCCTTAACCACGCATTGCATGTGAACTCCCCTGCTGTACATGTGAACTTAATCGTGCAGAATTTCCTCAACTTCCTACCAGCTTTCCCATTTGCCAAACTATCAAACGCATCAAAATCAAGGGCTTCCGGTTGACTAATATCTTTCCTCCTCAATTTCTCGAACTCGTTAAGGCACAATTGCCTAATTCCTGCTTCTTCGTATGCCAGAAACCTAAACCAACTAGCGGGGTTGTTTGCGCCTGTAAATAAGACAGAAAACAGTAAGTGCAGACCTTACTGATGCAAAGCTACGGCGTAACCACCATTACGGTTACGCCGTAATTAGATAATTCCTGAAGTTACGGCGTAAATTAACGCAATGGTTACGCCGTAATTACAGATTTCAGCAGTTACGACGTAACTTACCCCCAGTTACGATGTAACTTTCCCCAGAAACTCAGCACCTCAGATGGTCAAATTAAGCAATAGATTACGCCGGAACCATCAATTTTTTCAAGTGGTAAATTTTTTTTATAGATTTTTAACCTATTAGTGCTGAGGGACCGCGCCTAACCCACTAGGTTTGTGTTTGACCCAAAACCCTTTTAAATTAAGTCAAAACATTCTAAACGACCCATAGTGATAGGACACGAATCAAAATAACATGGGGAAATCATCATAATCATCAATTAATCAAACCAATAGCGATAATATACTCAAATAAGCAAGATCCCTAAAATATTAAAATATAAACCCTAATTGAATAATCGAAATAAACGAATCAAAAAGAGTAGTAATCGATCTTACCAGCCATGGTGAATGAAGAGATGAAAAAATCTTGATAAAAAAATCTTTGAGAGAAAAAATTACTGTTTTGGTAGGCGGTGAAAAGGTTTTGCGTAAAACCTAGTTTTTAATATGTATAAGGTTTTATACCGCCAGGAGGATACGGCGTAATTGAATTAATAGTTACGCCGTAACTAATATTTTCATAATATTAATTGTTGTAAAAAGGGTTACGTCGTAATCCTAGTATAGATTACGCCGTAACTAAATAATATTATTTTTAATTTTTTAATAAAAGATTTAATTATTAGAAATCTGATTATATAGTTGTTACGTCGTAGCTCTAAAGAGGAGTTACGTCGTAACTAAATAATTAAAACTTTTATATATTTAATTTTTTAATAATTATAATATGGTTACGTCGTAACTCTTAAAAGAAGTTACGCTGTAACTAATAGCAATCGGAGGATAAATTTGTAATATTGCAATATGAGAGATTGAGAAACGTACCTTATGGAAGTGCTCAAATCTCTTAATGAAGTAAATATGATATACCTTAGATCTTCCAATAACTGCTCCCCGGCAGCGGTGCCAAAAAGTTGATGTGCTATTTCATCCTGCTTTTAATATTTATAAAACTTAGATAACTTAGGATAGACACATACTAATGGGCAGAGAACTCGATCAGATGTAGTAAAGCCTTAGGTAAATCCGAGTATCGTCCCAAGAGAGCTGTGACCTTGAAAGAACTAAGATGATTAGAAATGATATTGATAATATATTGGTATGACAAAGTTGTTATAATTCATCGATATGCTACTATTCTACTCATACAGACACCAGAAATTTAGGGTAAAGAGATAGATAAACGAAGCTTAACGAAGAATACAAATATGAATTGGTTCTCGATATGAAGGTTCAATATAGTGGTTAATTATCACCAGACTCCTTTGGTCAATTCGTCATGGCCTATGGTTCTTAGATTCCTCACCAAGATGAACAGGTCACCCGGGATCATTCGGCAACCTAATAGCAGTCACTAAGCACCAAATCTACTAGGTCTAGACGGTGGGAACCCGGCCGTTAGGAACTTAGATTCCCCCTAACCTCTTAAATACCTCCACTTGATAGGTGATCATTTGGTCAGTTCGCACACGAAGATTGGTTGTACTATGGTCAATTCCTCCCATACTTTGCAATCTATCAGACTGGGGTCAGTTGGTCATATCTCCCAGCCCTTTAGATACTACCAAGCTTATAATACTACCAAGGCTAGCGATTTATGAAAAGACTAGCAAATGTCTATAAAGAATTAAAGAGAATAACAATAACATAAATGCAAACTTCAATTAATGATATGAATTCATAGTATAAGTCCTAGAAAAATATAAAAAGAATTCAAACTCGAATACAATGGAAATCGTAGACGAGGACTTCGTTATTCAGTGCTCCTAAGCCATGCTTTTTCTTCTGTGTTTTGATCTCCCCAAACCCTAGAAGGTTTGGGAAAGGAGAGATAATTAAAACTGGTGAAACATTCGACTATTTATAGGCTCCGATACTAGTTACGGCGTAACCTTATTAGGTAGTTACGTCGTAACTCTTCAATATTTAGAGCTTATCCATGGTTACAGCGTAACCTTAGCTGGGATTACGCCGTAGCTTTCATAAATCATGTGTATTTCTTCATTACGGCGTAACCTGAGCTGAGGCTTACGCCGTAGTCTTTGTCAATTGGGTGTTTATTAGTTGTTACAGCGTAACCTTAGCTGAGGGTTACACCGTAGCCTTCATAATCTTTAGTTACGTCGTAACTTCATCACTTGGTTACACCGTAGTTAAGCGACAACTCATTCATAGGGCTTGAAAATGTCCAATTATAGCTTCCTTACATAGAATAGGTCTTAAATGAAATAATAAGGAATAAGGATGTTTTCACTAGTATTTTACTCAAAATGTGATGATAAAGGGGGAAATTACCGCTTAGAAAATCAGGACTATTTGATGTTATCGGTTTCAACTTTGGAGCAAATTTTGACTTTGGAAACAATATATGCGAATAACCCATGAAAATTTAGTCCTAGGAAGATCTGCAAATAAAATCAAACACAATCTATTGTGATTCAAAGCATTGCTGTAAAACTTTATTGTAATTCTATTCGCCCTCGAGTCTCTTGCTAGAGTGTTATCAATAAAAGGCCATTAAAAAAGGTCACTTGCTTAAAATATTTCATAAAAATACAGTAGCACTTGATGTTATAAGAATGATTTCTGTTGGGAATTCTGTGAAACAGTGATTCTGCTGATCGAGAAACAATGGATTCTGCTGAAGAAGAGTTTCTGCTGAAGTACTATAAACATACAAAAGTAGGAACTATGCTGAAGTTATTCTACTGAAGTAGTGGAGATACAGGTCTGCTAAAGTACTGAAGCTGTGGAATCTATTGAAGTAGTGAAGCAGCTGAAGTACTGAAGCCATGGATTCTGCTGAAGTACTGAAGCCATGGATTCTGCTAAAGTAGTGAAGCCGTGTATCTGCTGAAGTAGTGAAGCTATGGAATCTGCTGATGTAGTAAAGAGTGGATTCTGCTGAAGTTATATTTCTGGATTGGGCTGCTGATGTAGTAAAGAGTGGATCCGGACTCAACTAGAGTGTATAGTAACAATGATTGAACATGCACAGCGGAATAATAAGAACACAATCAAAGTTACCAACAAGGTTTTTCAAATAAAACTAATGATCCTCTATGGATCTTTACACCCTCACTAAAGAGGTTTTCCTTGAATATTATTATGAAAAG
Organism: Chrysanthemum seticuspe; assembly: GCA_019973895.1. Lineage (NCBI taxonomy): Eukaryota > Viridiplantae > Streptophyta > Magnoliopsida > Asterales > Asteraceae > Chrysanthemum > Chrysanthemum seticuspe. Next base: position 158,450,879 of record BPTQ01000003.1, read on the forward strand.
TTATTTCAATACAATAGACCTAAGTTCCTTTTATAGACAAGGAACACTATTCCCTTTCTTGGGAAAAGAACAAGCATGCAAATAAATAAATGCAAACACATATAGACTACGCATGCACCTAGACAAGCATGCAACTAAGCATTTGTTTTGTCCCATACACATGCCCATGCTACCTTGGGCAGTACAATAATAAAGATGGGCTAATATATAAATAATACAGCGCCTGCCTTTCTTACGTGGATTCACACTATCAGCAGAATCACGATTTCTGCTTTACTACTTCAGCAGAAATATAACTTCAGCAGAATCCACTCTTTACTACATCAGCAGATTCCATAGCTTCACTACTTCAGCAGATACACGGCTTCACTACTTTAGCAGAATCCATGGCTTCAGTACTTCAGCAGAATCCATGGCTTCAGTACTTCAGCTGCTTCACTACTTCAGTAGATTCCACAGCTTCAGTACTTTAGCAGACCTGTATCTCCACTACTTCAGTAGAATAACTTCAGCATAGTTCCTACTTTTGTATGTTTATAGTACTTCAGCAGAAACTCTTCTTCAGCAGAATCCATTGTTTCTCGATCAGCAGAATCACTGTTTCACAGAATTCCCAACAATCCTCCCCTAAACTGGAATTTAAATGAGACTGATTGGAGAATCCAAGAGGATTGTATCATTTAAGTTCCAGTTTCCAGATCTTTAAAAAGTTCAGAACTAGAGGATTGTACCAACAAATGACAAAAATTTCCCAACAATCCTTCCCAACAATCTTTAACACTTCAGAACTAGAGGATTGTACTCGAACATCAGCAGCAAAGAAACAAAATAATTACATCTCTATGATGACACAACTTTTGAAACACCAGATCTTTGCAGCAACAAATGACATAATGTACATCAATACATATCAGTTTCAAACTATTCTCATCACATCCAGGTGTGTTAACTCCTGTGAGAGGTGAATCATCGAAAATAATGGATTTGATATCTCTTTACCAATAGCCATTACTACTGGAGTAGCCAAATGTTTAAATTCGAAAACCATGGTACACTGATAACCATCTGATTTATTGGCAAACCAGCAACCATATAAACGGATTTGACATGTCTTTACCTGGAGCCGTTTGCTCAGGACTAGCCAACTCTTTGATGGAATGCCGTCATCATCATGGTGAGTTGATTACCATTTATGGATTTCCGCAGCCTTTACCACAAGCCATAATCTTGTGGGCTAGCCAACTCTTGTGTCAGAAAGACATGGTGAGATGAAGACCATTAGGTGTGGTAATTAACCAACACCAAAACCTGTAAGTTTGAGAAGAAACTGAACACAGGCAGGCAGCTTTTTTTTTTTTTTTTTTTTTTTTTTTTTTTTTTTTTTTTAATAACTAAGATTAAGAAGGAATAAAAATAACCAAAACAAGTAAAAGTTACCAACAAGCAGCAGCAGAAACCAAATACAGTTGTAGTGTCAGCCGAAACACTAAGCCTCCCCTTAGGCGTATGAGGATCCAACAGCTGCAAAAATGGTTAGAATACAAAAACAATACAACTATAAGCCTCCCCTTAGGCTTATGCCTCCCCTCAATCAATGCACCTGACAAAGACTATTGTTCTTGGGTACCCAGAATGAACCTTTCCTTTGAGTTTTCCAAGAATAACATGTTGAGGGCTTAACCACAGTTGTCACACTAACTCCACCATGTGCCTTGGTCATATGAGATACATAAGGTGTATATGACTTAAAATAAGAACTTTTAGGTCTATAGGGCATAAGCCTAGCCTTACTGTTCCACCAACCAGTAGTCACTGGTGAAGAATATCCTCCACCAGAGTGAACTGGAAAAGGCCTATGAAGCCTGTCAGCAGAAACAGATGCATACGCCTGTGGTTCACCAGTAGGAACTGGTTTACCTGCTCTCACATGTGCAGCTTTGGGAACAAATGGAGGAATACTAGCAACATTAGTCCATGTGGGTCTAGAAGTCTTATGGCCAGAGGAAACACCCATCTTTTTCTCATGATAATCACAGTCTTTAATAAGATGGAGTTTACTACCACACACAAAACAAGATTTCTTCTTAAAAGGCTTATTCTTAACACAACTTTGTTTATCACATTTAAACTTATCAGAAACAAAATTAGCATCAAAATTGTGTTTAACAGAATAAGTAACTGGCTTAGTTTTGAGCTCATCATTAGCTACTTTGGACTTGGGTGTAGTCTTGGGTGTATGCCTAGGTGAGTCAGACTTTTCACTTGAATCACATGAGGTATAGTCAGTGGACTTTAAATCTGACGACTTGTCACTTTCAGAACAAGAGACAGAGTCATTAGGTTTGCTATTGAGATCTAGTAAGTCACTTGACTTTTTGCCATATAAATGGTGTGATCCATCAAAGTCAGAAGTGGATAGGTCACTAGGCATGAATTCACCTCTAATGGGTCCAGGGACAGCATGTAAATCACCTTCTTTTACAAAATTAGCTAATCCTGCTGGTGTAGATTTACGAGTGTCATCCCTAGCTTCTAAGCCAACATACTTCTTGAAACCTAAAGCGACAGTAGAGTTAGCAGATTGACTGCTATAGATGAAGCTGGCTAAATTATCACCTGACATTAACCATTCTTTATGTCTAGCAATTTCCTCATCTAGTTTCTCTTTTAGCACTTGGTTTTCAGCAATAGCATCATCTTTTTCTTTCATAGTACATTTTAATGTACCATTAGCAATATCTAGATCAATGCGTAACCCCCTTATCTTTTCTTCATAGGCTAATTGATTCTTTTGAAACCATACCTTTTGTCTTTCTAATGTTTTTAATGACAGTTTATAAGCTTCATTATCAACATAGCATGCATTGTACTTAGGTTTCATTTCATCATAGGCTTCCTTAAGTTCATTATATCTCTCTTTACAACTATAATCACAAGTATGTACCTGAGAGATTCCCATGAAAGCAATTGGCGGACAGGCAAATCCTTCAGCATAACCTTCAGCATCAACTTCCTTGCTCATCTTCTTGAAATCAGCCTTTTCACCATACCTTGCTTTGAGTGCATTCCATATAAGATTTCCATCATCTATATGGCGAAAGTCTGCTACATGATCAGCAGGAATAGATTTAAGCAAGATAGTGCAGGCCTTTGACTCTCTTTGTACAGCAATGTGTTCATCCGCAGTCGTTGGAGGACGAATAATGTAGTTACCATCACGATCACTTCCAATCCTTTTTAAACTGTTGCCATTTTGGATCACCTTCCAGATATTCATATCATTATTCATGATCCAGTGTTTCATCTTCTTAGCCCAGACTTCGTACTCATCATCCATCAAATAAGGAAATATAACATCATCCCTATTATTATCAAATTCTGCCATGTTGAGGAGAAAAGATTGCACAGAGCTGAATGTAGCAGTAAAATTCCAGCAACAACCTTATGAACTTCAGCAGAAACAATAAAATAGTGGGGACCAAAATTTTGTTTAACCTTACGTAAACCTTCAGCAGCAACGGCGGAGAGAAAAAAAATTTGACTACACGTGTGATCTCATGTGATAGACCTCTACACTTTGTAACCCACGTGATAACCCAATAGACCAATCAAATTAATGATCCACACCATAACAATCATACATCACCCCACATTGAATTTCAGCAGAAATGAATAAAAATTCTGTCAGCCAATCAGGTAACCCTTTTCCCCACGTCAACCAACCAAAACCCTCGTGGGTTACGAACACAGTCAAAGTGTTTATATCATACCACGACAAGAATATGGAAATCAAATTATAAACCCCATCAATCTTTTATGAATTCGTTTTTTTTTTTTTTTTTTTTTTTTTTTTAAGTAAACTGCAAATTTTCATTAACTGGAAATTAAAGAGTGCAAATTAAAATGACAATGAAATTTTTAAAGTGGGACTAGAACAAGACATTCTAGACTAAAAACTAAAAACTAAATTAAAACTAAAAAAACTACTTACTAACTGCCTTATTCATTGGCATACAAACTATTTATACTAAAAGCTAGGTCTTCCCTTTCTTGGGAAAACCAAGATCCGGACTCAACTAGAGTGTATAGTAACAATGATTGAACATGCACAGCGGAATAATAAGAACACAATCAAAGTTACCAACAAGGTTTTTCAAATAAAACTAATGATCCTCTATGGATCTTTACACCCTCACTAAAGAGGTTTTCCTTGAATATTATTATGAAAAGTTATTTCAATACAATAGACCTAAGTTCCTTTTATAGACAAGGAACACTATTCCCTTTCTTGGGAAAAGAACAAGCATGCAAATAAATAAATGCAAACACATATAGACTACGCATGCACCTAGACAAGCATGCAACTAAGCATTTGTTTTGTCCCATACACATGCCCATGCTACCTTGGGCAGTACAATAATAAAGATGGGCTAATATATAAATAATACAGCGCCTGCCTTTCTTACGTGGATTTACACTATCAGCAGAATCACGATTTCTGCTTTACTACTTCAGCAGAAATATAACTTCAGCAGAATCCACTCTTTACTACATCAGCAGATTCCATAGCTTCACTACTTCAGCAGATACACGGCTTCACTACTTTAGCAGAATCCATGGCTTCAGTACTTCAGCAGAATCCATGGCTTCAGTACTTCAGCTGCTTCACTACTTCAGTAGATTCCACAGCTTCAGTACTTTAGCAGACCTGTATCTCCACTACTTCAGTAGAATAACTTCAGCATAGTTCCTACTTTTGTATGTTTATAGTACTTTAGCAGAAACTCTTCTTCAGCAGAATCCATTGTTTCTCGATCAGCAGAATAACTGTTTCACAGAATTCCCAACAATTTCTGTTAATGGAACTTAAAATCAAACATACATGAATCGGTTCAGTTTTGTTTAAAATATTTAGTCTCGAACCCCGGCTTACTTAGATTTTATTAGTTTTTCAGATTTATAAAAAACTAAATTAAGCAAGGTCATTCTGCAAGTTTGGAATTGAAGTGCCAGTAATTAGATGAAAGAATGGGACTCGGATTTGATTATGGTTCTGAACCGGACTATACTGGACTAAAAAGTAAGAACTAAGCTTTGAAGAATATAAACTTGATTGTACTAACATGCAAATAAGATAAACTGATAATTATATTCAAGAGCCGTACACACATTAACATTAATGCATACACATCTTATTTGTTGGAAATGTATATATTTACAAACATGTGAATGTCCGGATTCGAACTCGTGACCACGGGATTGCACACATTAGCGAATGAGAATTAAAGTTAATAATTAATGTTTATGTTTACGATTAATTATTGCACATTAAGTCCGGTTAACGATCGTTAAGTATTTAACGGAAAAATGACTAACGACCGTTAAATGAAAAGAGAAGGACTAGTAATGGAAAATCTTGAAAGTGAAAAGTTATGGGTTTTCTTTGGGCTTGCATAGTGGCCGGCCATAGGGGCTTCTCCAAGCCCTAATCCATAACTCATTCCCAAAGTTTCCCATCTACTATATAAACAAGGTTAGGTTCTAGGGTTTCACACACTTTGTGCATTGAATTAACCCTAGATCTCTCTTCTCCTCTCTCTTGTCCCATATTCGGCCGAACACCCCTTGTAAGGGAGTTTGGTTTCGTTTTTCTTAAACGAGGACTTGTGTTAGATCTAGCAATCGCTTGATTCGTTGGTTAATTCGTGTGTACAAGAACGTGGTAGTAAGACACTATTCTTACACCATATTGGTTTGAGTTGTAGAACGGTAAGGGACAACTCTTCAAACCACTTCTTTGTTTTGCTCAAAGGATCTAACATTCGCAAGAGGTACGTTACGCATACTTTCAGTTAATTATTTATTTGTTATGATATTTAGTCTTCCGCTGTGTACTCTTGATGTCTTTATGTTTTATTGTATTTTATATATCATAAACTCAACAGTGGCATCACGAGCCTTGTATAACAAGTAATTAATTACTGAAACACATAAATAAAATAAACATGTTGTGTTATTATTTGTATGCATAGATCTAGGGTTTGCAATCCTAAACCCTAATTTTTTAAGGGGGGGCGTTTATTTTGGTGCCCTAATTAGGGTTTTGTAAACTAAAGTTTTAATTGGATTAGAAACCCTAAGATGCATGCAACTTTATGTGTTTATGCGTAACTCTGTTTTAATTGCATTAATTGTTAAGTGTAATTTTATGTCCATGATAATTATCTGCATGTTTTATCATGGATCTGCTTTTATTGTATGTCTTTCTTGTTTAAGTGATATACACTAAATTATGATAGATCTAAAATTGGGGAAGACCTCAATCATTATTAATTTAATAGGATTTATCTAAAACGTTTGCATGTGGCTATTTGGTATGCATGACTTTTATTTGTTATGCATTCATTGTTTATATGTTTATTTTTACAAATACTTGCTTGTTTGTTATGTGTAACAAGAGGGTATTTTTACAAGAAAAATAAACTGACCTAAACAATGGTGAAACATGTATTTTTAAGAATAGTAATCATAATCGTTTAATTGATTTGTGACTTTGGTACAAATGACTGAAAGGCTCACCCATGTGAATGAACTATAAAGGGGTTAATAAAGAAGTGCGCACAGTCACACTGAAAGGATGTCTAAGGTTATGCTTTAGCGCTTACCTGGTCCTCTGCCCCCTGTAAGTTCAAATGGAGCTACTTAGTACGCCATTATATGTGCAAGCTCATCTTAAGGGCGAATTAGTTTTAATTCCATGAGCCACTTCGGTGGTAATTATCCGAAACACTAAGTGTTTACACTTATGCAAAAGTACGGTATAATGGATGATAATTAACACTAAATTCCTTGATTGGTGAATCCAATACCTCAATTAAAGTTTGATGATGAAAAGCTTAAACATTAAAACAAGATATAAATGTTTTAATAAAAACTATGCTACAAAGATGAATGCATGACATCTTTGTACATATTTGATTTGACATCAAAATATATTACCCTTTAAATTTAAGTTATATGCCATCCAACAAAACGGAAACACCTAAGATTACTTTCTATTTGCGTGAGAACGTGACTTAGATCGTAATCAAAGGGTAAAATGTTCACGTGTCGTGAGAACGGGCATGGACGATTTTGCAGTTTCTTAAGTTGGACAACTTAATTGAGTTAGGCGGTGAGAACTGGCAACTCAAGGCATAAGATGGGATAAAACATGTTTACATGGCAATTGAAATTGGCTATATGTAAATCCCATAAATCTAGGAATTGCAATTGAAATTGGCAATTGAGCAAAAGCTCTACCATTTTGTATAAGGTTCATTACTAACAGATCAACTGATGTGATGAGATTATGACAATTTGGATCCTAGTTTTCAATAAATATTAATTGGTTATATGAATATGAACCTTGGGTATTTAATTGTTTATTGAAAAGGAAAATTATCAAAATACTAATTATGGTTTTTTGAACTTTTTCTGTAGATGGCTCATCAACCTGAAAACACTATGAGCTTAATGAGTGCCGCTTTCAAAGATATGATTGGAAGGGACAAGCTGACTGGCCCTAATTTCAATGATTGGCATCGTTCACTTAGGATTATCCTTCGTGTTGCCAAAAGGGTTGAAATTTTGACTACACCTCTGCCTGATGCTCCTCCCAACGGCAACTGCTCTTGAATTAGAGGCATATCGTGTTGAATATGAGAAGCACAATGATGTGGCGTGTCTAATGCTTTCGGGGATGTCTGCTTAATTGCAAAAACAATTTGAGCACTATCCGCCTATGAGCATGCTAGATGAACTCAAACGTATGTTTGAGAAGCCATCAGCAGCTGAACTGTATGAACTAATTGAAAAGGTTCACAGCTGCAAGCAGGAGGTTGGCAAATCTGTCTCTGACCACGTCCTCGAGATGAAACGTCACTTGGACCAATTGGAGAAGCTCGGTTGTGGTTACTCGAATGATGTATGTGTCGGCCTCATCAATCACTCCCTTAATCAGGAACGATTTGGTGATTTTGTCCGAAATTTTAACATGCATTGCACGGGGAAGACAATGAATGAGTTACATGCAATGCTTGTAGACTACTAGAAGAGATTGCCAAAGAAGGCTCCTACACCTGCTGTGCTCGCAATACAGGGTGGTAGGGTGAATAAGCCTAAGCCGCAAGCAGATAAGAAAGGGAAAGGAAAAGGAAAGGGGAAACAAGTTGTCATCCCACCAGCTCCTAAGAAGAACCCTGGAAAGAAAAAGGAGAATCCTAAGAAGGATTTATCTTGCCACCACTGCAACTCACCGGGTCACTGGAAGCGGAACTGTCCAGTTTATCTGAATGAGTGCCTTCAGAATAAAAATAAGATGGTGCCTAGCTCATCAGGTATTTTTATGTTTGAATTATTTTCTTTTCCTCATAAGCAAAATTCCTGGATATATGATACAGGATGTGGTACTCACATCTGTAATACATCGCAGGGACTTAGAGGGGCAAAGAAGCTGACCTGTGGAGAGAGATACTTGTACGTTGGAAATGGAAAGCGTGCAGCTGTCGAAGCCATAGGGACTTTTGATTTAGTGTTCCCTTCGGGCTTAATTTTGGAACTAAATAATTGTCATTATGCACCCTCCATTGTTAGGGGTGTCATTTCAGTTTCTTTGTTAAAAGATATTGGTTTTGTGCACACTTTTACCAGTTATGGAATTTCAGTTTCTTTAAATAATGTTTTTTACTTTAATGCAATTCTTATGCTTGGTGTGTTTGAAATTGATATGGATGGTTGTATATCCAATGAAAATAATTCGTTGTATAGCATTAGCAATAAGAAGAGCAAGTTGAACTGTGACTCTTCTTATCTTTGGCATTGTCGCCTTCCCATATTGGCAAGAAACGCATGGAAAAGCTGCAACACGATGGGCTTTTACAAACGGTCAATGATGAATCATTTGAAAAATGCGAGTCTTGCATACCTGGGAAGATGACAAGGAAATGTTGGGAATTCTGTGAAACAGTGATTCTGCTGATCGAGAAACAATGGATTCTGCTGAAGAAGAGTTTCTGTTGAAGTACTATAAACATACAAAAGTAGGAACTATGCTGAAGTTATTCTACTGAAGTAGTGGAGATACAGGTCTGCTAAAGTACTGAAGCTGTGGAATCTACTGAAGTAGTGAAGCAGCTGAAGTACTGAAGCCATGGATTCTGCTGAAGTACTGAAGCCATGGATTCTGCTAAAGTAGTGAAGCCGTGTATCTGCTGAAGTAGTGAAGCTATGGAATCTGCTGATGTAGTAAAGAGTGGATTCTGCTGAAGTTATATTTCTGCTGAAGTAGTAAAGCAGAAATCGTGATTCTGCTGATAGTGTGAATCCACGTAAGAAAGGCAGGCGCTGTATTATTTATATATTAGCCCATCTTTATTATTGTACTGCCCAAGGTAGCATGGGCATGTGTATGGGACAAAACAAATGCTTAGTTGCATGCTTGTCTAGGTGCATGCGTAGTCTATATGTGTTTGCATTTATTTATTTGCATGCTTGTTCTTTTCCCAAGAAAGGGAATAGTGTTCCTTGTCTATAAAAGGAACTTAGGTCTATTGTATTGAAATAACTTTTCATAATAATATTCAAGGAAAACCTCTTTAGTGAGGGTGTAAAGATCCATAGAGGATCATTAGTTTTATTTGAAAAACTAAAGTGTATAGTAAAACTAATGATCCACTCTTTAACAGGAAACCTTTTTCACCACAAGTGGAAAGGGCTTCTGATCTACTTGGATTAATACACACTGATGTGTGTGGTCCACTTAGACATGTGTCAAAACGTGGTGTTGTCTACTTCTTAACCTTTACGGATGATTTCAGTCGTTATGGTTATGTTTATTTACTTAAACATAAACATGAAGTCTTTGAAACATTTAAGGTTTTCAAAAGTGAAGTCGAATTACAACTTGGAAAGAAGATTAAAGCTCTTCGATCCCGATAGAGGTGGTGAGTATATAAGTCAAGAGTTCAAAGATTACTTAGCTGAGTGTGGAATTATCCAGCATCTCACATCTCCTTATACTCCACAACAAAATGGTGTATCTGAAAGGAGAAATCGTGGCTTACTTGACATGGTACGATCAATGTTTGAACTTACGACTCTTCCTTTTACTTTTTGGGATTATGCCCTTGAAACTGCTATTCGCATTTTGAATATGGTTCCAACAAAGAAGGTTGTTAAAACTCCATATGAAATATGGATAGGAAAAGCTCCCAACTTTTCTTACTTAAAGGTCTGGGGATGTGAGGCGTTTGTTAAACGTGACACACCTGATAAGCTCCAAGCCAGATCTGTTAAGTGTATCTTTGTAGAATACCCTAAGGAAACTATGGGTTACTACTTTTACTACCCAGCTGAGAACAAAGTCATAGTGGCTAGGTATGGAGATTTCCGTGAAAGGAATCTCATATCTCAAGAACTCAGTGGGAGAGTATATGATCTGGAAAATGATCAAGAAGATACAACACCTTCTGAAAATACTAGCCAACTTCAAGAAGAACCTGAAAGCTTAGGTGCTCCTCCTGAAGTTGTTCCCATTCGTAGGTCTGAAAGGACTATACGTGCACCTGACCGTCTATGTCTTAACGTAGAGGTGGAGGAAAATATAGTTGGGGATCTTAATGAACCTGCCAACTATAAGGCTGCCATGGCTGATCCTGAAAAGGATAAATGGCAGATTGCTATGAATGGGGAAATGCAATCCATGAAAGATAATGATGTCTGGATTGAAGTTGACCTTCCTCCCAATGCTAAAGTCATTGGAAGTAAGTGGATCTTCAAGAAGAAAACTGACATGGATGGCAATGTACACACCTACAAGGCTCATCTGGTGGCTAAAGGTTTTACTCAAACCTATGGCATTGACTACGAGGAGACATTCTCTCCTGTAGCGGACATAAGAGCTATTAGGATTCTCATAGCTATAGCTGCACACTATGACTATGAGATTTGGCAAATGGATGTCAAAACCGCTTTTCTGAATGGCCGTCTAGATGAAGACATCTATATGGCACAGCCGGAGGGGTTTGTGAATCCGTTATTTCCTAACCGTGTATGCAAGCTTAAGAGGTCCATTTATGGACTGAAGCAAGCATCAAGGCAATGGAATAAAAGATTCGATGGAGAAATCAAAAGTTTTGGATTTACTCAGAATCTTGATGAGCTGTGTGTATATCACAAAGCTAGTGGGAGTCGTGTTACTTTCCTTATTCTATATGTCGATGACATATTAATCATGGGAAATCATATACCAAGTCTGAATGAGGTGAAAGCCTATCTTGGTAAATGTTTTTCGATGAAAGACTTAGGGGAAGAAGCATATATACTCGGAATCAAGATCTACAGGGATAGATCAAGGCGGCTAATTGGTTTAAGCCAAAGTGCTTACATTGACAAAATATTGAAGAGATTCAATATGCAAAATTCCAAGAAGGGATTGTTGCCAATGCAAGTAAATCATGGTTTGAGCAGCCAAGGCTCTGCTTCAACACCTGCAGAGGTGGCGCGTATGAAGAAAGTTCCTTATGCTTCGGCTGTAGGATCTATCATGTATGCGGTACGATGCACAAGGCCTGATGTGGCGTTTGCTCAAAACTTGACCAGTCGGTATCAACAGAATCCGGGTGAAATTCACTGGACTGCTGTTAAACATATTCTCAAGTACCTTAGGGCTTCAAGAGATATCTTCATAGTGTATGGGGGAAATCCAGAAGCAGAACTGTCTGTTACAGGTTACTGCTATGCATCCTGGAAGTGTGACAAAGATGATACGAAGTCTCAGACGGGTTACATATTTGTCATCAATGGAGGTGCTGTGGATTGGAAGAGCAAGAAACAGACAACACTTGCAATGTCTGCTACAAAAAGTGAGTACATAGCGGCGTCTGAGGCTGCCATGGAAGCTGTTTGGATAAGGAAGTTTGTTTCGGGGCTTGGTGTTATGCCGTCGATTGAAAATCCTATTAAAGTATATTGTGACAATTCAGCTGCAATTACTTTTGCCCATGAACCTGGAGTCATGAAGGGCACCAGACACTATCCTAGACAATATCACTATGTTCGAGAGCAAGTCGAGATAGGTGAAATTGAGTTGCTCAAAGTTCACACAGATGATAACCTAGAAGATCCGTTAACGAAGGCCTTACCTGGTGAAAAACTTAATCATTTGTCTGATAAGTTTGGACTTCGTTTAGCTAGTAGTTTCATGCCCATCTGTGACTAAGTATTTTAGATAAAGGATATTGTAAACATTATTATTGAAATGAAATAAAGTATTTTTGTTATGTTTATTATTCATTTATTATGATGTTGTCCTATTTTTGCATGTTTAAATCCTTGAATAACTTAAGTTATTCTAAAGAGTCCGTTGTCAATCAATAACATGGGAATGATATTGAATTAAGACAAATCTGAGTATTAGTTAGAATATACTTGAAAGTATATTGATGCGTAGCATGACTAATTTCAGATGATATTCAATGTATTGAGTATAAGAATAATCCCACCCGCATGATAATACTTTATGGATCTTTGTCATTAAGTATATCATGGATATTTATCCTCTGACTTGAGATACAAGAGATATGTCATGGATGTAGTGCATTTTTGTGAAGCAATCTAACGCTATACGTAACTGGTAGTTATAAGGGTTGTTTTCAGAAGTGTTGCGAAATTTATGAATCCTGCTTGTAGTCAAAATGGGATTTGTTTCCTTCAAATTTATTTTGAAGTATAATACTACTGGGGCCCTCGTAGGGTTGTTAAGATGTTTGCATGGCCATGCCCAAGGTCTTCTGGAATATGTTCAGAAGAATTGGTAATCTTAATCAATCACATAAAGCGAGAAACAGAATAGTTAATTAAGAAATGAGTTAGATCCATATTCTTATTAACATGGTATTAGAAACAAAAGGATGAATATGATGATGAATCATCAAACTTGGTTTTTCTCCAGAAAACTATACACGAGTTGTACCGGGGGCATTGGCGTGTTGCTAGACGCTAACCAATGTCATTTCACGTTTTGTAAACATATCCAAGTGGGAGCTGTTGGAAATGTATATATTTACAAACATGTGAATGTCCGGATTCGAACTCGTGACCACGGGATTGCACACATTAGCGAATGAGAATTAAAGTTAGTAATTAATGTTTATGTTTACCATTAATTATTGCACATTAAGTCCGGTTAACGATCGTTAAGTATTTAACGGAAAAATGACTAACGACCGTTAAATGAAAAGAGAAGGACTAGTAATGGAAAATCTTGAAAGTGAAAAGTTATGGGTTTTCTTTGGGCTTGCATAGTGGCCGGCCATAGGGGCTTCTCCAAGCCCTAATCCATAACTTGTTCCCAAAGTTTCCCATCTACTATATAAACAAGGTTAGGTTCTAGGGTTTCACACACTTTGTGCATTGAATTAACCCTAGATCTCTCATCTCCTCTCTCTTGTCCCATATTCGGCCGAACACCCCTTGTAAGGGAGTTTGGTTTCGTTTTTCTTAAACGAGGACTTGTGTTAGATCTAGCAATCGCTTGATTCGTTGGTTAATTCGTGTGTACAAGAACGTGGTAGTAAGACACTATTCTTACACCATATTGGTTTGAGTTGTAGAACGGTAAGGGACAACTCTTCAAACCACTTCTTTGTTTTGCTCAAAGGATCTGACATTCGCAAGAGGTACGTTACGCATACTTTCAGTTAATTATTTATTTGGTATGATCTTTAGTCTTCCGCTGTGTACTCTTGATGTCTTTATGTTTTATTGTATTTTATATATCATAAACTCAACATTATTAACATAGCAAATGAAGATCTAACATGTAGATCCAACATGTAGATCGATATTTATACTCGCCTTCTTGAAGATGATGTTAAATTTTCTTACGGACAAGTAGCAGAATATTACATATAGAGACCCGCGTTAAGCAACCTTTGAGATGGGATAAGTATGAGTGGTTTAATTTTCTTTAATGTCAGGCCAAATTTGTCGGAGAGGTCAAGTGTTTCAGTACCCTTGGGCAAGCTCCAGTCGAATGAATGCAAGAACGATGCCAAGATATGCATTTGCATTTTATCTCCTAATGAAATACCTGGACACACTCTTCTCCCTGATCCAAATGGAAGGAATTTGATATTATTCCCGTTGTAACCATATTTGTGTGTCTCGTCATTGGTCAAGAACCTGTCCGGATTAAATTCCAAAGGATTATCCCAATAGTGAGGATCACGTTGCATTGACCAAATATTCAGAAGGACATGAGAGCCCTTTGGGATAGTGTATCCCCCAACTATGCAATCCTCATGTGGGGACCGTTGGGCTAAGAGAGGGCCTAAAGGGTGCAACCGTGCTGTTTCCTTACATGTTGCACTTAAGTATTGTAATTTCGAGAGATGAGATTCTTCAACAATGTTATTGACTCCTACAACTTCTACTAATTCTTCTTGAATCCTTCTCATTACTATAGGATGTCTCATGATCTCTGTCATTGCCCATTCTATCGATCCGACTGTAGTCTCGATTCCTCCAAACAAAACGTCCTGATTAACAAATCGAATTAAATTTCATTAACCACATTGTCACCAAAATTAGTGGTTGTCGTTTGAAATGATTATGAATAATAAAATAGTATGAATTAATACTTAAAAGAAAATTATTTTTTTTTATTTTTTGAAATCGCACGAAGTCATCAATTTTTTTTTTAACTTCGACTAAGTTTTGCAAGTTTTCATATGCAGTGATTAAAAACATTCCAAACTTTAATAAGGAATCACAAATGAAGTAAAAAAATTAATACTTTCTTTAGATTTATACTTCTTCAGAGGTTATATATATTTTCTGGAATTTAAAAAAAAAAAAAAAAAAAAAAAAAAAAACGCGTAGATAGTCGATCATTTAGGTCATTTTCCCGTAACTCAAGTAAGCTTTATTACCGTGAAAAGTGCCTTTATTTGGTCCCAGCCAAGCTTTTTCTGGTCCTTGAGCTCTAACATGATCTGTAGGGTATCTTTCTTTCCGTCAAGGGCAATTCCATCATCCACCTTTTTAGAGTTAGATTTGATTCGATCTTCAATCACGTTTGTGTATAGTTGGTCCAACCTCTTGAAGTGTTTCATCATCTCCCGTTCTACACCTTGTAGATCAAGCCATGCAAGATATGGGAAGAAATCAGACACATTCGGTTGTAAGATAAGTCGTATGATCTCTGATGCCATTATATAAAGTTCAGCCCCAAAATTTCCGTCTTTCAAGCCTATGTTGTCTGATGAGTTTTGCCAAAGCATGCTAATGATCACGTTTAACACTGTTGAGAAACAAATCTCGCTAATGTTAATTGCGGTCCCGAATTTACTATAAACATTCTTGATTGTTTTTCTAACTTCATATCTTCTGAAAGGACTACATGCTTCAAGATTCTTGCTGTTTAAGACCTCACTGACCAATATCTTACGAAGGTCGTGCCAGTTTGAGTTACTGGAAAATGATATATCTTTGCCTCCATAAGTGATTATCCAGGTAGTATATGTTGGAATGCGGAGAGTGAAGTTATTGTCTTGGTCACGGAGCACCTCCTTTGCTATCTCTAGGTTGTTAATGACAATATAACGCCTGCTTCCCATATGGAACTTGAAGATGGGGCCGTAGGCGTGAGCCATGGTGGTGAACTGTTTGTGCAAGTCACGACCAAGAAATGGAAGGTACCCGACAATTGGCAACTCACGGGGACCTGGTGGTAACGGTGGTGACGAGCTTGAAAGTGTCAACTTGTACCATAAAGCAGCAAAAATTAGTACTGAAGTGGTGACAACTACCATAAGTGTAGGCTCGTTGTTGCTCACCACTTCCCGCACCCATGACTCGTGGTTGGTAATTAGTTTTGCCATTTATGCCAGGGATATGATAAAAGTATATACAACTTGATCAATGTCTATCTGCTTTTATACTTAGCCCAAGGTTATTATGGACAATGCATTATACTAGTTTGTTTGAGATACTTTTGCATGTCAAAATTAACGGTTTAAACTCATTCATCTATATATATACTACTTATAATGCACGAAGACACTTCACTCTTAATTTTAAGACGTACAAGAAATTAGGCAGAGTTTACAACAATTTAATGCACCCAATTTTCAGAATTACAACAAAGTAAGCATATTGTATAACAAAATAAAGCGTAGTGTCATTTTAAGACCAAAATTTTATCAAACAACATTAATGCTATTAAAAACACCCATTCACCAAAAATTACAACCATTTAAGCACAATTTACAATAGCTGCAACCAATTTTCAGATTTACAACAAATTAAGCATAGTATACAACAAAATAAACATGATGTAATTTTTAAACTTTCAGACTTACAACATTAATGCTATTAAAGTGGTCAATGTTATTAATGACTATAATGACTACTACTTACAAGAAAAAAGAAACATAGTGTACAACACTTTAATGCACATAATTTTCATACGTAAAAGACAAGAAGCATAGTGTACAACAAAACACCACATTAATGCTATTTAATGTAGTCAATTATTTAACTGGTCAATAAATACAATTAATATAGTTATTAAAACACCACTTACATAAAAAATACAAATTATTAAGCATATTGTACAATCAAATTAAACATAATTCCTGCATTAAATTTCACTACTGCAAATAATAAAGCACATTATACAAATATTCAAGCCCGAACGGGCAACGGGCCAAATGGGCTTGAGCCCGAAACGGCGCGGACCAAACGGACTGGAGCCCGAGCAGACACGAGCCACCGGGTTCGAGCCCGAACGGGCACGGGCTATACGAAATTCTTGATATCCGTAAATTTGTTAAAAAGAACATAATAAACTAAAATACATTATTCCTCAAAAAAAATTATTTCAAGGTAACCGCCGCTGCAACGCGCGGGTACCTAAATAGTTCATATTGTTTTAAAAATACATTTTTCCACCTCACACTACACGAAAAAGGTATTTTAGTGATATTTTTTAATGACACATGTAATAAGTGTGAGCAAAAGCCCATATACCCTCACACTTTTAGAAAAAGTGTGAACATAGTTTAAGTTTTATCCACATATTTTGAAAGTGTAAGTTTTGTCTACACTTTAAAAAAGTGTGATGAGATATGAAATTTTATCTACACTTTTTGTAAAGTATAAGTAAAAGCTCATGTTTTGCCTACACTTTTTTAAAGTATAAGTAAAGGTTAGTGTATTAGTTACGCTTTTTATTAAGTGTAACAAAGGTATAATTTTACATACACTTTCTAATAACTTTGAGCAAATGTATCATTTTACCTTTTAAAAAAGTGAATAAATGTTTAGGTTTAACACACAACTTTACATAATATTAGTAGATATATTAATAAAAATATGCAAATGAGTTTAATTTAGTTTTTTTAAATAGTAATTAATTCTTAACCAAATAATTATAAAAAAAAGTTTTACAAATTAAATTCACAAAACAATATTGGCATGGTTTTTTTTTTTCATTACAAATACAAATTATCACATATATAAATTTAAATCATTGGTACAAAAAGTGGTACTGGTTACTTCAAAATGTGTGACGATATGCATATAGTCACACAGGTTTTTTTTTTTTTTTTTGGTGTTTGTCACCAAAGGTCGTGCTACCATAGGAATCCTACGGTGGCATTGATGAGTTCGTGGCTAAATATTCAAATTTGCATGTGGCTAAATATTCAATAAAAAAAATAGTAGTCTCTTTTAAATAATGTGTGACAAATTTGACTATATGATTTAGCCACATACACAATTACTTCATGTGACCATATATGGATATTGGTCACACTGTAAAATTATGTGACATATATTTGTCACATACGTGTATATATATATATATATATATATATATATATATATATATATATATATATATATATATATATATATATATATATATATATATATATATATATATATATATAGTCTGACTAATGTTTCAAACATATTTGTATCTGTCACACGTCTTAAATTATAAGTGACTAAATAATCAACAAAAAATTACCATTTTTCTCTAGTCACATAAATATTCAAATGTGTGACAATGAAATTCCTAAATGGTCACACAAAATGAGTTCAAGTGTGGTTGTTTATTTTATTCTGGTACATTTAGTCACATAAATATCTGACTGTGTGGCCGTTCAAAAAACATGTGTGACAAAATCCCAGATTTGTACTAGTGACTCGATGTCTATTCCCTTTAACATAAGTTATATATATATGATTTTATTTTATAAACATTACATACTTTATAAAAAGAGATTTTTTTTAAGTAAACACTTTACTTCCATTTTTACCAAAATGAACAATCTAAACCCGTTTTTACCAAAATCTACGCTTTGGGCGAGCAAATATGGGCGAGCAGACATTTGCTCTCCATGCTCTTTGTCTTGTAGCTGAAAATGGTGAGCAAACATGAGGCGATCAAGCATTTTCTCTCCATGTTCTTTGTCTTGTAGCAAGGCTAAGAGCAATTGGGAGGGAGAGCAAAGCATTTGATCTCTGTGTATTTTATCTTTTAGTGAGGATATGTGTCTAAAATGAATTGAAGAGCAAATGGTTTGCTCGTTCGAAGTGTCGATTTTGGTAAACTCTTTTGAAAGTGTTTAATTTTGAAATTAAGTGTGAGAAGTGTTTGTTGTGGTAATTGATATTTAGTTAAAAACCTTTTATAAATATTCACATTCACATAACAAAAATACACCGCCAATTAACAAAGCGCTCAAACTCACCTGCTCAAAATCCCCAATTATGTTCTGCACATCATTAACAAATCGCTCTCACCCGCGCTTAACAAACCTGTTCAGGTATTCGCTGTTACTTCAATAAAGGTTGTGGTTCGTTGTTGTTGAACCGAAATTGTGGTGTTTGGTTGGGCAATACTGGAGGAGTTTTGGTGAATTTGAATTTTAATATTTTAAAAAATCGTGTTTGGAATAGTAAAAAGGGAGACTTTAAATGTTATGGGGCCCTAATATTGAAAGTTTTAAAATCTTATGAATGGAGAATGAAATATAATATCAGGACTTATATTGGTATATGTGGACAAAAACACATTTGTTGTCTGTATGGTAATTGAAAAGTCATCATCATTATTTGCTCTATTGTTCACTCTTCCCTTCAACAACATATGTTTTTCCAGATTCCTTTCATATATTTGGTGATAAAAATGGAACAGATATTGATGATAGAGATTGGTCGCATGGGTATCTCGAGTAAAAAAGAGAAATTATTTGTAGAAGAAGATTGTGACATCATTGCGATCGCAATTCCATGTGAAAAAGTAAAATAATATCGTACTCGTGATTTTATTGACAAAACATGAATACCTCGAACCCAATAGGAAAATTATACATACTTTATATAGATGTTCTACTCATACAACTTTAATGTTAGTCATAAAAAGTTTTGCGCATTCGTGAGATGGTTATACTTTGTGATACTAAACAAACGTTGGCCTATTAGTTGGGAGTTGATATTAGTACAATGAACTTTGGTCATTGTATATGGAAAAGTGTTTAATCTACTGCCTTCACTTACTATCAACTCGGTTACATGCACCACATGACTTCATTCCTTTAAGGGTTGTGGTAGTGATGAGAATTATGTCGCTTGAACAGTCCATTTGTATACCCAGGTAGATGCTACTTTTGGGTCAGTATTGGGTCGGCATCTTAACTTAATTACAGTAATGAATCAATATTATTAAGCAATATTAAATAGAGTACATAACTTGCAAAGTAAGATAACTATCACGGGATAAGCCCATAAATACATGCGACTAATGTGTTGGGCCATAAGCATCAGCTAATACCCCCCCCCCCCCCCCCCCCCCGCAGTTGGAACAGGAGGTCTTCGGACGTTTATAAGAATGGTTATGGCCTTCATTTCCAGTCTTCTTTTGGCTATGTCCTTTGTAGCAGTGAGAGGAACAACTTTTCCTCCATCTCCAGTTTTAAACTTGACAGTATTTCCAGTTTCAATCACCTCCCAAAGGCCAATATCAATCATTTGGATGTGTTGTTATATTCTCATCTTCCACATCTCATACTCGTTTGGTTTGAGCATGGGTACCCTGTTATGAGTCACTGTCACAGAGTTAGAGTCCATCTTTCACAATTGTGTGTTGTATTCTTCTTGTTGTAACAGCTTCTTGATCACACAATCTCTGATACCACTTGTTGATCCCAGTTCACCTTGTAAATATAGATCTTTGATAGCTTCTGTATAAGAAACTGTTTGATCCATATGTATTACACGGATTATAACACTTTTAGAATAAGAAGAACACAATGAATTCATAACCAAAAGCTTCTATATTATTTGATCAATAATATGAGTGATCTTGATACCACTAGGGTTTACAACCTTTAAGCTGCCTTAAAGTTATATCTTAAACAAATGACCTAATATCTCCTTTTATATGTTAAGGAGTCCTACTAGGTTACAATCACTTCCTATACAATCGTATCTTTTCTATACTTATCTAATACTACATTATAGGAACGCGACATTCCTTAAATACAAAACAGACTAAGACTCCAGCAGTAGATAAACAAAACTAGGAATAGATACAAATATTCTGGAAGCACTTCAGTCTTCAGCATCAGAAACTTTACTCTAGCAGTAGTTTCTTCAAGTCTAGCAGCAGTTACCACTTAGTGTATTCTCATGATTCTTTCCAGCAACACCCAGCAGTAGGTAGAATACACCAGCAATAGATTCAGTAACACCAGCAGATAACACTTAGACCAATTTATTATGAACCCCAAAAGCAGTTGATTCTCCCAAAAGCAGTAGTATCCATAAAACCCAACATTAATTGTGTAGTTTGTTAGACTCCATGAATCGTTTAGAGCGCTATGAATTACAATAACAAAGAAAATACGCAGTGGATAAACAAACATTAACTGTTATTGAAATAAGGTTTTTCATCATCGTACAAGCCCCAATTCTAGTTGATCAATTCTAGAACGGTTACTCAACAATAACAGGGATCAAAGATCCTTGAGGCTACAACCAAACTCTAACCCTAGGCGTGTATACCCTACGCCTAGGTTACACACACACACACCTTTAGTCGACTACATAATGGAAGACATATTTAAAAACATGTACCCTTGATCTCTTTATAAAGTAGAGATTAGGGTTTACAAAAGACTACTAAGGACTAAACAATAAATTCTTCTTTAACAAGAAAGTTCCTCCATCTTTTTGTATTCTTGTCACTTTAAGTCCCTTTGTTTCAATCTTATATTCACTTTGTCTCAACAAATCAAGAATCTCAACAATCTTTCCCTATTTGACGATGACAAAACAAACAAAGTCGTTTAAGAACTTCCCTAGACGGAGTAGAGAAGTTGAGATGTAAACATCTCCCTGAATGAAACAAAGCTTGTCTTCCCTTTGTCTTCCCCTTAATCCATGCCATGCACCATAACATCTCTTCCCCTTTTTGTTGTCATACAAATACGGAACATATGCAACTAATATCTCGACCACCACAAACCAATATCATACTATTGATCCAACCTTCCAATGCCTCAAAATAACCTCCATGAAGAACACCAAAAAGCTTACAATAAATGAAATTAAGGCAATAAAAACTTGAACCAGCAATAGTAATATCAACGAGCATTAGTAAAAACCTTCCCTTCAAATGATGCATGTAAGATAGTAAACATGTAATCAAAATCTTCCCCTGAAGCCAATATGTTAACCATTTTATGACCAAAAGCAATAGAATCAACCATAAAAGCTATATGAAAAACTAACCATCAATAACTACGAACACCATGTAGTACCAACCACTAATGAACATCCTAATTCCGCATTAGGTTTGTTGAATAACCACAATAATATTCGAGGCCAATCAGTAGCAATATTTGAAGAGCAGCTTTAATATGATCGAACAATAAGAAAATATTCTACTTATGGTCAGCAGTAATAAGGATCGCAAATACCAAAGAACAGTAGTAATCAAAATGGATATATCTTCTTAGCTCTCATTACCATGTTTCACGCAAGCACATGTATTCGAGAACAATTCAAATTCATCTTTCTAAAACTCCAAAACCATAAATCCAAAAATTCACTTTGATGTAACAATATATCATCTACCCATTAACATAGCCAAGCCAACAATACACTTTATTAATTATCATGGTACCCATTAATTAACCTCGTACCATTAATATCCCATGTCTCTCAATTGATTCCATCAATATATTGTCCGATTAAACGGTAACAGTAGTTGTCTTACACCATGAAAAACTCTCGAATCTTGACTAACAGCAGATAAAAATATGCCAGTAGCACTTGCGACCACAACAGTAGTTACAAAATGAAACTATCTAGCAGTAGTTAAAAACCACTAGTAGCAAATACAATGAAACGAGCAGTAGTTAGCAAACACTAGCAGCAGATATGAATCAAGAACTAGCAACAGTTACGAACTCCTTCTACAACAGTTTTCGAAAGTGTAGCAGCAGATTCTTTGAAGTCTGTCGAGCAGCAGTTATAAATGCATAACAAGCAGTAGTATCATGAATAGGTAGTAGCAGAATATAACAAGCGTATGAGCACCAAGTTTCTAACTTGCGAATATTCCAACCTTAAAAACTGATGCATGCTAGCTAATATAATAATGCCTTTACTGACCGACCCATTATCACAAATAAATTAGCAATCTTGCACCGTCTAATTCCAATAAAAAACACTCCAATTCAAAACAGATTCTATGGCACGAATTTTAAGTGATTGAAGAGTATGGACCCCAAGTTCTTTATTCAATTTATGTAATGGTTTATGTCAGTATGGCATAAAACACACTAAATAACCAATACATAAAAAAATGACGTTTTGATAGTTGCACACCGATCCATGATGATTTGAGGAATAAACATGACTAATCAGAATAATCATACGGTATTAGGGTTTCAAAAGTAAATAAAGTTTAAAACAAAACCCTAAAAATTCGAAACATTATACCTCCCTCTGCAGCAGTTTTCAACAACCTATATCTTTCAATTGAGAACTCAGATGGAAGATCCCTCTGGTGAAAAGTTTGCTTGATATATAGAGACCCTCCAAAAATAATTTCGTCCGGATTCAACAGTTAACAAAGAAGTTATCGCTGTTTGAAAATTGACCAGCAGAAAGATACGAAAATTGAAAAACCAACTTTGAATTTTCTTCTTCTTCATCGAAAAACCTTGCGAATCGCTAGGTAATGAGCCCCCTTGGCTCTGATACCAATTGTGGAGTTTGTTAGACTCCATGGACTGTTTAGAGAGCTAGGAATTACAATAACAAAGACAATACGCAGCGGATAAACAAACATTAATTGTTATTGCAACAAGGTTTTTCATCATCATACAAGCCACAATTCTAGTTGATCAATTCTAGAATGGTTGCTCAACAATAACAGGGATCAAAGATCCTTGAGGCTACAACCAAACTCTAACCCTAGGCATTTATACCCTATGCCTATGTTACACATACACACACCTTTAGTCGACTACATAATGGAAGACATATTTAAAGACCTGTACCCTTGATCTCTTTATAAAGTAGAGATTAGGGTTTACAAAATACTACTAAGGACTAAACAATAAATTCTTCTTTAACAAGCAAGTCACTCCATCTTTTTGTAGGTTTCATTCCTGTCACTTAAGTCCCTTTGTTTCATTCTTATATTCACTTTGTCTCATCAAGTCAAGAATCCCAACAAGAAGGGAGCTTGTTGATTAGTGAAGTAACTCTCGAGTTGGGTACTCGAGGAGTGGTGTAGGGTGAATGAGGAGCTTCGTGACCGAACCACTACAAATCATCGTGTCCGGTTTAAGCTTTCTTTACTTATCTCTTTACTTTTATTTTTGCATTTACCGTTTTACATTTATATTTTGCATTGCGTTTATATTTGTGTGGCTTGTGCTTATAATGTGTTAGCTGTGTTTGTGTCATGACATGTTATATGTCTAAGTTTGTGTTCTTGTGATATGTCTTAATTGTTGCTTTATATTCTCTAGCTCTTGTAAGACTAGTAAGATTATTGTTGATACTTTTCATATTACATCACACTTGATTTGGTGTTTGATATACAAGGTTTTAAGTTTTTAAACGGGAATGCATTCACCCCCCCCCCCCCCCTCTACGTTTTCCACAGGATCTGAATTTTATTCAAAGGAATTGGTGGAGTAAATACGTGAAAGTTGAATGGAAAACTCGTAAAGTTAGACTTGAATCGACTGATTGTGACGTTATTCGTGATATGCTTCAGCTCGAGAATGATTCCTATTTTGATTCCGTAAATTGCCAAATAAAAATTTACTTTTTTTATAAGCTCATTTTAGTCCTTACTTTAGTTTCAGGATTTCCATTATTCTATTTGTTACTAATACGGGTTAATGTCATAGAGATTATCATTGATTCGTTATTATTTAGGCGTTTCGTATTAAACATTGTGCAATTTATGGCACTAAACTAGTTTTTAGGAAAATTGGTACGTTTTATGTCATTTTTGATGAAATGTGTATAGTGTGCCTAAGCTGAGGGCATTAATTTTATGACAATTGAAGTGACCGAAATGAAACGATATTACTAATGGGGTGTTTGGGATTGCATTAGTCTAAATTCTAAGCTTGCTTTTATATTACATGGTTTGACAAACACTATTTCTTCACAAACACGATGATCAAATCATCTCCTCTAGAATACAATCCCGAACACCCTATAAGTTCAGTTACTAACTTAATTAGTTCCAATTGTATTTTCTTGTATAATGTTTATAGTTATAAATCTTTTATTGAATTCACAAATACAACATTGCCTTAAACAAACTCCACAAGGATGAGTGATCCAAGTGTAATTTACTCTGGTCCAAGTGTAAAGGGTAAATGTTCAAATTTCTTGGTATATATCTCGTATTCGTAATGATATCTATTTCATATCTAACAACTAAAGTTACAATTTCGCACTAAGGGGTCAGAGTCTGGTACTTCAATGAAATGCGCTAGCTGTCAAGGTTTTAGAATGAAAGTGTCAATCACATGGCTTGGCCCATCTATGATTCAGCAAATGCAACATCCTTGTAACGAGTGCAAGGGTATCGGAGAGTCTATCAATGACAAAGATTCGTTGATCCTAGAACAGTGCAAGGCTTTAGAAGGAGTGTTGCCACCTAAGCCTTCAATGCAGATGACAGATATGGAGTTGGATGAATGTGAGGAAACAACTTTGCACGATTTCAACATTGAAGAAGAGATGAGAAGGAAACAACAACAAGCTCAACAAGAAGCTTACGATGAAGATGAAGAGATGTCTGGTGGAGCCCAAAGGGTACAATGTGCACAACAACTAATGCAACACAATGACCCTCACCAGTGTGCTATAGAACTTATTAACCAAGCGCTACACCTACACACAAGCGATAATCTCACTGTTATTGTTATTTTCTTCTCTTCTCACACTGAGCCTCCAAAACCTTGGCGTCCAAGACATGAATTCAGAGAAAGCACACATCAGACACACGATTCTGCTACAAGACAATGAACTAGTTCTTATTTTCTCTTGGTCCCTTGTGCTGCTCCAGCTGATGTGATTTCTAAATTAAGCATTAACTATGTTAACTAACAGTTGCATTGCAAATGTCTAAAGACCACATACCGTCTTATTTACAAGAAAATAAGAGATTGAAGGAACTATAAAGTTCCTATGAAAACGGATATATGAATGGTGAACTTGCTGTGAAACAAGCCTTTGGATAAAGCTACATGAAACCACCCCACCAGTGATTATTCAAAATCACCTTTGATTTCTGAAGAAGAGATGATATAATTGCTATCTACTGATGATGATTAATTAATGATAACAGGATGTAATGGTATCAGGAATGTGTTGTCAATAGAAGAAGCGGCGGGTCTTGTTTTAAAAGCAACTAATGACCCTCAAAGGTGTTACACCTACACACAAGCAATAATCTCACACTGAGCTTCCTCCACCTTGATACCCTAAATTTAGATGTAGAAGAAGTGCACAACATAAACAAAATTCTACTTGAAGACAACAAATATTGATATTGCTACTTATTAGAAGATGTAAACATGTGTACGATGCACTTATCTGATATAGTTACCATTTTGTGATTTGTGTAACTGCAACTGTGTACCGAATTGTTTCAAGCATTAATGAATGAATGAATGAATGAGTTATTTTCATCACTTATGACCTTTTCATGTGTTTTTAGTTTCCCTAGATTATTGCAATGCTTTCAAATGACTGATTCAAGCATATGTCAAAGATGTAATTAGAGAAGCTGGTTCTTGTCTCACAATCCTTGTTCCGAGTCGGCTAATTTCAGCATATACTATGGTTTATGAGTGCTGATGCATTGTCTTCTTACGTTAACAGTAAATATTTTCAATGAATAATACATTTTTCTAATTATAATATATAATGAAATAGAAGCCAATTTCCATGGTCTTCTAAAGTTAGTTTCTACAAAATTTTGGTCAAATTTTTGAAAGCCAACATGGAAAAGTGTGAGATTTCAAATCACATAGCAAATGACTTACAAAGGACCCACACCAAACCACAATCTCCAGGTGAATCAAACTTCGTATGCTAATACAGCTAGGTAAAGACGTGATTTATCTATGAACTCGGCTATGAGTGATCATATGCAATACTCTCTAATGTAATTTTATCAAGCAATTTAGCGACTACAACATCAGGGTACTCTGCTTTCTGCTGCTTGAGCATTTCTCTTCCGTTTGGATGACTTATCACGATTCTTGCACCTGCTCATGGGCAATACGCAAACACGATCAAATTAGATTGGCGTACTAGTACCACTTTCATGTAGTTACAAGCAAGCATATCAACAAAAGAGAACAAAAGAGTCTATCTTGTCATAAGAGGTAGCCAAGGTTCTACACCAAAAATACACCTTGGCGACTTATCGTACAAACGCACTTCACCCATTCCCTTATTTTACCCGTATTAGTAACAATATAAGTCCTAAAAACTATAGCAAATAATGAAATGAACTACAAAAGTAGTAATTTACGGTATCGTCCATTGGTCGAATGCATAAACAAGAAACAAATAAAAAGGGAATTAGTTAAACTAAGATCTAAATAATGTGTGTGTTTTTTATTTGTGTGTTTGTTTGATTTGTTAGCTGTGTTTGATTTGTATGTGTTTTTTATTTGTGTTCTTAAGGGTGTGTGTATTTGGAATTTTGGATCTAAATAAGTTTGTTCAAAATGTGTGAAAGTTAATATATAAGTTGTAAATTATGTCTCTGTGAACAATGAAATAACTAAAATACCCCGACTTAGAAAACAGTAAATAACGAGATTTTCTAACAATTGTTAGGCTGAGGGACACAATTTGTCAGCAAAAAGTGGATAGCAGTGGCATAATTTGCACATAAAAAAGAAAAAAAAATGTAATGGCAAAACCTCGAATTTAGAAAACCACATGGATATTTTTTTGCAGTTTTCTCCAAAATCAGTGAGAGAAGAAATATAGGTATATAATTTTTATGTGTAAGATACAATAGATGCTATCTGTTTAAAATCGTAAGATCATTTACAAACGTAACATAAATCTTCTTAACCAAAAATATTTTGTTCGATTTTATCAGACACAATTTAAACCTATAACTACTAAATATATTTATATGGACATATGGTAGTCTTGATAGTTAAAAAACAAAAAAAAAAAAAAAAAAAAAAAAAAAAAAAAAAAAAAACCGGTAGTCTTGGGTGTAAAGAGTTAAATTTATCTACCATCAAATTAGAACAATAGCAAGCATGTTTTTTAAATGGTAGGCTTTTATATGTTATACGACATATTTCAAGACATAAATAATTGGCCTAATAACCTATTAAAGCACCATAGTTGTCAAAAATGGTAGTTATCGTAGCGAACTAAAAAAATAACTCTTTTAGTCATTAATGTTGACATTTTTGTCTTTCTTTAAGTATTATAGATTAAAAAAAAATTGTAAAGACCATTTTACCCTTGAACATCAAATTACATCATCCCTGTGGGTTTGCGCTGATCTAAACATCAAATAACCCAAAACTCACATACGAAATCCATAAATCACACATACCCACACTTCAATCTTAATTATTCAAGCATTAGATGACCTTAGATATTCCATTTGATCCACTAATTCTTGCAGATCCTCATCCCAATCAAGCTGCTGACCATCTAATTCCATTTGATCCACTAATTCTTGCAGATCCTCATCCCAATCAAGTTGCAGATACTCATCAGGTGAGTCTCGAACATGTATTGGTGTTAAGCGTGGGTGGGTTTTGATCGAAAAAGAAGATGAGTTGGTTAAGAAAAGTTGTTGGTATCATCCCTCTTAACACCTACACTTAACCATACAACCCTAATAACACTACTAACCTAATCCTAATTATCCTCTCAAATAAAAACGCAGCCACCAATCTCTCTTCTTTCTAATCACAAACCAACCGCAGATCTAAAAATAATTCGTCCTTTTCTTTCTAGTAGATTCGAGTACAACGAATAATAATCACCTCTTTGATTCTTAATTGTCCCTGAACTAAAACCCATGAATCGTTTTGCAGCAGTAGTTTGTTTTGGTTCTTGAGATAAATGGCTCAAGTAGGTGCTATTTTTGGGTCAAAACATGTTTAAGGGTCCAACAATGGTGGAAAATATTAAATGGAGCAGAAATTCTTGTGGTGTGTAATGATGTCAGTGCTTTCTAATGTGTGGATAGCAAAATTTATATCGTTTATGACAAAAGATAAAAGGGTTAAATGGAACAAAAATTTTGAAAAAAAAGGGACGATGGACGCAATTTTTTTAAACGACAGGGACCATTTTTGTAATTTAGCCTAGGGACGATGAATGCAATTTTCGCAAACTCACAGGGACCATTTATGTAATTTGGAAGGGTAAAATGGTCATAATACTTAAAGAAAGAAAAAATGTTAACATTAATGTCTAAAAGAGTTATTTTTTTAGTTCGCTACGCAGAACTGTCATTTTTGACAACTATGGTACTTTAATAGGTTATTAGCCCTAAATAATTTTACGAGCAGAAATGAATCGAAGTCATATTACGATCAACAAATAGAACATGAATGTGATTGAAGAATATACCTCCAAGCCACACGAGAGCTGCGATCAAACTCAAACACGGGTTCAAACATTAACTCGAACGCAAATGCTAAGATTCAATGTCGTCTGATTGTAACTCGGAAACAAAACATGAACAGTAAACCCGAACCGCCGAAGCCTATAAATTCAGCCCGGATAAACTTGAGAATTGTGCACACTGTCAAACCCTCTAACCTTGCAAACGTAATTTTTGTTTGTTAATTTTAATGATAGCATACATTATGAATTATGGTTCAGGTTGGGATAGTATTAGTGAGTTGTTTCCTTCGTGAATTAGCTAGGGATAACTAAAGAATAAATAAGCCGATCATGGCTAAGATTTCCGGTAACATGCAACGTATTTGACTCATTCTATTTGACCACTTCTAATATTCAGACGACACTCACTCATAACTGATATTTAGTTTTCCTTTCCTTAACTTTCATGATGTCTAGTTTCATTTAAAAAAAATGTCAAAATATGTATATTTACATTTTGTCTTCTATGTTTATAATAGATAAAACACTAATTTTAACTACATTATAATGCGTTTAGGCCGTTCATAAAAAAAATTAAAAAATTAAAAAATAATCCTACACACTTACTATAAAAAGAAGGCTTATAATTCAATACATCTCATTAAATTTAATACAGTTTTCAAAGTCCATTATTAAAAACGTGTAACTGCTAAAAATTATTATTATCAATAATGATTATTAAAACATATAATCGCATCTACTATATAAATATACACAAACCATTTCATATCTCTCTCACACACATATAAAACATCAGCAATAAGGCCGAGTGTAATAATTTAAAATATGTAGCTCACCGAAAAATAATACATAAAGTTATTGTTTAAAAAACATATTAATGAAAAACATTTGTTTGCTATAAAATTTAGTCACAGAGTACTTGCCGTCGCATTGCGTGGTACGCTACTAATTAAATGATAATGGGTGTTTCTATCTCATAAATTAAGTATTACAAAAACACTAGGTATTACATTTGTTTAAAAATTATTTTTTTTAAAGTAAGTGATGTTGCTAGACTAAAATACTTCTATTTATGAAAAACAATACATTTTTATAAATATTTAAATATTTAATTATAATTTAAACCATTAATTTTATTTATTCTTACTTACTCTACACCCATATATAAATAAAACAAAATTTACACACATAAATTGAGGCTACTATAAATCATCACCATTGCACGAGTACACTTCTAGTATATAAAACATGCTGATGTTTCCATCGGTATTATTCCATATATGTTCGTATCTAGGGGTGACAATCGAGTCGTGTTCGTGTTGACCTATTCGTGTGTTAGCGGGTTAGTATAACTTCTACCCAAACACGATCCGTTTATTAATCGTGTCAAGAAACTCAACCCTAACCCAGACCTGCATAACACGTGTAACCCGTTTGTGACTCGTTTAACCTGTTTAAGTAAAAGATCAAGCAGTGAATAAGGTTGATGGTTTGTTGATTTAACTAGTGTACATACAAAAATGATATAATGATCTAAAATATGATAAAAATAACATACAAATAACTATACGACAATTCTCTGAGTTATAAGCGTCAATTTCAATGATATCTAAGACACAATCGTTATTCACTTATATTAAGTACATAACAAAATTCTTTTAATCAACATAAAAACCATGTTATATATTTTATTTTTAGAGTCTTATATACTTAAACGGGTTCACGGGTTGACCCGTTTAATATTTATTCAACCCAAACACGACCCGTTTATTAAACGGGTTAGACGGGTTGACCTGTTTTTAACCCATACATGTTTATCCTCAACCCAAACACGTTTAAATTCGTGTTGGGTTCGTGTCGTTTATCGTGTCGTGTCAAGAATTGCCACCCCTATTCGTATTCACTTGAATTTTCATCAGTTTTCTCATGTAAGCACACACAAGTAATTCTGCAAATATGTTTATATCGGTTGCGTTTTCAATTAACAAAAGAAGAATCTAAAAGAGCATGTTTGCCGGTTTAGCAGATATAATTAGGAAATTTAGTTACCTGCCTAAAATGTTTAGGGGTGAGTATAGTTTTGTTACTTATTTGATTTCACTAACACATCATAACATATAATATGGGGCGTATGGTTTGAAAGTTTAGAGAGAGAAAGTAGAGAGAGTGATGGGAACTTGGTGAAACAAAGAAAAATAGTATAGAAGCTACAACCCTCTACCTTGGGAGGTAGAGGGTATTTATAGTGTCATACAAAAAACGCCTCCTACGGGCTGTGGATCAGGCATACAGTGGGTAAAGACCCGTCCATCCTCCACGGTGTTACATATTAGTCTACTTATTAACATGACAAAACTATGACTACGAGCTTTCTAACGAGTACTTATACTTGAGGTGACCGACTCTTTAACTTATGGATTTTATAAATCCTAACAATCTCCCCCTAAGGGAGGTCACCTCAAATTACATTGAATACAAACAGATATTACATTTTGATTGTTCTTGGTTTCATTGATTATGTTCTTCGCCCTGTAGTCCGTAGTCTTAGATTCTTCATGTTCCGCATGTTTGAAACTTCAAGTGGAGGTGTTTATCCGATCCACGTGTTGATAACTGTTGAGCCAGTTTTGAGATCACCAGCCACCATATATCTCTGGCTCCTCCTTTGCATTGTTGCCATCATGTGATCTTGTGACATTTGGACCGACATGCTCACATTCTGGATCATGATGTCTTCTCATCAGAGTTGCGGAAGCTTTTATTGAATCATGTTATTTGCAGCAGCGTAGCAAAAGCATGGAATGAAAATATCAGAGTTGTTGATGCTTTCATCATGATTTCTGTATATGTGAATGTGTTGTGTGAGCATGCGGCTATGGATTGACCTCTCAATTCTGATTAGCTGCAAACGTCCAGTGTACCTACAAACAACAGTTAGCAATAAAACACACGAAAGTGTCTTTGATCACTTTCGTTGAATTGAGGTACACGGCCCATGGTTCCCCGTTGATCAGTACAAGTACTGCCTGTGATCAGGTATATTTCCGAAGAATCTCCTTGACAGGGTTTCACAGTTGTTCTGGTTGTTCTCAAATCGGAACGTCTCAAAGAAGACAACACGGAGTGAGTGAACCGGCAAATTAAGATTTACTGATTGATTAAACATGATTTGAACAACAATCGTGTATTGCATATCAGAAAGAGTTTTTGCAATACAATGAAGGTTTTGTATACAAAAAAAATCAATTTTCAATCGTAAACACCTTTTGATATTTGAAAATGTGATACACAGTCGATGTGCCATAGAAAAATGATTTTTACGCACAACGACTGGTTTTTCAAAGGTATTTGTTGTTGGATCGATATACTCTAACCAAAATAACTTTTAGTAGCTTGTAAGGGCTTAGTAACCTCGGATAAATCCTAAGTCACTAACAATGAAACACTGAATAAACTCTATTAAGTATGCGGAATTTACTTCAATAAAGCTAAGAAGAATTAACTTTAACTTTAACGATTATATTAAAACTCTGAACATGCTTGATACACAGATTCACTAACAATCCCTAACAGCTCTAATATCGAACTTAGTAAACTCTAATATTGCACGTGTATATCTAATGCCAATCTAGGGGTCCTTTTATAGACATAAGAATAACCCTAGTCGGTTTACAACTCTATTCCTTGTATGACAAGTAATACTAAACTAAACTGAGAACATTCTAGAATTACATAATAATCCTTAACGTATTGCATAGCAGTCCTTTATCCTTGCAGTACTTTGATGAGTAAGCAGTACTTTGACTTTCTTCATTAAGCAGTACTTTGACTCTTCAGCACTTTGACTTTCTGTATCCCAACAATCCTCCCCTAACTTGAATTCTACTTGCTTGATTTCAAGTTCCTTTGTATATGTATCTTTAACATCTTTGTCTTCAAGGAAAGATTGTGTCTTAATCTTCAAAGTTTGTCTTTATATTCCCTGTGCTTGTATTATCATCATCAAAGTAGTCTTTATCAGCAATTCTTTACAGCAACAATTAGCAAGCTCCATCTTTTCAGCAACATATGACAATTTGTACATCAGTTCATAAAGTTTTAGTCTATTCTCATCACTTCCAGGTGTGTAAACTCCTGTGAGAGGTAAATCATTGAAATTTTAATGGTTTTTGATGTCTCTTTACCAAAGCCATTAACTCTGGAGTAGCCAATGTTTAGGTGTGTAAGACCATGGTACATTAATAACCATATGATTTTTAGCAAATCATTAGCTATCAACGGATTTGTTTTGTCTTTACCAAAAGTCGTACCCTTTTGGACTAGTTAGTTCTTGCAACCATGGTGAACTAATTACCATATAAATAGTTTTTCCACAGCCTTTACCACAAACCATTTTTCTTGTGGGCTAGCCAACTCTTCACATTTGCTAATATGGTGAGTTGATTACCATACAACTTATTAGCAAGTTGTCAACTATATAACGGATTTGAGATAAATTTACCAGAGCCGTTTGCTCATGGATTAGCCAGTCCTTTTGTTAAACATGGTGAACTGATAACCTTTTGTTGTAACCATCTCAAAAACCATTTATTGCAGTTAACTTTTGTTTCAAAATATTTTGCACTTAACAAAAGTTTGCCTTTTAAAATCATTTACTGGTTTTGTGCTGCAAGCAGTACTTTGATTAAAGTACTGTTTGTCCAGCAGTACTTTGAATAAAGAACTTATTTTACAAAAATTTATACCATTAAACATCATACCAGTACTTATGCTTCATCATCAGCCATAGTTGTCCATCTGATATATAATTCAATAACCATTAGGGCTGTTTCATTCTCTTCATCAACTTCCATTCCATGATCCAACATCCTTCTCATAAGATCACTAGTCAAAGGATATCTTCTTTCAGCTAACATATGGATCATAGTTCCATCTTCCAATTCCAAAGCATGCACTCTTGATTCTTCAAAGAATCTCCAGCTTGTAATCTCCCAATTTTCTTGATTTAGCCAGATTTCTTCAGTGCTTGTCTCCTCAGTTTCCCAGATAGTTGTCAGATCTCCTAGCAATACTAAGCCAACTCCAGTTGATGGAATATGTTCAAAGTACTCTAGCACTAATTGATATAGTTGAAA
This sequence comes from Chrysanthemum seticuspe, assembly GCA_019973895.1. Lineage (NCBI taxonomy): Eukaryota > Viridiplantae > Streptophyta > Magnoliopsida > Asterales > Asteraceae > Chrysanthemum > Chrysanthemum seticuspe. The sequence continues at coordinate 158,485,237 of BPTQ01000003.1, forward strand.
CAGATCTGCTCTATCTATTATGTGCAGTATATCCCATTGTAAATTGAATACTCTAAAGCTTTCATCCTCCCTATGGAACATCATATAGTTTCCATCTTTTGATTCTACAACTTCAAATGTAATTATCTTGGACTTCTTTACTGCAGCATCTTTGGATTTAGGATGATCAAAGTCGACAACTCTTATGTAATTTCTCAGCTCATCAACTGTATCAGATCTTAACTCAATCTTCTTTGATGACTGTTCAGCTTCAGTTGTTCTTTTTCTTTTTAAGCTACTTTTAGTATCATCCTCCTTTTGCTTATCATCATCTTTAAAAGAAATAATACTATCAACGTGCTTTTGATAAGCTTCTCTAACAGCATTATATAAATCTTTCATCTCTAAATAGTTTAGCTTCTGTAACCCAGTATATCCTTGACCTTTTAGATAAGCCATCATGGCATTTCTTTCCTTAGCTTTACTAAGTGGCCTTTGTGGTATTACAGCTTCAGGCTCCTTCACTGGTTGAGCAATCTCAACATCATATTCAGCTTGAAACTTCTTAACAGCTTCTTCATTCTTGGCTACTTCAATTGCTCTTATTTCTGCCAATGTAAGCTTTTTCTTCTTTGTTTCCACTAGTTTGACTTTGCCTTTGCCCTTAGGATCTAACACTGGTTGAGAAGCTTGAGGTTGTTCTTCAGTAACTCTTGGAATAGTAACACCTCTTGGTCTTGATAGATTTTGCAAAATTTGAGCAACTGTCTCATCATCACTTGCAGTATGCTCGACCATGGGTGTATCAGCTTCCTCTTCTTGTAGGACTATTGAAGGACCAGCTTCTTCTTCAAAATATAGAGTCCTTGGTGTGATTAACTCGTGTCTGTATGTTCCTTGAATAACAGCAGTACCTTGATCACCAGCACCTTGATCATCAGTACTTTCTACACCAACACTTTGAACTCCAATTCTTTCAGGCTCAGTACTTTCAATATTTACTTGTGCTTCAGTACTTTGAGGTTCATCTTCTTTATCTGCATGAAACTCAGCATCTTCTTTCAAATTATCTTGCTCCAAATTCCTCCCCAATTGGATAGAAGATTGCTGGTGAACCCTTTTGCCCGTAGAAGACTTTTGAAATTTCCTTCCTTTCTTCTTTTGAGACTTTACCCACAACCTGTGATGTTGAACTAGAGGCCAGACAAATTTCTTTAATCTTTTAAATTTGGTGTTCAACTTCATAAGTTGTGCAGCTTGAGCTTCAGTAGTTTTCTTCAGTCTCACTAACTCCCTTGTCAAAACATAATTATCCAGAACCAATCCCTCAGGAGGTATATCACCTGCATCTCCTCCAGATGATGGTGGGTTGATTTCTGGTTCTGACTCAGCATATTCAGTATTTTGTGGAGATGGTGTAGGTGAAGCTGCAGTACCTTCTTGTGCAGCAGTACCTTGTGAAGAAGCAGTATGTTGAGAAGCAGTACCTTGAGTTGATGCAGTACCTTCTCTTTCTTCACTTGCAGCAGCTTCATCTCTAACAGCTTGAGCAATTTCCATCATTGAAGTAGTCAAAGGAGTATGCCTTCCAGAAAATCTATCACTCTTCTTAGCCATGAAGGTGAATATCTTAGCAGGTTGTACCACAACAGGTAATAAGCTCTCAGGCTTTGGTACATCATGAAGTTGTTTATTCAAGAAAACTTGAATAAATCTTGGATACATTAACCAGGGAGATCCATTAGAAATGTGAGATAGCATACCATCGAGAATGAGTCTTGAAAAGTTGAAAACACGATTTGTAGCCAGTCTCACCAGAGCAGATGCTATATTAGATCCAAATTGCTCCGCATGAAGTACTCTTAGAACTGATACAATGAAGCAAGACATGTACCAAGTACTTCCAATGTGGACAAAACAAGGGTTTCTTGAATGTTGTTTCAGTTAAAGACCCTTCATACCCAATATCTCTTAAAGTATCCCAAAGAAGTTGTTTATCAAAACGTATAGCTCCTTCTTCATCATCCAATAATAAATCTTCACGAATTGAAGCTTCACTAACTTTTACAATCTTTCCAGCAACCTTAGCCTGTATATATGACTCATCATCTTCCATGTGAGTTCTAGCAGTCTCCCAAAACTGTTGAATCCATGGCTCAATAACATCCGGTTCTACCAAAAGTGCATAATTGATTGTTGATCCAACAAGGAAATCAATTATGTCATGGCATGCGACATTAGCGTCAGTTTTATCTAAATTGGCCACCATGTTGTGTTTAGAAATTGTGTTTCGATTCGCCATTGATTAATGTTTACAAAAGAAAGTGGTTTGATGAATAGTAAATGTGAAAGAGAGAGAAATATGGAAAAGATTGATAAGTATAAAGATGAGAGGGAAAATCGGAGGGTAGTTATTTATAGGTAAGATTTGAAAAATCACAGCCCATAATAACAAAGTTACCGTTATTTGAATTTTAACCCATCTTTTGACCGTTGAAACAGTACTTTGATAAGACAAGCAGTGCTTTCCACGTGTGCAGTACTTTCCAAAGCAGTACTTTCAGAGCAGTACTTTTATATAACCAAAAAGCAGTACTTTTCCATTCTCTTCTTCACAATGGCAAAAACTTCAAATAGGCATTGAATTGTCTCCCCTCAAGCAATGCATAGGACTGTCTAACTAACTACTCAGTCCTCCCCTTAAATGTAGCTTAGTAATTAATCATACCAATACTCACCACCAAGTGACTGAATCTTGAAACATCAAATCCTTTTGTGAGTAGATCAGCTACATTATCATCTGTGTGAACCTTGACAACATTAATAAGCCTATGCTCATAACAATCTCTGATAAAGTGATGCCTAATCTGAATGTGCTTGGTTTTGGAGTGATAAACTGGATTCTTCACAATGCAAATCGTACTCTCATTATCAATATTGATAGGAGTATTCTTGAAGTTGAATACATAATCCAAAAGTTGATTATGCATCCATAAGACTTGTTCACAACAGCTTGCAGCAGCAACATATTCTGCTTCAGTGGATGAGGTTGCTGCAATAGTTTGCTTCTTACATTGCCATGAGACTAATCTTCTTCCAAGATACTGGCATCCTCCAGTGGTTGATCTTCTATCATAATTATCACCTGCATAATCACTATCTGAAAAAGCTTCCAAGTGAAAAGATGAATCCTTTGGATACCACAACCCTAACTTAGGTTGTTGTTTCAAATAACTAAAAATTCTCTTCACTGCATTCATATGAGAGACCTTAGGTGAGACTTGATATCTTGCACATAAACAGACAGCAAACATGATATCAGGCCTAGATGCAGTTAAATACATAAGACAGCCAATCATAGATCTGTACAGCTTGACTTCAACAGGTTGACCATCTTCATCCTTGCCCAATGAGTTGATAGATTTGATAGGTGTAGTGACAGGCTGCATAGCATCAAAATTGAACTTCTTAAGAATGTCAAAGACATACTTGTCTTGACTAATGAAAATTCCCTCATTTGATTGTTAAACTTGAAGACCCAAAAAGAAAGTTAATTCACCCATAGAACTCATTTGAAATTCATGTTGCATCAACTGCTCAAACTCCTTCACCATGGACTGTTTTGTAGCTCCAAAGATGATATCATCTACATAAACTTGAACCAACATGATATCCTTCTTATCTCTCTTGATAAACAAAGTCTTGTCAATTGCTCCTCTCCTGTAACCATGTTGCAATAAGAAAGTGGAGAGCCTTTCATACCAAGCTCTAGGTGCTTGATGAAGGCCATAAAGCGCCTTAACTACTTTGTAGACTTTGTTTGGATGTGCAGGATCTTCAAAACCAGGAGGTTGTTTGACATAGACCTCCTCTGTAATAGTACCATAAAGAAAGGAACTTTTGACATCCATTTGATAAACAAGAAAGCCCATATATGATTCAAAAGCAAGAAATATTCGAATGGCTTCAATCGTTGCTACAGGAGCAAACACTTCATCGTAATCTACTCCTTCTTCTTGTATGTATCCTTGTGTTACTAGCCGTGCTTTGTTCTTGATAGCATTCCCTCTTTCATCTCTCTTTACTCTGAAAACCCATATTGTACCAATGACTTTCTTTCCATCTGGTAGATCACATAATACCCAAACTTCTTGAAGTTTGAATGGAAGTAGTTCTTCTTGCATGGCTTCAACCCAACTCTCTTTAGTTAATGCTTGAGCTACATTCTTGGGTTCTTCTTGAGAGATAAAGCAAGTGAATAAGCATGTTTGGTGATCCTTATGATTCAGCCTGTTCTGTTTGTATACAAAGCTAAGTAAAGCATTATGTGGTTTAGAAAAACCTTTACCCTTGGTTCTTGTAAGCACTTCAGAAGTAGAAGGTCCAATTATTTGACCAGTGGGATGATCTTTGTGAATCCTTAATGTAGGAGTCTGTGGTACTTCAAGATCATCATCCAAATTTGTGAAATCAGCTCCTTCATTGGAATGTGAGAAAATACCTTCATCATCTAATTCATCATCAGTATCTTCTAAACCAGGCATGGTCGGATCATCATCAAAAGTACTGTCAATAGGTGCAGCAGTACTTTGATCTAAAGTACTGTGATCAAAAGTACTGTTAGGGTTTTCTGTAGACTTACCCTTTTTCTTACCTTCTTCAAAAGCTCTCCTTTGTTCATCCTCATAAGATTGTGCTATTGTTTCTTGAAAAAGCATTCTATTAAGTTCATCTTGAATAGCTTGATCTTCAGCAGAAAAAGTGGTTTTTGGTTCATTAGTACTTTTCTCCTTCTCGACAGTTATAGGTTCTTTATCAGGAACAACATCAGGTCTAATGTTGACTCCATGAACAATGTACTATAAATCTTCTTCTTTGTGATCAGCTTGATTTTCTTCTCTAACAGGAACATAATTCATAGAAGGAGTCAAAACCTCAAGATCAAACATCCAATCAGGACCTTTACCCTTCTGATTTTCTTGATCTTCTAAAAATTCAACATGAAGACAATCTTGAACCTTCTTGGTGACCTTGTTGTACACTCTAAATCCTTTGTTGTTGGTGCAATATCCCAATAGATATCCTTCTTCTGACTTGCCATCAAATTTTCCCAAAGCATCAATAGTATTGAGAATAGTCAGAGGACATCCAAAAGGTTTCATAAAACGTATGTTAGGTTTTTTTCCCATAAGCAACTCATAAGGTGTCTTCATCTGAGGTTTAGTAACTGAAACTCTATTCAACACATAGCAAGCAGTACTTACAGCTTCAGCCCAAAATTGAATAGGTAGAAGGGAATCTGCAAGCATTGTTCTGGCTGCTTCAATCAAAGTTATGTTCTTTCTCTCTGCAACACCATTCTGTTGTGGAGTTCTAGCAATACTAAACTCCCTCTTGATTCCTTTCTTGGCACAAAATTCATCCATAAGCTTGTTCTTGAATTCAGTTCCATTGTCACATCTAATACCTCTTACTTTGAGTCTCAATTGATTTTCAAGGGCTATTATAAGATCATAAATAGCATCAAAGGTTTCATCTTTAAAACCCAAGAAAAAGACCCAACTAAATCTACTGCAATCATCTGTCACAACCAGGCAGTACTTCTTCTTGTTTAGACTAGCAACAGAAACACGTCCAAACAAATCCATGTGCAGCAACTCCAAAGGTTCTCTAATGGTTCTTTCCTCAAGCTTCTTGCATGAAGCTTTGTGTTGTTTACCTTTATTGCACGCCAAACATGAGTGATCATTCTTGTATGTTTTCGTAGGTAAACCTCTAACTAAATTTCCTTTAACCAACTTGTTGATATTCTTGAAATTTACATGGCCTAATCTTCTGTGCCATTGATGTGCTTCTTCAAGTGTTGCCTTTGCTACTAAACAAGTTGCTCTTCCAGAAGAGTGAAGACTCTTCATATCCAGACTGTACACATCAATGGTTCTTGGTACTCTCAGTACTACCAAGTTATCATCAACAAGCTTGAATTCAGGGGAAAGAATAAGACATTCTTTGTCAGTGAATAGCACTTGGTGCTTCTTGTCACAGATCTGAGAGACTGACAAAAGGTTGAACTTGAGCTCCTTCACATAACGAACATTTTCAAAGTCTATGCTTCTTGCCTTGATAGTTCCTTTGCCAGTTATTCTTCCTCCACTAGCATCATTCCCAAATGCAACTCTTCTCCACAATAAGATCTAAAATCTGACAGAATCTCTTTGTCTCCTGTCATGCTTCCAGGGCAACCACTATCCACAATTAGATGATCTTTAAGCTCCTCTTCTGGGTTGCCCTGCACAAAGATAAAAGAGTTAGTTAATTTTAGGAACCCAAGCCATTACTGACTTGTGTTCCCCTTGTGGAGTTACATACTTTAATTCTTTAAGTATGTAATTTCCACTGTCTTTAAGCACATGATCAATTATCTTTGGTTGTTTCAAAATTTGTGTTGATTTTTCAATAAAAATCTCGTTTTTATCCAAATTCTTTTTATTATTTTTAACAAAAACCTCTGTTTCATCCACACTTGCTGAAAGTATTGTTTGTTCCCCATCAGTACTTTCTTTCTTAACCTAGCTTGTTTTAACTTTTGGTGTAGTGTTCTTTGATCTAGATACTCTTTTTGAGGTGTAACGCCTTCTAGATTGATAGTAATTAGATCTCCTAGGGCTTTTATTCCAAAAAGTGCTATCAGTACCTTGATTGGGTGAAAATCTAGCAGTACTTTGAGAAGGTACTGGTGATTTTGAAAAGATCGTCTCTGGTGAGGGTATCTATGGTCTTGTGAGAAGTTCTTGTAGTTAACCCTATGTGAATGATTCCAGACTGGTTTAGTCTCCCTTGGTTTTTGGTTGGCAGATTTAGTCTTTGGGAATTTGTTTAAATAGTCTGAGTGAAAGTCACAGTCCTTAATCAGATGATCAGGACTATAACAAACAAAACACAATTTTTGACCCATACTCCTAAAATTTCTTCCTTGAGTTCTATGACCAAACCTAACCTGACTTTTTGGTGAATTATAAAAATTATTTTGACCAAACTTATCCCAAAAAAGGTTTAGCAGTATTTTGAAAAGATTTTCTTAAAGGTACTGCTGAAGGTGTAGCAGTACTTTGAGTTGAAGGTACTGCTTGACTCTTAATATTATCAACCTTAGGTTTTTCAACTGTTTCTTTTGAGGTTTCAGAACTAGATTTACCAGTAAGCTTCTTCCTAAACTCTAGGTTGTCTACTCCAAAACAAGAAACATCTGTCCTAAGTGGTTGAAAGCTACCAGTGGGTGGAGGAACTGCATGGTAACCTTTGTCTTTCTTGAATTCTGGAGGTGTTTGACTAATTGATTCTTCATCACTAGATGTGTTATCTACATAATTAATGAGTTCATCATCACTAGTTGTTATATCCTCAGAATCAAGTTGTTCCTGATCACTAGGTGGGTTCTCTTCTATGCTACTAAAGTCCATACCAAAACCTAGGCCAATTTTAATATGTGCTCTTTTCTGTTTTTCAACAAAACTAACATGTGAAAGGCCAGATTTTCCCCAAGCAGCAAACTTTTCTAGCAATTCATCCCTTTCCTTAGTTTTAACTGAAAATCATGTTGTTCATACTTTTCTGCCCAAGCCATTTCATTATTTTCATGTGTTATTATTTTGGCTTCCATAGACTTTAAAGTAATTTGATAACCAGCTATCTCAGACCTAGTTCTACTATAATTATCTCTTTCAGTTACATAATCATTAAGCACTTTTTGATAAAAAATCATGACACTTAGAGCATACCTCAGAGATAGGGGTGTACTTGGTGAAGTAGCTACCATAGCAAGTAGAACAGGTTCATCTTCACTCTCCATGCTCCAATCAAAGCTTCCAAGACCATCTATGGATTCCAAAGCAGTAGATCCAAGTTCTTCATCAAAAGCTGTGCTCCAATCAAATTCTTCCACTGCGACCATACAATAGGTTACTGGTTCATCATCAAATTCAGCACTCCAGTCAACCTCTGATAGATTTTCTTGAGCTACCAAAGCTTTTGTATCAATAATAGGGATTTCCTTTAGCTCAAGCTTGGGTTTCTCAGTCATTTTATTTGCCTGATATTTAGCAAAGTTGCATTCTCTTGCAAAGTGTCAAGTTCTTTGACAATTGAAGCATTCAATCTTGGTCTTGTCAAAGGTTATACCCTGTTTGGGTTTGAAATCAATGCCTCTTCCTGTTTTCTTCATGAACTTTTTGATCCTTGCAGTGATCATAGCAACTTGCCACCTGATATCAATTTCTTCATGAGCATCCTCTTTAATTTGTGACAAATCCTCTTCATAAGTAACAGGTAAAGTGGCTTGTTGAGCAAAGAATGAGCATACAACTTCATCAGAATGAATGGTGTTTGTAGGTGATGAGCTGGGGGTAGGATAGGTAACAGTACTTTGAGCAAAAATACTTTGAGTAGGATAAGCAGTACTTTTAGTGGAAGTACTGCCTCTCTTTTCAGACGACACAAAAGCAATATTGTGAGATTTTGAACTTGTTTTTCCATTCATCTCATGCTCATACACCTTTAAGTGGTTGTAAAGATCATCAAAGTCCATAACATCTAAACCAGGTTGTCCTCTGATCATAGTAGCAATCACATGCCATGTAGATGGCAAACTTCTTAAGAACTTCAGATTTGCATCTTCAACAGATACCTCTGCTTTGTATAACTCCAGCATACTAAGAAGATTTTAGAATCTGTCATAGGCAGCATCAAGACCTTCTCTTTCACCAACAGTGAATGTTTCAAACTGTTGCTTCAACAGATTTCTGTGCATCTTCTTGGAAGCATCATTACCTCCAAATCTTGTCTTGAAAGCAGCCCATAGTTGCTTTGCATCCTTAGCATCATGGAACTTGAGTAGATGACCATCAGGAATAGCAGAAAACAGTATGTTGAGAGCCTTTTCTTGATTTCTTATTGTTGCTGCTGGTAAGACGGCCTTAGATGGTTTAGGTTGTCCAGGAATCTCTACAGGTTCTGCAACGACTTCATTACCATTGACAATTACATTTCATAGTGCATGGTCTGTAATGGCAATGTACTGCCTCATCTTCATGCTCCAAAGATCATACTCTCCCTTCTTGATGATAGGAATTCTGAGTGAGGTGATGGATGGGGGTGGTGCAGCTTCAGTCGACATCTTTAGGGTTTGTTGTTAACTAGGTTTTAAGGTTTTCTTCTTAATCAAAGTTTCCACACAAGCTCTGATACCACTTTGTGGATCGATATACTCTAACCAAACTAACTTTAAGTAGCTTGTAAGGGCTTAGTAACCTCAGATAAATCCTAGTCACTAACAATGAAACACTGAATAAACTCTATTAAGTATGCGGAATTTACTTCAATAAATCTAAGAAGAATTAACTTTAACTTTAACGATTATATTAAAACTCTAAACCTGCTTGATACACAGATTCACTAACAATCCCTAACAGCTCTAATATCGAACTTAGTAAACTCTAATATTGCATGTGTATATCTAATGCCAATCTAGGGGTCCTTTTATAGACATAAGAATAACCCTAGTCGGTTTACAACTCTATTCCTTGTATGACAAGTAATACTAAACTAAACTGAGAACATTCTAGAATTACATAATAATCCTTAACGTATTGCATAGCAGTCCTTTATCCTTGCAGTACTTTGATGAGTAAGCAGTACTTTGACTTTCTTCATTAAGCAGTACTTTGACTCTTCAGCACTTTGACTTTCTGTATCCCAACAATCGTCAATCCATTTCCTGGACCAAGGTTGATTCATGGTGTAAATCGCCCCATCGTTTTTGTGCAGCTGTCACATGTTTGATCTATTGGATAGATCTCATATGCCACCTACCAAGAGCTTGTATGATGTTGGCTCTAGAAGGTTTTCCATCTTCATTGTTAATATGTAAACATATCACTCAGATGTTCTGGCAATACCCCAAGGATAATGCATAGGACTCTTAATATATATTCTCACTTTCCACATTGTGTGAAACAGTGAGTCTTCATTGATTGTGTCCTATTAAGATTTATTAATGATCTCGTGGCTCTAGACTCAATAGTGCACATTTGGTTCCTATGCCGGAGACTAGGGAGAGGGTCTCCTTCTTCAATATCAACAATCTCTAAGAGAAAGTCGATAGATTATGTAGGTTCCCCGTGAGAATGAAGCAAGTCCTTTTAAGAGGAACTTGAGTAGCTTGGGAAGTTTTAGTGCAGTGCGTCACTGGGTCCATGATGTCTTGTCTTCAATACCGGTGTTACCTTGGTAACGACCAGTAGCATATGAATTGAATCTGGTTTCTGCCCTAAGGTTGAATTAATGGAGGGCTATTTCTTTTCACCCTTTTCTCATCTTTAATTCTTTTTCATTCTTCAACCCCTTCAGTGCTTACCGAGACTTCATTACTAGAACCTTGTTGGGTTTATTCCAGTTCTAGCTCTATCTCAGTCCGCACTCTTCCAGTTTCTCACTTTTCTCCTCTTTTTTTTCAATATACCTAAGGACTCTACACTATCTAGTGGTTTGTCCCTGGGTAGATCCCTCCGGCTCTGGCGGGATCGTGGGAACGAATACCTAACCTAACCATCCTTATATCTCCATGCATAAAGTAAAATTGGTCGGTCTTTAGGTATTGTTCTTCTGCCTCAAAACCAATTGAAAACCATTTGAAAATCAATCAAGGTACTTGTGATATAAAATCAAAGTATTTTGTACCTTAATTGTTTTTGATATTTTAGAAATGCTCCCCCTCAGCATGTGCTTCAAGTATTAGAAATTAGTTTAGCACATGGAGGCAGGAGGACTTTTGAAATCTTAGATTGAGAATGAAAGATCCAATCTTTGAGTTACTTTTTCTAAAATGATCATCATCACTTCCCGATCAAATATAGTATTTAAAATTATGTTGGATAAAACGATTTTAGGAAGGATGAGGTTTTCTTATGATTGCTCCCCCTCAATATGTGCATCGAGATTGGAAAGAGTTATGCACATATTCGAGAGAACCTGCACTTTAAATCAAACACGTTTCAATTCCTTTTGGTTTAAGATAACTGCTCCCCCTTAACATGTGCATGGAAAAATTGAAATCGTTTGGCACATGTAGGGAGGAGTGCTTGTTATTATATTTCTAAACCACTTATCGAATTATCAGTTTATATCCAATTTAAATCACAAATTCTCCCCCGATCACAATTTTCAAATCCTTTGAGATTTATGATCTCTATTGATTTAAATTAATTTTGAAAAACTTTTGAGGAGAATTGTGACTTTCTTTTGAAAATCATTTTAACATATAAGGATCAGATTTTGAAACTTTAAACTCCATTGTTCAAACATGCATAAATATCTTTTGAAAACATAACATTAGCCAAGGTCATGAATCAATTTGTATAAAACATTATAAAAACATTATTCTTTTTTATTATCCAAGACTAGACCTTGCTCTTTAATGTGCCAATTGTTTGAAAAATAACATTTTTTTAATTGAAATCATTCTCCCCCTCAATCAATGACATGCATTGTTGATTGAGAAAAAGAGATTTTGACAAATGATAAGTCCTAAGGATTTTCAAAAATAGAGTCCGAGTTATTTTCAGAGCAATTTTATTTTCATTAGATGACAAATATTTTTCAGAAGAATTTATAGAAGGAAAAATATTTGGAAGGAAAACATTTGTCTTTTTGGCGACAAACATTTTTATAGAATCAGAGCATGAGATTTCAAAAATTAGTTTAAGCATGGCGCTGTTCTTTCTTTTGAAATACGGGTTACTGCCTAAAATGACAATAAACCACTATTTTTCTCCATCTCATTTTTTTTTTTTTTTTTTTTTTTTGGTTTTATAATTTTGTATTTTGTTTTTGAAGAAAATATGTACAAGGAATAGATGAATAGATGCCTTTATTCCTCTTCTTCCTCTTGAAGACGTATGAGTGTTTCAGGTTGAAAACTCTTGAGTCCAAGACGGGGAAGAATAAACTCGAAACGTTCTCGAGGGAGTGCTTTAGTGAAGATGTCTGCTAGCTGATATTCAGTTCTCACAAAGTAGAGTTCTACCACACCTTTTTCCACTTATTCCCCAATGAAATGATGTCGAATGTCGATGTGCTTTGCTCTTGAATGCTGAACGTTGTTGCAGGAGAGAGAAATGGCACTTTTGTTGTCACAGTACAGAGGAATTTTGTTGAAGTCAAAGCCATAGTCAGATGGTTGGGATCTTATCCATAGGATTTGAGCACAAGAAGATGACATGGCGATGTATTCAGCCTCTATATAGGATATCGACGTACTCATTTGTTTCTTAGAAGACCAGCTTACAAGTTTTTCTCCCAAGAATTGAGCACCACCTGATGTGCTTCGACGTGTATCTTGGCACCCTGCATGGTCTGCATCTGCATATGCTGTTAGAGACATGTTGGTGTCCTTCGGATACCAAAGTCCCACGTTAATGGTACCTTGGAGATACCGAAAGGCCCGTTTAACCACTTCAAGGTGCTTTTTGGTAGGCTTAGCCTGGTATCTAGCACACATGCATACAGCAAACAGAATATCAGGTCTACTGGCTGTGAGGTACATCAGGGATCCAATCATACTACAATATTTCGTTTGATCTACCATGATCCCTGAGTGGTCCTAATCCAGTTTGGTACGCTCCACCATGGGAGTGCCAATGGTGTCACAAGTGTCAAATCCAAATTTCTTTAAAATTTCATTAGCATATTTAGATTGATTGATAAAAATGCCTCCGGGACTTTGTGAAATTTGTAATCCCAAGAAAAATGACATTTGTCCCATCATAGACATTTGAAATTTGGAGCCCATTTCATTTGAAAAACGATCACATTCAGTAGGGTCAGTCGAGGCAAAGATAATATCATCAACATAGATTTGAACATGGATTAAATGTTTTCCTGACTTTCTGGTGAACAATGAGGGATCCACTGCTCCTTTGTTGAATCCAGTTGATAGGAGGAACTTTGACAGAGTATCATACCATGCCCTTGGAGCTTGTTTCAGACCATAGAGAGCCTTCTTTAAGCGATAGACATGAGTAGGATGTTTAGGATCCAAAAAACCTTCTGGTTGACTGACGTACACGATTTCTTTCAGATCTCCATTAAGAAAGGCAATCTTTACATCCATTTGATAAACCACCATGTTCTTACTAGCAGCATTAGCTAAGAAGATTTTGATTGCCTCAATACGTGCAACAGGAGCAAATGATTCCTCAAAGTCAATACCCTCCTCTTGACGATATCCTTTTGCAACAAGTCTTGCCTTGTTCTTTAATACATCCCCATGCTCATCAAGTTTCACTTTGAAGATCCATTTGAGAGCAATGATCAAAGCACACTCAAGAGCTGGTACTAATTCCCAAACATCAAGTCGGTAAAACTCATGAATTTCTTCCTGCATTGCATTAAACCAACTGTCCTCTGACATTGCGGTTTTGACATCTTTTGGTTCGAATTTTGACAGTATGGAATTGAAGAAGCACCATAAGGCATCTGTTGCAAGCTGTTTACGGGTGGATACTGGAAGAGAGGGATTCCCTATGATATTATCCAACGGATGATCGTGTGTCCATTTTCTGAAGTGCTCGTGTGGTTGTGGTTGAGGAACTGAGGTTGCAGAGTTGTTTTCCCCTGATGAAGATGGTTCTGATGATGGATCAAAAATATTTTCAAACGGTGCATCTTCTGGAGTGGCAAAAGGGTTTTCATCATCTGTGACTGCAGCAACGTTTCCATTATGTACGCTTGAAGATTGAAGAGTTGAGGATGATGAAGAATGATCTGCAGTAGGCGCTTCATGAGATAACGACATAGAGATGGATGGATTGACTGTGTTGGACGGATTAGGAGCTGCCTCTGTTGAAGTAGTAGAATGGATGTTGTCCTGAGATTCAAAGTATTCATCATACATTGGATTAAACAATTTCCTCACATCTTCTTCCGAAGGTGGTACATATGGAACTGCAGATGAGGGATTCTATACAAGAGAGGAACTAATAGGACTACTTAATGAAAGTTGAGCCGGAACTGGATTGTCCTGAAGCCATTTGACCGGTCAGCTCATCGACCATAACGTGAAGTGTTTCCATGATATTTTGGGTTCTTTTGTTGTAGATTCGGTATCCTTTTATGTTTGGTGCATATCCTACAAACACTCCAATGTCCGCTTTAGCTTTTAGTTTACCTAAATCTTGACCCTCATTAGTTGGATAACACAAAGCACCAAAAACACGAAGAAAGGATAGATCAGGTTTTCGATTGTGGACAAGTTCATATGGAGTTTTTCCATGAGTTGTGTGATATAGGGATCGATTTTGGGTGTAGCATGCAGTAGCAATGGCTTCAGCCCAGAGAAATGTTGGAACCTTTGAATAAATCAACATTGTTCTTGCGGCTTCCATAAGAGTTCGATTTCGTCTTTCAACTACACCGTTCTGTTGAGGAGTTCGTGGAACACTTCTTTGATGACTGATTCCAACACTTTCATAAAACTCACTAAGTTCTTTATTAACAAACTCAGTTCCATTGTCAGTTCGGATGATTCTAACAGTCTTGTTAAGTCGAACCTGCAGCTGTTTGATAAGTTTAATGATGACATCTAGGGTTTCATCCTTTGTCATCAAGAACTTAACGCAAGTGAATCGAGAGTAGTCATCAACCACGACTTTCCCGTTAATTGTTTGCACTCTCATAGGTCTGCACAAATCCATATGAATAGTATGAAGAACTTCCATAACTGAGTTTGTGGGTTTGAGTTTGTGGGCATATTTCCTGCTTTTTCCCAATTGGCATGCTCAACAAAGATGATCCTTTTCATACTTTAATCTAGGTAAGCCTCTTACTAGGTCCTTTCTGGAAAGATCATTAATGGTGGCAAAGTTCAAGTGATTGAGACGACGATGCCATAACCATGACTTTGTTTTCGAAGCCTTTGACAACAAGCAGATTGGAGAAGACTTCATCATGTCTTCGATAGAGATGGTGTACAGGTTTGTGCCACGTGTTCCTCTTAAAAGTTCCACACCATCAAGTTCTCTAACGAAGCAAGTATGTTTTCTAAAAGCCACCTCTAGATCGGAATCACAGAATTGACCAACAGAAAACAAATTATGACCAAGACTGTTGGGATATAAAGTACTGGAGAAATACAAAGTACTGAAGAAGTCAAAGTGCTGAAGAGTCAAAGTACTGCTAAAGAAGAAAGTCAAAGTACTGCTCAACATCAAAGTACTGCAAAGCTAAAAGAACTGTTACATCGTTTATGGAAAGCTTTGTTATTCTATAATATTCTTAGTTTAGATTACTTGTTGTACAAGGATTAGAGTTGTAAACCGACTAGGGTTATCCTTATGCCTATAAAAGGATCCCTAGATTGGCATTAGAGATATATATGTTTTAGAGTTTAAGAGTACGATATACGCAGTATTAGAGTTATTAGAGTTATTAGAGTTGTTAGAGAATCTGTATAACAAGCAGGTTCTAAGTATTAATAAAATCATTGAAGTTAATGTTAATTCTTCTTAGCTTTATTGAAGTAAATTACGCATACTTAATAGAGTTAATTCAGTGTTTCATTGTTAGTAACTTAGGATTTTTCCGAGGTTGCTAAGCCCTTACAAGCTACATAAGTTAGTTTGGTTAGAGTATATCGATCCAACAAGTGGTATCAGAGCTTGTGTGGAAACTCTGATTAAGAAGAAACCCTTAAAAACCGATTTAACAGACCCTAAAGATGTCGACTGAAGCTGCACCACCCCCATCCATCACCTCACTCAGAATTCCTATCATCAAAAAGGGAGAGTATGATCTTTGGAGCATGAAGATGAGGCAGTACATTGATATTACAGACCATGCACTATGGAATGTAATTGTCAATGGTAATGAAGTTGTTGCAGAACCTGTAGAAATTCCTGGACAACCTAAACCACCTAAGGCCGTCTTACCAGCAGCTACAATAAGAAATCAAGAAAAGGCCCTCAACATACTGTTGTCTACTATTCCTCATGGTCATCTACTCAAGTTCCATGATGCTAAGGATGCAAAGCAACTATGGGCTGCTCTCAAGACAAGATTTGGAGGTAATGATGCTTCCAAGAAGATGCACAGAAATCTGTTGAAGCAACAGTTTGAAACATTCACTGTTGGTGAAAGAGAAGGTCTTGATGCTGCCTATGACAGATTCCAAAATCTTCTCAGTATGCTGGAGTTATACAAAGCAGAGGTATCTGTTGAAGATGCAAATCTGAAGTTCTTAAGAAGTTTGCCATCTACATGGCATGTGATTGCTACTAAGATCAGAGGACAACCTGGTTTGGATGTTATGGACTTTGATGATCTCTACAACCATTTGAAGGTGTATGAGCATGAGATGAATGGCCAAACTAGTTCAAAATCTCACAGTATTGCTTTTTTGTCTTCTGAAAAAAGAGGCAGTACTTCCACTAAAAGTACTGCTTCTCCTACTCAAAGTACTGTTGCTCAAAGTACTGTTGCCTATTCTACCCCCACCTCATCACCAACAAACACCATCCATTCTGATGAAGTTGTATGCTCATTCTTTGCTCAACAAGCCACTTTACCTGTTACTTATGAAGAGGATTTGTCACAAATTGAAGAAGATGCTCTTGAAGAAATTGATATAAGGTGGCAAGTTGCTATGATCACTGCTAGGATCAAGAAGTTCATGAAGAAAACAGGAAGAGGCATTGACTTCAAGCCTAAGCAGGGTATAACGATTGACAAGACCAAGATTGAATGCTTTAATTGTCAAAGAACTGGACACTTTGCAAGAGAGTGCAAATTTGCTAAATATCAGGCAA
This sequence comes from Chrysanthemum seticuspe, assembly GCA_019973895.1. Taxonomy (NCBI): domain Eukaryota; kingdom Viridiplantae; phylum Streptophyta; class Magnoliopsida; order Asterales; family Asteraceae; genus Chrysanthemum; species Chrysanthemum seticuspe. The sequence continues at coordinate 158,502,072 of BPTQ01000003.1, forward strand.
ATAGAATGACTGAGAAACCCAAGCTTGAACTAAAAGAAATCCCTATTACTAAAACAAAAGCTTTGGTTGCTCAATAAAATCTATCAGAGGTTGACTGGAGTGCTGAATTTGATGATGAACCAGTAACCTACTGTATGGTCGCAGTGGAAGAGTTTGATTGGAGCACAGCCTTTGATGATGAACTAGGATTTGATGCTTTGGAATCAAGAGATGGCCTTGGAAGCTTTGATTGGAGCATGGAATGTGATGAGGAACCTGTTCTGCTTGCTCTGGTAGCTACTTCACCAAGTTCACCCCCTATCTCTGAGGTATGCTCTAAGTGTCATGATTTTTATCAAAAAATCCTTAATGATTATGTAACTGAAAGAGATAATTATAGAAGGGCTAGGTCTGAGGTAGCTGGTTATCAAATTACTTTAGAGTCTATGGAAGCCAAAGTAATAACACATGAAAATAATGAAATGGGTTGGGCAGAAAAGTATGAACAACAGGATTATCAGTTAAAATTAAGTAAATGGAAGTTAGGATGTAAGATTTCTGAAATTGAGAAGCTTACTAAGGAAAGGGATGAATTGTTAGAAAAATTTGCTGCTTGGGGAAAATCTGGCCTTTCACATCTTAGTTTTGTTGAAAAACAGAAAAAAGCACACATTAAAACTGGCCTAGGTTTTGGTATGGATTTCAGTAGCATAGAAGAGAACCCACTTAGTGATCAGGAACAACTTGATTCTGAGGATATAACAACTAGTGATGATGAACTAATTAATTATGTAGATAACACATCTAGTAATGAGGAATCTATTAGTCAAACACCTCCTGAATTTAAGAAAGATAAGGGTTATCATGCAGTCCCTCCACCAACTGGTAGTTTTCAACCAACTAGGATAGATGTTTCTTGTTTTGTAGTAGACAAGTTAGAGTTTAGGAAGAAGCTTACTGGTAAATCTAGTTCTGAAACCCCAAAAGGAACAGTTGAAAAACCTAAGGTTGATAATGTTAAGAGTCAAGCAGTACCTTCAACTCAAAGTACTGCTACACCTTCAGCAGTACCTTCAAGAAAATCTTTTCAAAATACTGCTAAACCTTTTTGGGATAAGTTTGGTCAAAATAATTTTCATAATTCACCAAAAAGTCAGGTTAGGTTTGGTCATAGAACTCAAGGAAGAAATTTTAGGAGTATGGGTCAAAAATTGTGTTTTGTTTGTTATAGTCCTGATCATTTGATTAAGGACTATGACCATCATTCAAAGTATCTAAGCAATTTCCTAAAGACCAGATCTGCCAACCAAAAACTAAGTGAGAATAAAGCAGTCTGGAATCATTCACATAGGGTTAACCACAATAACTTCTCAAAAGACTATAGGTACCCTCACCAAAGAAGACCTTTTTCAAAATCACCAGTACCTTCTCAAAGTACTGCTAGATTTTCACCCAATCAAGGTACTGATAGCACGTTTTGGAATGGAAGTCCTAGGAGATCTAATTACTATCAATCTAGAAGGCGTTACACCTCAAAAAGAGTATCTAGATCAGAGAAACCTACACAAAAAGTTAAAACCAGCTGGGTTAAGAAAGAAAGTACTTATGGGGAACAAACAGTACTTTCAGCAAGTACTGGTGAAACAGAGATTTTTGTTGAAAAACCAACACAAGTTTTGGAACAACCAAAGATAATTGATCATGTGCTTAAAGACAGTGGAAATTACATACTTAAAGAATTTAAGTATGTAACTCCACAAGGGGAACACAAGTCAGTAATGGCTTGGGTTCCTAAAATTAACTAACTCTTTTATCTTTGTACAGGGCAACCCAGAAGAGGAGCTTAAAGATCATCTAATTGTGGATAGTGGTTGCTCTGGAAGCATGACAGGAAACAAAGAGATTCTGTCAGATTTTAGATCTTACTTTGGAGGAAGAGTTGCATTTGGGAATGATGCTAGTGGAGGAAGAATAACTGGCAAAGGAACCATCAAGGCAGGAAGCATAGATTTTGAGAATGTTCGCTATGTGAAGGAGCTCAAGTTCAATCTTTTGTCAGTATCTCAGATATGTGACAAGAAGCACCCTGTGTTATTCACTGACACAAAATGTCTTATTCTTTCCCCTTATTTCAAGCTTGTTGATGATAACTTGGTAATATTGAGAGTACCAAGAACTAATGATGTGTACAGTCTGGATATGAAGAGTCTTCACTCTTCTGAAAGAGCAACATGTTTAGTAGCAAAGGCAACACTTGAAGAAGCACATCAGTGGCATAGAAGATTAGGCCATGTAAATTTCAAGAATATCAACAAGTTGGTTAAAGGAAATTTAGTTAGAGGTTTACCAACCAAAACATACAAGAATGATCACTCATGTTTGGCGTGCAAGAAGGGTAAACAACACAAAGCATCATGCAAGAAGATTGAGGAAAGAACTATTAGAGATCCTTTGGAGTTGCTACACATGGATGTGTTTGGACCTGTTTCTGTTGCAAGTCTAAACAAGAAGAAGTACTACTTAGTTGTAACAGATGACTGCAGTAGATTTAGTTGGGTCTTTTTCTTGGGTTTTAAAGATGAAACCTTTGATGCTATTCATGGTCTTATAATAGCCCTTGAAAATCAATTGAGACTCAAAGTAAGAGGTATTAGATGTGACAATGGGACTGAATTCAAGAACAAGTTTATGGATTAATTTTGTGCCAAGAAAGGAATCAAGAGGGAGTTTAGTATTGCTAGAACTCCACAGCAGAATGGTGTTGCAGAGAGGAAGAACAGAACTTTGATTGAAGCAGCCAGAACAATGCTTGCAGATTCACTATTACCTATTCAATTTTGGGCTGAAGCTGTAAGTACTGCTTGCTATGTGTTGAATAGAGTATCAGTCACTAAACCTCAGATGAAGACACCTTATGAGTTGCTTATGGGAAATAAACCTAACATACGTTTTATGAAACCTTTTGGATGTCCACTGACTATTCTTAATACTATTGATGCTTTGGGAAAATTTGATAGCAAGTCAGAAGAATGATACTTATTGGGATATTGTACCAATAGCAAAGGATTTAGAGTGTACAACAAGGTCACCAAGAAGGTTCAAGATTGTCTTCATGTTGAATTTTTAGAAGATCAAGAAAATCAGAAGGGTAAAGGTCCTGATTGGATGTTTGATCTTGATATTTTGACTCCTTCTATGAATTATGTTCCTGTTAGAGAAGAAAATCAAGCTGATCACAAAGAAGAAGATTTACAGTACATTGTTCATGGAGTCAACATTAGACCTGATGTTGTTCTTGATGAAGAACCTATAACTGTCGAAAAGGAGAAAAGTACTGCTGAACCAAAATCTACTTTGTCTGCTGAGGATCAAGCTATTCAAGATGAACTTAATAGAATGCTTCTTCAAGAAACAATAGCACAATCTTATGAGGATGAACAAAGAAGAGGTTTTGAAGACAGAAAGACAAAGGGTAAGTCTACAGAATACACTCACAGTACTTTGGATCAAAGTACTGCTGCACCTATTGACAGTACTTCAGATGATTTGTATGATCCTACCATGCCTGGATTAGAAGACACTGATGATGAGTTTGAAGCTGACGGTATTTTCTCAAATTCCAATGAAGGAGCTGATTTCACAAATTTGGATGATGATTTTGAAGTTCCACAAACTCCTACATTAAGAGTGCATAAAGATCATCCCACTGGTCAAATCATTGGACCTTCTACTTCTGGAGTACTCACCAGAACCAAGCTTAAAGTTTTTTCTAAACCACATAATGCTTTACTTAGCTTTGTATATAAACAGAACAGGTTGAATCATAAGGATCACCAAACATGCTTATTCACTTGCTTTATCTCTCAAGAAGAACCCAAGAATGTAGCTCAAGCATTAACTAAAGTGAGTTGGGTTGAAGCCATGCAAGAAGAACTTCTTCAATTCAAACTTCAAGAGGTTTGGGTACTATGTGATCTACCAGATGGAAAGAAAGTCATTGGTACAAGATGGGTTTTCAGAGTAAAGAGAGATGAAAGAGGGAATGTCATCAAGAACAAAGCACGGCTAGTAGCACAAGGTTACAGACGAGAAGAAGGAGTAGATTATGATGAAGTGTTTTCTCCTGTAGCAAGGATTGAAGCCATTCGAATATTTCTTGCTTTTGCATCATATATGGGCTTTCTTGTTTATCAAATGTATGTCAAAAGTGCCTTTCTTTATGGTACTATTACAGAGGAGGTCTATGTCAAACAACCTCCTGGTTTTGAGGATCCTGCACATCCAAACAAAGTCTACAAAGTTGTTAAGGCTCTTTATGGTCTTCATCAAACACCTAGAGCTTGGTATGAAAGACTTTCCACTTTCTTATTACAACATGGTTACAGGAGAGGAGCTATTGATAAGACTTTGTTTATCAAGAGAGATAAGAAGGATATCATGCTGGTTCAAATTTATGTAGATGATATCATCTTTGGAGCTACAAAACAGTCAATGGTGAAGGAATTTGAGCAGCTGACGCAACATGAATTTCAAATGAGTTCTATGGGTGAATTAACTTTCTTTTTGGGGCTTCAAGTTAAACAATCAAAGGAGGGAGTTTTCATAAGTCAAGATAAGTATGTTTCTGACATTCTTAAAAAGTTCAACTTTGATGCTATGAAGCCGGTCACAACACCTATCAAATCTATCAACTCATTGGGCAAGGATGAAGATGGTCAACCTGTAGAAGTCAAGCTTTACAGATCTATGATTGGATGTCTTATGTACTTAACTGCATCTAAACCTGATATCATGTTTGCTGTTTGTTTATGTGCAAGATATCAAGTCTCACCCAAGGTCTCTCATATGAATGCAGTCAAGAGGATTTTTAGTTATTTGAAACAATAACCTAAGTTAGGGTTGTGGTATCCAAAGGATTCACCTTTTCACTTGGAAGCTTTTTCAGATAGTGATTATGCAGGTGATAATTATGATAGAAGATCAACCACTGGAGGATGCCAGTATCTTGGAAGAAGATTAGTCTCATGGCAATGTAAGAAACAAATTATTGCAGCAACCTCATCCACTGAAGCAGAATATGTTGCTGCTGCAAGCTGTTGTGGACAAGTCTTATGGATGCAGAATCAACTTTTGGATTATGGGTTCAAATTCAAGAATACTCCTATCAATATTGATAATGAGAGTACGATTTACATTGTGAAGAATCCGGTTTATCACTCCAAAACCAAGCACTTTCAGATTAGGCATCACTTTATCAGAGATTGTTATGAGCATAGGCTCATTAATGTTGTCAAGGTTCACACAGATGATAATGTAGTTGATCTACTCACAAAAGGATTTGATGTTTCAAGATTCAATCACTTGGTGGTGAGTATTGGTATGATTAATTACTAAGCTACATTTAAGGGGATGACTGGTTAGTTAGTTAGACAGTCCTATGCATTGCTTGAGGGGAGGCAATCCAATGCCTATTTGAAGTTTTTGCCATTATGAAGAAGAGAATGGAAAAGTACTGCTTTTTGGTTATCTGAAAGTACTGCTCTGGAAAGTACTGCACACGTGGAAAGCACTGCTTGTCTTATCAACGTACTGTTCCAACGGTCAAAAGATGGGTTAAAATTCAAATAATGGTAACTTTGTTATTATGGGCTGTGATTTTTCAAATCTTACCTATAAATAACTACCCTCTGATTTTCCCTCTCATCTTTATACTTATCAATCTTTTCCATATTTCTCTCTCTTTCATATTTAATATTCATCGAACCACTTTCTTTTACCTTAATCAATGGCGAATCGAAACACAGTTACTAAACACAACATGGTGGCAAATTTAGATAAGACTGAAGCCAATGTCGCATTCCATGACATAATTGATTTTCTCGCTGGATCTTCAATCAATTATGCACTTTTGGTTGAATCTGATATTATTGAGCCATGGATTCAACATTTTTGGGCAACTGCTAGAGCTCACATGGAAGATGATGAGTCATATATACAGGCTACGGTTGCTGGAAAGATAGTGAAAGTTAGTGAAGCTTCAATTCGTGAAGATTTATTATTGGATGATGAAGAAGGATCTATACGTTTTGACAAACAGCTTCTTTGGGATACTTTAAGAGATATTGGGTATGAAGGGTCCTTAACTGAAACAACATTCAAGAAACCCTTGTTTAGTCCACATTGGAAGTACTTGGTACATGTATTACTTCATTGTATCAGTTCTAAGAGTACTTCATGGGAGCAATTTGAATCTAATATAGCATCTGCTTTAGTGGGATTGGCTACAAATTGTGTCTTCAACTTTTCAAGATTAATCCTGGATGGTATGCCATCTCACATTTCTAATGGATCACCCTGGTTAATGTATCCAAGATTTATTCAAGTTTTCTTGAATAAACAACTTCATGATGTACCAAGGCCTGAGAGCTTATTACCTATTGTGGTACAACCTGCAAAGATATTCACCTTCATGGCTAGGAAGAGTGATAAGTTCTCTGGAAGGAACACTCCCTTAACCACTTCTATGATGGAGATTGCTCAAGCAGTTAGAGATGAGGCTACTGCAAGTGAAGAAAGAGAAGGTACTGCATCACCCCAAGGTACTGCTTCTCAACATACTGCTTCTTCATGAAGTATTGATGCACAAGAAGGTACTGCAGCTTCACCTACACCATCTCAACAAGATACTGAACATGCTGAGTCAGAACCATAAATCAACCCACCATCATCTGGAGGAGATGCAGGCGATATACCTCCTGAGGGATTGGTTCTGGATAACTATGTTTTGACAAGCGAATTGGTTAGATTGAAGAAAGCTAATGAAGCTCAAGCTGTACAACTAGCAAAGTTGAAAACCAAGTTTAGAAGATTAAAGTCTTTTGTATGGCCTTTAGTTCAACATCACAGGTTGTGGGTCAAGTCACAGCGGAGACATGGGAAGAAGTTTAAGAAGCCTTCAAAGGGCAACAAGGTTCAACCGCATTCTTCATTCCAATTGGGGAAGAATCTGGAGCAAGATAATTTGAAAGAAGATGTTGAGTTTCATGCAGATAAAGAAGATGAACCTCAAAGTACTGAAGCACAAGTAAATATTGAAAGTACTGAGCCTGAAGGAACTGGAGTTCAAAGTACTGGTGTACAAAGTACTGATGATCAAGGTGCTGGTGATCAAGGTACTGCTGCCCTTCAAGGAACATACAGACAAGAGCTAATAACACCAAGGACTCTAGATTTTGAAGAATAAGCTGGTCCTTCAATAGTCCTACAAGAAGAGGAAGCTGATACACCCATGATAGAGCATACTGCAAGTGATGATGAGACAGTTGCTCAAATTTTGTAAAATCTATCAAGACCAAGAGGGGTTGCTATTCCAGGAGCTGTTGAAGAACATCCTCAAGCTGCTTCTCAACCAGTTTTAGATCCAAAGGACAAAGGCAAAGGCAAACTGGTGGAAACAAAGAAGAAGAAAAAGCTTACTTTGGCATAAATAAGAGCAATTGAAATAGCCAAGAATGAAGAGGCTACTAGGAAGATTCAAGCAGAGTATGATGTTGAAGTTGTTGTACCAATAAAGAAACCTCTTATACCACAAAGACGACCTAGTAAAGCTAAGGAAAGAAATGCCATGATGGCTTATCTAAAAGGTCAAGGATATACTGGGTTACAGAAGCTGAATTATTTAGAGATGAAAGATTTATATAATGTTGTTAGAGAAGCATATCAGAAGGAAGTTGCTGGTATTATTCCTTTTGATGATGAAAAGAGGAATGCGGATGCTAGAAAAAGAAGCTTAAAAAGAAAAAGAACAACTGAAGCTGAACAGTCATCAAAGAATATTGAGTTAAGATCTGATACAGTTGATGAGCTGAGAAATTACATAAGAGTTGTCGACTTTGATCATCCTAAATCCAAAGATGCTGCAGTAAAGAAGTCTAAAATAACTACATTTGAAGTGGTAGAATCAAAGGATGGAGACTATTTGATGTTCCATAGGGAGGATGAAAGTTTTAGAGTGTTCAGTTTGCTATGGGATATACTGTAACACCCCCAAAAATCGGGTTTTAGCGGAAGCATACAAGTATTGGGGTGCTACTAAATTGATATCACAACATAAGCATAGAGCAACTGATTTTCATAAATAAACTTTTAGTCATTCTTGAAAACAATGTTTACATTATTGATTAGTGCGGAAAATGGCCCATTTATAAAAATGTGGTCCCAATACATAAAACATAGTCATCTATGACCATGCCATGCTTTTGCCTTGCGCCTCCAAAGATAAACTATCACCTCAAAACCTGAAAATACATGCTAAAAAGTGTCAACACGAGGTTGGTGAGTTCATAGATTTTTATTTGTAAAAGTTTTATGGACCACAAGATTTAGTATTTAATTCATTTCGTTATGTGACCAGTTCACTCGGTCATGTTACCAGTTCACTCGGCAATGTGACCCGTTCATTCGGTCATGTATGTACATAGCAAATGCGACCAGTACAATCGGTCATGCAGGCATAACAGTTTCAAGTACTTGTGTCCATATGTAAAAGCATGCATTAACTTTACACTAAAATGTATCTAAGAAATCAAGTAATTGTCAGGTAAGCACATAATGCATTCAGTCATGCAACATAGTTTTAGTAAACAATTCACTTGTTCAGGTAAAATCAGCATTCAGTTTAAGTAAAACGAGCATGTATTCTCCCCCAAAACAGTTATAAAAACAAGTAAAAGTAGGGGCTATGAAACTCACTTTGGCCATGTGCAATAGGAATGCTAAAGGGAATTAAATCAAAGGATGATAGTGCACGGCTCCGACACGCAACCTAATTACGGTAATTCTTAGTTTATAGCAATGCGTACTCACGACTCAAAGTGTGCAAATTTAAGTGTTTACAAGTGGTTGTGTTTAATGTTGCTTGTGTGGTGGACTTTACGTTAAAATCGTTTCGAAATGTTTGGTAAGTATTGGCTCTTGGACAAATGTACAATTATATATATAAGGGTATATATAAAAGTATACATGACGAGTAAGTTTCCGGTTCAGGAGTAACCGGACAACTACGTACAGAAATTATTCACAATGAAAGTGTTTGTGAAAAAAATTATACATTGTCGGCAAAATATTAATAAATACCTCAGGTTGAATATTTATATAAATAACGTTGAGTGATATTAAATGTATATATAAATGAATGTGTTTATATATATATATATATATATATATATATATATATATATATATATATATATATATATATATATATATATATATATATATATATATATATATATGTGTGTGTGTGTGTGTGTGTGTGTGTGTGTGTAAAGTTAGTGAGAAATATTTATATTACTTTTGTTTTAAATATTCTCTTGTCTTTTAGTCAGGTTTTGATATTAAAACTAAATATATTAATTTGACGAAATTACGAACAAGATGTGTCAGGAATAAATTGTTTTGACATTTTTATTATTAGTTATAAAAATGTATAAGTTTGGGGTCCAAAAATAGTTGTTAGAATGTAAAAGTAAAAAAAATGTCAAGTATTAAACTTGAGGGGTTGGAATTGTAAAGAGTTATATAAGTTATAAACTTATATAAATTTTAAGAAAAGTTGATAAGTTTTCCAAGCTAGAGAGGCTAAACTGTCAAAAGGGGGAAAGTTGCAAAAATAAACCAAAAAAAATAAACAAACAAAGTGTCACCCCTAGGTTTCGAACCTGGGACCTCTGGCCTACAACCAAGCGACTCCACCAACTGAGCTAGGGTCTTTCTTGGTTTAGATTTGCAACGCAATTGTATTTATGGGCTTTTCAACGGTGTTATATTTGCATGAATTTTTGACAGTGTATGCGTCGTGTTTGCATGTGTATGGTTTTGTTTGTATTTCAAATCAGTTTTGCCATCTTGTTTCAAATAAGCATTCAAGCTTATTAATAAGCACCACTTTACAAGAATGAGACCAAAATAAGCTCAAATAAGTCTCAACTTATTTGAGTTTATTACGACTCAAAAACCAAACGAAGTCAAAATTGTAAAACGATTTTGTGTAGAATTCCAAAAGCTCGTTTAAGACACAAAAGCATTTTACTTGAGTTAGCTTATTTTAAGAATTCGGTTAACGGGTTGGTCCTTTTGGCCCGATATGTAAAAATAAGTTTTCAAGTAGCAATTAAGCATGTATAACTTGACGATAAGCTATACAAGCCACGAATAAGCATATAAGTTGAATAAGCATATGTCCGCGAGAGCCAAGACTTAAGTTGTTTACATGTAAGTTTTCTCATTGTCTCTTTAAAGTTCCAAAAACTACTTATATCCCACCATTTAGCTTATGTGGTTTGAAAATAGTAAATATTAGCACAAGTCATTTTCTTTGAGCTTATTAGTATCAAGCTTGCTTAAAGATACCACACAAGTCCTTAAACAACAACAAACCCACTTGAGATATGTATATGTGAATATATATGTCAACAGTAGTATGCTTTGGTTTTATGGTTTCATGTTGCAACACAAACATAGATTCAATATGTATCTTAGTTAAGAATATCATAATTGAAGACAAGTTTAAGGTCACGTGACAACCTTACAGTGAGGAGACGAAGAAGAGAGTGTCAAATGAGAGTGAAGCCAAGACGATGTTTGTAACCCAAACTTGCTATCCCAAGAGTTCCTAGTTTACTAATAAATCCAACCCTTTTTCATTCCTTCCTTTGCTTGCCTACTGCCGACTCAACAAGAGAAAGAGAGAGGTATTTGGTGTTTTGTTTTTGGTGGTGAAAATAAGCTAAGAGTTGGGGTGTTTAAGTAGGGATCAGCACATGTGGTATTAGGAGTTGACATTTTGGTTTATAGGGTTGTAGCAGTCACATGGTAAAGAAACAAAAGGTGGTGTGATGTCTCATAAGACTTGACAAGGCAAGCTTTTAGCAAATGATGTTGGCTAAGAGGAAACATGGGGCTTTGGCATTTGTTTATGTGTAGACTAGGTGGCTTAAAAATGGTTTTGGTCTCCTTTTGGGTTATGTTTACACGCAAGGAAGCAAGCCAAGAAAAAGGTATGTTGTGTCGTGTGCTTGTGAGAACCAAGAAGAAAAGTTAACAAAATAATCAAATTGTAGTACACCTACATGTGTTTCTGTTTTGGTTGACCGAGCAAAGAAAGGAAGAAAAAAAAAGTTGCATGTTGGTATCTTTTTGTGTCGTGGGAGGTTACCAGCAAAAAGAAAGAACTCAAAGTTTTGCCATGGTTTCTTGTTGGTTGCGTTTCACTCAAGGGAAAAGAAAGAAAAAAAAAACTATAAGGTGCATGCATTTGTAGTTTGGAGCGAGCAAGAAGAATATAAAACTTGTTTTTAAATTTAATTTGGACTTGTATAGTTTTTAGGGTGCATTTGGGTTGAGATATCACATAGGTAGTGAGCCCGTATGGTTTGATGTGAATGTAAGCCCAAATGAGATTTGTCGGGTTCAATTTGTCCCGGTGTTTAAAATAATTAGTCGCGGTGTCCCGGTTTGACACTTATAAGTAAAATGTATAAAATGCATTTTCGAAAGTGTTTTTATAAAAACATCTTTGGACTCGAACATGAGTTAAATAAATATTGCCATTACTAATTGGGTGTCGGTATGCATGCAGTGCTGTGACTTTCTAAATTTACGAGATAACCTCTCATTTTCTTCAGTAAATTATCCTTGAATGATAAAAATGTGTATATTTCACTCATTATTTATTTTTAGTCTTGTATGCTACTGCGCTGCAGTACGCGGAATAACTTCCCGAATCAACGGATTAAGCTTATGTATGCTTAATTTAACTTGGACAAATAATAATTTCACGGACACTTAGTGGGCCAGTATCGTTTGTGCGGTATCTTATTATTAAAGAAACGAGGTGACCTATAGTTTTTAAATTTGAATATTGACAGCTGTCAGAAAATAACCGATTTAAATTTTCTGACGTGATAAATATTATTATAATAATCAGAAATTTTACGGGTTGTTATATATACTGCACATAATAGATAGAGCATATCTGTTTCAACTATATCAATTAGTGCAAGAATACTTTGAACATATTCCATCAACTGGAGTTGGCTTAGTATTGCTAGGAGATCTGACAACTATCTGGGAAACTGAGGAGACAAGCACTGAAGAAATCTGGTTAAATCAAGAAAATTGGGATATTATAAGCTGGAGATTCTTTGAAGAATCAGGAGTGCATACTTTGGAATTGGAAGATGGAACTATGATCCATATGTTAGCTGAAAGAAGATATCCTTTGACTAGTGATCTTATGAGAAGGATGTTGGATCATGGAATGGAAGTTGAAGAAGAGAATGAAACAGCCCTAATGGTTATTGAATTGTATATCAGATGGACAACGGCTAATGATGAAGCATAAGTACTGGTATGGTTCTTACTTGTATAAATTTTTGAAAAATAAGTACTTTATTCAAAGTACTGCTGGACAAACAGTACTTTAACCAAAGTACTGCTTGCAGTACAAAACCAGTAAATGATTTTAAAAGAAAACTTTTGTTAAGTGAAAAATATTTTGAAACAAAGGTTAAAAGCAACAAATGGTTTTTGAGATGGTTACAACAAAAGGTTATCAGTCCACCATGTTTAACATAAGGACTGGCTAATCCATGAGCAAACGGCTCTGGTAAAGATATCTCAAATCCGTTAATAGTTGACAACTTGCTAATAAGTTGTATGGTAATCAACTCAACATATCTGTAATAGTGAAGAGTTGGCTAGCCCACAAGAAAAATGGTTTGTGGTAAAGGCTGTGGAAAAACCATTTATATGGTAATTAGTTCACCATGGTTGCAAGAACTAACTAGTCAAAAAGGGTACGGCTTTTGGTAAAGACAAAACAAATCCGTTGATAGCTGATGATTTGCTAAAAATCATATGGTTATCAATGTACCATGGTCTTACACACCTAAACATTGGCTACTCCAGAGTTACTGGCTTTGGTAAAGAGACATCAAAATCCATTAAAATTTCAATGATTCACCTCTCACAGGAGTTTACACACCTAGAAGTGATGAGAATAGACTGAAACTTAATGAACTGATGTACAAATTGTCATATGTTGCTGAAAAGATGGAGATTGCTAATTGTTGTTGTAAAGGATTGCTGATAAAGACTACTTTGATGATGATAATACAAGAACAGTGAGTACAAAGACAAAATTTGAAGATAAAGACACAATCTTTCCTTGAAGACAAAGATGTTAAAGATACAGATACAAAGGAACTTGAAATCAAGCAAGTAGAATTCAAGTTAGGGGAGGATTGTTGGGATATAAAGTACTGGAGAAATACAAAGTACTGAAGAAGTCAAAGTGCTGAAGAAGTCAAAGTGTTGAAGAGTCAAAGTACTGCTCAACATCAAAGTACTGCAAAGCTAAAAGAACTGTTACATCATTTATGGAAAGCTTTGTTATTCTAGAATATTCTTAGTTTAGATTACTTTTCGTACAAGGATTAGAGTTGTAAACCGACTAGGGTTATCCTTATGCCTATAAAAGGATCCCTAGATTGGCATTAGAGATATATATGTTTTAGAGTTTAAGAGTACGAATTCATACGCAGTATTAGAGTTATTAGAGTTATTAGAGTTGTTAGAGAATCTGTATAACAAGCATGTTCTAAGTATTAATAAAATCGTTGAAGTTAAAGTTAATTCTTCTTAGCTTTATTGAAGTAAATTCTGCATACTTAATAGAGTTAATTCAGTGTTTCATTGTTAGTAACTTAGGATTTATCCGAGGTTGCTAAGCCCTTACAAGCTACATAAGTTAGTTTGGTTAGAGTATATCGATCCAACAAAGACCTTCAACATAGTATACCCTGGAGATCACACTACTTCCAAAAACATAAACTCCATAACCCAAAATAGCACCAAAGTGATCATTTCCGAATCTAACAGTCCCGATGAATTTGCTCACGAAGTTCACGAGTCGTAACCGGTCTCCGGTCATATGCTTGGAACAGCCTGAGTCCAAGTACCACAGAACGATTTGAACGACCTGCAGTTGAACACAGACAAGAATGGATAACTGGATAATTGGGATCCCCATGCAAGAATGGGTTCCATTTGGTTAGTAACAGTGATTGGAACACCCACATTAGAGGCAGAATCAATGGAATCATTAGGGATAGATGCAGTGCTAGTGTACGCATTAGACCTATTCAAAGTATGTTCACTTCTTAAAGGAATAATTCTACCGGTAGGCATCCATTTCCTAATGGGCATTGTCTTAGATAATTTAGGACACAACTCACTAAGATTAAATTTGCTGCCAGTAGGTATCCACTGATAACCTATATTACTAAATTTTCTTCTCGTGGGTTTCCAATGTTTTCTAACCTTCTTCCACCATTGCTTTCTAGTCTTCTTAACTTGATTGTTGGCATTAAAAATTTTAAATGGGTTTTTAACAGCATTAATCAAATCATTCACACCACATATATGATTAGTAACAGAATCCAAGTGATCATCATTACATGTTTTGCCAAAAGTAGCAGAATTCGCATTAATTATAGCATGCTTAGAGATAACACTAGAATTAACACGATTCATTTTATTCAACATATTTTCATTCTTCCTAAGGTTATCTTCTACTCTCTTCCACTAAACATTCCTAGCTTGCAAGGTCCTATCATTCTTTGTGTTGCCTTGAGGCTTTGACCTGCTCGCTTTGGTGTCACTTTTTACTCGTGTAGAGGGAATGGGAACATTAGTTGGTTTTACTACTTTTTGCATTTCAGGTTTAGAAGTGCTGGGATATGAACTACTTAAAGGCACATTAAAGTTCACTTTATTAATACTGGGCATAGAATGGGTTGCATTCTTAGCACTAGGCATAGAACAAGGTATCACAGCTTTATCTTTCTCACATAAAGATTTAGGGCATGTTGCTCTTAAACATTCTAACAACTCCTGACATCGTTTGGCATATAAGCATGCATACCTAATTTCACTATCAAGTGGCTTAATTAACCTATCCTCTTCTACAATCTCTCGGAGACATTCTAGACTATCCTTAAGGTGACAGAAATAGTTATGAAACACAAGTTCGTTATTTCTAAGATAAGGAGGAATGTATTTAACAGTCACAGTATATTTAGAATCTGCAGATGACTTTGATGCAACATTCTCATCAACGAAAAGTGGCATTTTTCCTTTTACCTGACTCTTCAGATTCTCAATTTCCTTTTGTAACGAAGTTGTTTTTTCCTTGTTTTTGTCACGAGTGACTTTCATTGAATCGTATAACTCTTTGAAGTGTCGTTTGACCTTTTTATTTTCTTCTAGAAAACTCTCATTTTCTTGTTGTAATACATTAATGATGTTTTGAAGATGAAAGTTTTGAGAAAATTGAGAATCTAAAGGAGGCGGCATTTGGGAGCCAGTCACATTGTTCTTTTCACCCTTTAATTGTGAAATTTGGGTTTTTAACTTTCTGATCGTGTTACAGTGAGCTCGAATCTGTTCATCACGTTTGTTTATTTCAAAAACTGCATCAAACTCTGGAACATCCGAGGATATCTTGATGTTTGAGGTTTTAACATTTTCTTTGAGATGTTGATATTTTAGTTGCAAATCAAAATGTTCAACTTCCAATTTAGAAAAGTGTTTTACCAAATTTTCGTGATCATCCTGGTCAATTTTCTCATTTAGTTTTGAGTTTTTGTTTTCAAGCTCAATGACACGATCATGGGAAACTTTTAAAGCAACAGATCATTCATGAAATTGAGAAGCAGTAATAGAATACTTAGTAACAGTGTAGAACACATCTTGAGCAACACATTGAGAGATCAGATTATCATTAATGATGTGCAGATTTTTTATCTCAATTTCATTACTCTTAAGCTCACGTTCATAATTATTGACTTCAACTATCATTGCGTCAAATTCCTTTTCCATTTCTTTAATCTTTGTGTCTCCCCTTTTTAAGACTCTCAAATTGACCTTTTAATTGTTTAAAAAACGGCATGACCTCAGTTAAATAGCATTCTTTAGTTTGCTCAAAACCCCTTTCCCCTTCAGTTATCCCTATAGGTGTGATTCTCTTCTTACAAGTCTTCTCAAAATCAACGAATAGTTGATAAACAGCATACAGGCTGATTAAGGTCTTGCTCTTAGTGGGAAGAGTTCTATGAACTAAATGCATTGGTGTATTTGGAGGATACACAGTAGCTGGAAGCACTTTCCTAAGGGGAGTGTTTGTTTCAACGAGTACATTTGCTTTTTGCTTATCCGTGTATTTTTTCCAAAAAAACTTGTTCTGGGGTTAATTGAGTTTGAGGCTTAAACTTGTTTAGGGAAATCCAATTTTCTTTAGTGTAATCATGGGGTTTGACCGTTATGTTTTGCTTTTTACACTCGGGATCTTCTAGCTTCTTATTCATTTTCTTCCTAGAGGCATCTTCTAATTGAATATCTTCCTTAGTGCACTCAGCACAACTAGGTTTCTGTCTAGGTTTAAGAATCTCATTGCCATTATAGATTACATTTTGAGCTGCTTTAGCTTTGATGCAGACCTTAGGATTTGGTTCATCTACTAGAGCAACACTATGCTTATCACTTAAAACTCTATGCTTAGTGATCATGTGAGCAGTCTGAATGGTGTTCCCCTGTACGTACAACTTGTTTTCAAGTTTGTTCTTTAAAGTTTTTAGGTTGGAAAATTCATTTAAAAGTTTTGATTCCTTAGCATTAAATTCTTGTTTAAGAACTTTTACATTTTCTTGAAGTTCTTGTTTCTGTTTAACAGTTTTGTTAAGCTTTACTTGTAAGGAATCCAACGCTTGTTTCAACATTTCTTCCCTAAAATTACTTTTTCTGATAATTGTACGCATTTGGATATCCATCTCCTGCTCACGGGTAGTCAATTCAAATTTAGCACGTTGTTCATAGATGGCAACTTGTTCCTTATAGGCATTAAGTTCTGAGATAATGGAATCATCAGGGGCACATGCAGTGTATTCATTGAAAACATAGTCATCATTGACTGCAGAAGATGCATCACTTGGTACGATCTCACTTTCACTTTGCATCACATATTGATCATATGGGACAATATTACTATTACCAACATTATCAATATCTGATTCATTAGTTTCATGTGATTGTACTTTGTTATGCATCTCTGGCTCATCAACTTCATCGTATAGTTTTAATACCTCTAAGATGATTGAATCTTTGGATGAACCAGCCTGTTGTGGTGATGAGACCTTTGGAGAAACCATTGGTGAAATGCTAGCCATGAAGATTGTCTGAGCAGTAGGTTCATCATCGACATCAGAGTCAAATGCATCACAGTCTGCAACTTGAAAGGCATTTTGATGATTGTGACCTATTTCCTGAATTGGTTTCTCATCCACATCAGCATCATAGGTTTTGGCATTTCCCTCAGCAAGAAACAGCAACTCTTCTTCATCCAAAACCGCTCCATTGTCCTGAGCTTGCACCAGCAGCATCTTGTCCCTGAAATACTCTGCATTTTGAGGGCGTTTTGGAGATGTGTAGTTCCTTGCAATATGTCCTTCACCACCACAGTTGTAGCACTTGATTGACTTTCCTTGTTTGATTTGCATTCCTTCCACGGTTCTGATTAGCCACATACCCTCCACCTACTCCAACCTTTCCTTGTTCATACTCTCTTCCTTGCACAGGTTGCACCATGATCTTACCATCTCTGACAATAGCATGATTGTGTATATTGGATGCAGTTCTGATATCATTGTTAGTGTGTGGAGTGAGGTTCAGATTTTGCTTAACCATAAGAGCCAGTTAATTGATGAGATGTTCCATGATAGTGTTTCCATCTGGTGGTTTACACCCTGGATCTGGAACGAGTTTGTGATTACCATTGCCAGTAGGTATGACTTAAGATGCTTTGGTGGTTATTCCTACATTGGTGTAAAAGGTTGTTGAATCATTTGACGAACTTGCATTACCAGAATTGGAATTGAATTTTTCCAAGATCATTCGTTCAAACATAGCATGTCTCTCATTCTGAAGCAAGTATGCATACAATTTCTCATAGTTAGTGTTCCTCAAACCTTTTGTTAACTTGACTGAAGTGACAAATTTGCGCCATTCGGGATTCATGTTGTTCACAAACTTTGAATTAAACTGAATATTTGGCATAGTCATTTTGATGTTCCTCATATCATTCACAAGCTTGTGGAACCTCACGTAATATTCAGTGACACTTTCCCCTGGTTTCATCTTAAAGTGCTCAAAGTCATCATACAGTTGAGATTCTCTGTCTTCTTTAGTTAATTCAGAACCAGAGAGAAGCATCTTGACATTGTCCCAAACTGCTTTGGCTTCAGTGTTGTGATTGATTAACTTGTAGATGTCCTTTGGTAGACCCTGAAGTACAATGTTTGAGGCCCTAATATCCGCATCGTATCTCTTTTTCTCCTTATCTGTAAGTTCATCATATGTCTTTGGTCTATCCAATCCTAATGTCACTGAGCCATCAGCAGCATTTTCAAGTATGTCTCTGGTAGTCTCAATTTGGTATGGTCCTTCATCAATTGATTTGAGAATGTTAACCCCATTTTCCTTACCCAAGCAGTACAACCTGATTCGTTGAACCCATGAGTCATAATCGGTCCTATCTAACATGGGTGGACGAGTATCTGATCCTACCGCTTGAACATCCTCAGCTACAGAAGAGATGATTGTACGCACGTTGCTAGACATGATTACAGATTCTACGAGATTTTATAACTCTTTGATTAAACCGGAAAATAGATTCTTTCATGGGATTTTACTAAATCAAGAGAAAACCGTAAAACGTAATATGAAGAAAAACACTAAATCTCAAGGGACAAATCGCTCAAAGTGACAAATCGCTTAAGCCAACAAATCGCTCTAAACAGACAAGTTGCTTCAATGAACAAATCGCTTATACTGACAAGTCGCTTGATAATACAAATCGCTTAAACAGTCAACTCGCTTTAAACATACAAATCGCTTGAACCAGCAAACCTCTTAAGTGACAAATCGCTTAACCAAGACAAATCACTTAAACTACAACTCGCTTAAATAAACAAGTTGCTTATAGTGACAAATCGCTTCTCCGCATAAATCGCACAAGTACAACCATTAACCGGACAAATCGCTTAAATAAGTGATTCTTAACCGACACAAATCGCTTCCAGTAGGGGACAAATCGCTCGTTTGAAACACTTTATCGAGAGACAAATCGCTTATGATGATTCTAAACACAAAAGTACAATCAAAATCCAAACATTAACACTAGAAATGGTTCAAATGATGCAAACCACAGTGATTCAAGCCTACCAAATCACAACCTAAACACTTATGATGATTCTAAACACAAAAGTACAATCAAAATCCAAACATTAACACTAGAAATGGTTCAAATGATGCAAATACCACTAAACTTTTTCAAACCCAAAAACCATATAAAACCACTAGAAATCCAAGAGTATGTAAGAGAGATGATCAAACCATGGCTCTTGATACCAATTGTTACTTATTTGATTTCACTAACACATCATAACATATAATATGGGGCATATGGTTTGAAAGTTTAGAGAGAGAAAGTAGAGAGAGAGATGGGAACTTGGTGAAACAAAGAAAAATAGTATAGAAGCTCCAACCCTCTACCTTGGGAGGTAGAGGGTATTTATAGTGTCATACAAAATACGCATCCTACGGGCTGTGGATCAGGCATACAGTGGGTAAAGACCCGTCCATCCTCCACGGTGTTACATATTAGTCTACTTATTAACATGACAAAACTATGACTACGAGCTTTCTAACGAGTACTTATACTTGAGATGACCGACTCTTTAACTCGTGGATTTTATAAATCCTAACAAGTTTAGTTCGGCTCGATTTTGGGATGAAACCGAAACTGAACCAACAATTTCGGTTTTTGCGTTCTAAAAACATTTTTCTTTTGATTTTATCTGGGTTCGGTTTTCTGGTTTTTGGTTTCTTTTTTTTTGGTTTTTCGATTTTTCGGTTTCTATTTGATTTATCAAGGTTTGGGTCTGTGACAACCCGAACTTTCAGGTCATTTCTCGAAACAATTCATGCCTTACAATTTCAACATTTATCGTAAACTAGGTTTACGTGTTCCAAATTCGCGTAACCTTAAGGGTTTAGCGGCGAATTCATGATCATATCATCACGAACATTTCATATGGACTAAGTTAGTCTACATTTCATTAACATCATTTGCATCATATTAGTTCATTCATGACATTGCATTTCACCTTAACCGAGTAAATTTTATATTAAATAAACGTTATCGCGTGAGTTATTATTTTGAATATTTAATCCGTTACTTCTAAAAATGATCCCGACATATTTTTATACTTACATTGGTTTATAAAAACTATATTTTGAGTTTACCTAGTGTTTTAAATTTATTTGGTATATAAATCATTAAATTTATATTATTACGACGTTTTTCTTAAAAACTGTACGATAATTATTTTATCACTCAAATTTTACAAGGAATGTATTTTTACAATTTTTATGATTTCATTATACCCTACTTTGATCTATTAAAAATTTACTTGTACCTAAAAACTACCATTTACCTTAACTTGAATTTATATTTACTTACACTTTTTCTTACAAATTATACATTACATATATACAAGTAAAAGAAAAAAAATATATATAAATTGTAAATCCCTCCCCCCTTGGCCGACCAAGGGGGGGTTGGCATTTAATTAGTTGGTAGATTGTGATTGTATAGATTTTTACTCAAAAGACTTACTTCCCATTTCATTCATGCACTTCATTATTTCAAGTTAGTAGCAAAGTTCTCTTCTTGTTTTTCTCTCCTCTCAAAACCGGCAACACATAGGGTTTTCAAGGGATCATCCAAAAATTTTGCAAGCACAAGTAATTACAATCTAGAATCACACTCTTAATAAGGTTTTGAAATAAAAACCTAGAGTGTTTAGGTTAACCTTGTTCTTTGCACCTCATCATATTAACTTGTAAGAATATCATTTACATCTTTCATTTTTCCTTATCATTTCATAAGTATTTCTTCATATTTGGAGCAAACATGCATGACTTATGTTGATTTATACCATTTTTACATGATTTTTAGAGTTATATATATATAAAGTCATCCTATAATTATCCCCTTGGTATATGTTGGTCTTGATGATGTCTAGGAACCCATGACACCCTAAGAAGGTGTATGGTAGGATTAGATTAGTTTTGGAGTTGATTTGAAGGGATTGGAATAGGTTTAGTACGAGAAAAACTATTTTCGATATGTATAAAAAGTGGTCTGTCCTTATTTTGATTTTCTGGAAAATCCGACAGTAGGCACGAAATTTTGGCCTTGATATTTAGAAAATATACTTTAAAACGAATCCGTGGCCGCTTGAACGGATTAAAACGGAGTTATAACGAAGAAGTTATGAATTTTTAAAGTTTGACGACGAAATATACATTTTCAGAAAATTTCAGCATACTATTTTTACTTTATTCGAGTCAAAAACGAGTCCTAAGCTTTACAAATTATTTCGACTTATCAAAAATATATTAGTATACTTTGATACGAAGCTAAGGACGTATTATACGTAGAAAACGGATTTGAAACGACAAAGATACACACGTTTTCATAAACTTGCCGTAACTATTATTTTTAGAAAAATTATATTATTTTTACGAGATAAGTGTTACGATAACTAAAACGACCATGTTAGAGGCTGATTTTAACGTGGATGTGGAACTTTTTGGAACGAAATGTCTTCTGATGAAATTAAGATCACCAAGCATATTTTTCAAAACGGTCGACCGTTTGTATAGCGGAGTTTTAATAAATTATTTACGGATGCTTAAAATTGGCCGAAACTCACTTTTTACACAACAATTGGACAAAATCACCATCTTTAACCTTTATTATCTTTATGTTCGAGACCTCGATGACGAAAACTCATGAACTGAAACTTCTATATTTTGATACAAACTTTCCAAAACCGTCGAGTTCGTTTCCTAACGCTCTACGTACACCATTTTACGTATAGTTTTTTCAAAGCCATTTTTGTCACTTTCATGAAATTTCCGACGACTTTATTTTACGACGAAAAGTTAAAATTTCACAATAAATCATTACGAAACTATTGTAGGATGACATTTTGACGTAAATACTTGTAAAGTGATTTAAGAATGGTCAAGACATCAAAAGAGTATTTTTCGACGATAAGTATTATTTTCAAAACTCGCAAATGGTATAAATAACATACGAAATGCATGCATAACATTACATTGCAACTCATTACATATCATATCATTCGTAATAGGTCCAGATTAAGGTTTCCCGCTATACCTCAGTGTACTCACTCTTGTCATCATACCAGTTTATCAAGTGAGTTCATAGCCCCACTTTTACTCTTTTAACTGTTTTACAAACTCTTGGGGGAGATACATGCTACATTTTTAATCGAACACAAATGCTTTGAACTGTATGCTATATCCGAATGTTTTATTGTCACTAAGTATTTGCCATGTTCGAAGTCCCTACATCATGAACCATTAGTCACTTGCGAGTGAGCGCGAATATTGTGAATAGGCCTATTGGAATTAACACTCCCGCTCTTATTGACCCAGTTAGGGGAAATCGAGCGCACTATATTTGAACCAGTAAGGTAAATTGGCAAGTTTACCTATTAGGGCGGCGATGAAACGATGATTACCAATTTTTATTGGTGCGATGTTTACGCTTTGGTGTCATGAACTTAGTGAAATAAATACGATTTTGTTTTTAACGATGAGTGTGAAACCATTTAACTCACACTACGATTATTGTGTTCAAACGAATTACTTAAACCTATGGATTTCACTCAACCTTTGTGTTGACCTTTTTTGCATGTTTATTCTCAGGTATCTAAGGCATTATCATCATGGCATGGTTAAGGAACCACCTTTTGAGTCGCGGCGTCGACTTACATCATTGTACATTATGGCACTTTCTTTCAAAACCATCGTTTGGACTTGTAATATATTTATATTTCCGCAAACTTTGTAAACTTTTGGGACCTACGTTGTAACTCTGATTATTTTATTAAATCAAACGATGTATTTTCCAAACGACACTTTAGGTCGTTCAATATAACTGTGATTGTGATGCTATGACAGTCAATCCCCAGGAATTCCATTCCGCTGCAAAACAGGTAATTTGGGGGTGTGACAGATTGGCATCAGAGCTTCGGTTATAGAGAACTAGGTTGCATCATTGACCCTAGACTATAGCTACATTATCATAGCATCTCATCATTTCATCATGAGTGCATATTCACTTTACATGCGGTTTATACGTACATTTTTCGAGTTATTTACTTTCATTTCATATCGATTGTCACATGGATGCCTTTAAATGCCCATTCCATTATTTTTCTTCATACTCCAATGTCGAGAATGCCTTGTTATTCCCCATCAAAATTTCAACATCAATTGACTCATCACCGATAACGTCGAATGCCGAGATAAACCTTTAAGTAGGACGAAGTCACTCTCACTCCTTGTTTCACCACTAACATGTCGAGTTACACTTTATTCACACATTAAGTCACTAAACCATCATACATTTGAAGCACTTACGACATCTCATAACCCATTTCTTAGGAAACCGTCGATTATTTTGAAAGATAACCTCAAACTTATCATTCTTATCACATTTCTTTGGAGCGTTTATTATTAACATCGGATTTTGCTACGTCTCACATTTCCTCTTGTTTTGAAGAAGATATGGCACCGAAGAAAGCCACAGCTGAAATGACACAAGCGGCTATTCAAAAGTTGGTAAGGGATAGTGTAGCAGAGGCATTAAGGATTGAAAGGGAAACGGTGGCTGCTGCTGCTGCCGAGGCCGCGGCTGCTGCTGAAGCCGCAAGGCTTGCTGCTGCTACTGGAAATGCAGGAGGATCCGGAGTTAAGAGCTGTTCTTACAAGGATTTCAAAAGTGGAGATCCCACCAAGTTTAAAGGGACTGAAGGAGCCACTGCCATGGTGCGATGGTTCGAGAAATTGGAGTCCGTGTTTTTGCTGTGTAATTGCCCGGATGATAGTAAGGTCAAGTTTGCTACAAGTACACTACTCGATGGAGCATTGTCGTGGTGGAACTCATATGCTCAACCGATGGGAATGGAGAATGCTTTCAAGCTTACTTGGGAGCAATTCAAGGGTTTGGTAACTAAGAAATTTTGTCCTCGTACGGAAGTGAAAAAGTTGGAGACAGAATTCTATGAACTAGTAACAACTGGGTATGATATTGACACTTACATTCGGAGATTTCAAGAATTGGCCGCGTTATGCCCGTCTATGGTTTCGGATAACGAGAAGTTACTAGAGGCTTTTATCGGGGGACTTCCCGAGGTTATTCAAGGAGATGTGACTTCGTTTGATCCACAAACAATCGAGGAAGCTATTAGGGTGACTCAAAAGCTCATGGCCCAGGTAGTGAAGAGAGGTAAGTACATCAACACCAACCAAAACAACAACAACAACGACGATAACCAAATCAACAACAAAAGGAAATGGGAAAACGACCAAGGAGGTTATAACAACAACAACCAAAACCGTAACACTAACCATCATCAACAACAAAATAGAAGGCAAGAAGCGGGAATGGTTTATGCCGCTGCACCAATGAGAGGTAGAGGGTATGCTGGAACACACCCACTATGTAATCGATGTAATTTCCATCACTCGGGTCCTTGCCCTGCCAAGTGCCACAAATGCCAAAAACCGGGACATCTAGCAAGGGATTGTAAAGGTAAAGCCATAGTCACGTGCTTCGGATGTGGGGAGCAAGGACACTATAGAAATCAATGTCCTCAAAACCAAGGTCAACCAGTTGAAGATGCTCATGGGAATGCATACATGTTAGGAGGAGGAGAAGCTCGTCATGGTCACAACAACGCGGAAGGCTGAAGAAGTTTGGAAGCTAACAGTCTTAATTTTCCTTATGTACTATGTCGTACTAAGTTTATGTTTTTCCATCGTATCCGAATCTTTATAACCTAAGATGTACTACTTTTGCTAAACCACTCGTTGTAAAATATTCCCATCTATCGTACTTATTTTCTTTCCGATTTGTTATTACTTACGAGAATTTTACTTCTTTTTACTTTATCGACCATTTTAACGACACGGTTTAAATCTTTGTAAACATTGAGAGTTATAACGACTAAACCGAACGTCACGTCATCGTTCCTTAATTATACATAGCCTAGCTAACTATGTCTAATCCTGGAGGGATCATGTTATGTTGGGAGCAGTTATTTATAAATCTTAGTGCAAGCAAAACTTTCACATGTTCCAATTCAAAGTGTTACTTATGAGAGATTCATCCGATATTTTCCTTACTATGATGTTTTGTACACTCTCAATCATCGATAGCCGTAACGACACTTCTCCATGTCTTCTTTCCTCGATATTCATCACAAACTCAAAGATTCGATAGACTAACACGAACTGAATTCAGGGACTGAATTCCTTTTTGGATGGGCGAATGTGACAACCCGAACTTTCAGGTCATTTCTCGAAACAATTCATGCCTTACAATTTCAACATTTATCGTAAACTAGGTTTACGTGTTCCAAATTCGCGTAACCTTAAGGGTTTAGCGGCGAATTCATGATCATATCATCACGAACATTTCATATGGACTAAGTTAGTCTACATTTCATTAACATCATTTGCATCATATTAGTTCATTCATGACATTGCATTTCACCTTAACCGCGTAAATTTTATATTAAATAAACGTTATCGCGTGAGTTATTATTTTGAATATTTAATCCGTTACTTCTAAAAATGATCCCGACATATTTTTATACTTACATTGGTTTATAAAAACTATATTTTGAGTTTACCTAGTGTTTTAAATTTATTTGGTATATAAATCATTAAATTTATATTATTACGACGTTTTTCTTAAAAACTGTACGATAATTATTTTATCACTCAAATTTTACAAGGAATGTATTTTTACAATTTTTATGATTTCATTATACCCTACTTTGATCTATTAAAAATTTACTTGTACCTAAAAACTACCATTTACCTTAACTTGAATTTATATTTACTTACACTTTTTCTTACAAATTATACATTACATATATACAAGTAAAAGAAAAAAATATATATAAATTGTAAATCCCTCCCCCCTTGGCCGACCAAGGGGGGGTTGGCATTTAATTAGTTGGTAGATTGTGATTGTATAGATTTTTACTCAAAAGACTTACTTCCCATTTCATTCATGCACTTCATTATTTCAAGTTAGTAGCAAAGTTCTCTTCTTGTTTTTCTCTCCTCTCAAAACCGGCAACACATAGGGTTTTCAAGGGATCATCCAAAAATTTTGCAAGCACAAGTAATTACAATCTAGAATCACACTCTTAATAAGGTTTTGAAATAAAAACCTAGAGTGTTTAGGTTAACCTTGTTCTTTGCACCTCATCATATTAACTTGTAAGCATATCATTTACATCTTTCATTTTTCCTTATCATTTCATAAGTATTTCTTCATATTTGGAGCAAACATGCATGACTTATGTTGATTTATACCATTTTTACATGATTTTTAGAGTTATATATATATAAAGTCATCCTATAATTATCCCCTTGGTATATGTTGGTCTTGATGATGTCTAGGAACCCATGACACCCTAAGAAGGTGTATGGTAGGATTAGATTAGTTTTGGAGTTGATTTGAAGGGATTGGAATAGGTTTAGTACGAGAAAAACTATTTTCGATATGTATAAAAAGTGGTCTGTCCTTATTTTGATTTTCTGGAAAATCCGACAGTAGGCACGAAATTTTGGCCTTGATATTTAGAAAATATACTTTAAAACGAATCCGTGACCGCTTGAACGGATTAAAACGGAGTTATAACGAAGAAGTTATGAATTTTTAAAGTTTGACGACGAAATATACATTTTCAGAAAATTTCAGCATACTATTTTTACTTTATTCGAGTCAAAAACGAGTCCTAAGCTTTACAAATTATTTCGACTTATCAAAAATATATTAGTATACTTTGATACGAAGCTAAGGACGTATTATACGTAGAAAACGGATTTGAAACGACAAAGATACACACGTTTTCATAAACTTGCCGTAACTATTATTTTTAGAAAAATTATATTATTTTTACGAGATAAGTGTTACGATAACTAAAACGACCATGTTAGAGGCTGATTTTAACGTGGATGTGGAACTTTTTGGAACGAAATGTCTTCTGATGAAATTAAGATCACCAAGCATATTTTTCAAAACGGTCGACCGTTTGTATAGCGGAGTTTTAATAAATTATTTACGGATGCTTAAAATTGGCCGAAACTCACTTTTTACACAACAATTGGACAAAATCACCATCTTTAACCTTTATTATCTTTATGTTCGAGACCTCGATGACGAAAACTCATGAACTGAAACTTCTATATTTTGATACAAACTTTCCAAAACCGTCGAGTTCGTTTCCTAACGCTCGACGTACACCATTTTACGTATAGTTTTTTCAAAGCCATTTTTGTCACTTTCATGAAATTTCCGACGACTTTATTTTACGACGAAAAGTTAAAATTTCACAATAAATCATTACGAAACTATTGTAGGATGACATTTTGACGTAAATACTTGTAAAGTGATTTAAGAATGGTCAAGACATCAAAAGAGTATTTTTCGACGATAAGTATTATTTTCAAAACTCGCAAATGGTATAAATAACATACGAAATGCATGCATAACATTACATTGCAACTCATTACATATCATATCATTCGTAATAGGTCCAGATTAAGGTTTCCCGCTATACCTCAGTGTACTCACTCTTGTCATCATACCAGTTTATCAAGTGAGTTCATAGCCCCACTTTTACTCTTTTAACTGTTTTACAAACTCTTGGGGGAGATACATGCTACATTTTTAATCGAACACAAATGCTTTGAACTGTATGCTATATCCGAATGTTTTATTGTCACTAAGTATTTGCCATGTTCGAAGTCCCTACATCATGAACCATTAGTCACTTGCGAGTGAGCGCGAATATTGTGAATATGCCTATTGGAATTAACACTCCCGCTCTTATTGACCCAGTTAGGGGAAATCGAGCGCACTATATTTGAACCAGTAAGGTAAATTGGCAAGTTTACCTATTAGGGCGGCGATGAAACGATGATTACCAATTTTTATTGGTGCGATGTTTACGCTTTGGTGTCATGAACTTAGTGAAATAAATACGATTTTGTTTTTAACGATGAGTGTGAAACCATTTAACTCACACTACGATTATTGTGTTCAAACGAATTACTTAAACCTATGGATTTCACTCAACCTTTGTGTTGACCTTTTTAGCATGTTTATTCTCAGGTATCTAAGGCATTATCATCATGGCATGGTTAAGGAACCACCTTTTGAGTCGCGGCGTCGACTTACATCATTGTACATTATGGCACTTTCTTTCAAAACCATCGTTTGGACTTGTAATATATTTATATTTCCGCAAACTTTGTAAACTTTTGGGACCTACGTTGTAACTCTGATTATTTTATTAAATCAAACGATGTATTTTCCAAACGACACTTTAGGTCGTTCAATATAACTGTGATTGTGATGCTATGACAGTCAATCCCCAGGAATTCCATTCCGCTGCAAAACAGGTAATTTGGGGGTGTGACAGGGTCCAAGGTCGAATTTTTGATGCATCATAAATTAACATTTTCACGTTACTACAATAAAAAAACACATTAATAACAATAGGATACTAATTACAATAAAGAAAATACTATAAAATAATTGTTTGTATTTCATAAATTGATACCATGATTGAAAAAAAAGAAAAAAAAAAAAAAAAAAAAAAAAAAAAAAAAGTTTACCACAAAAATTCTACTATAAGAAATTGTTTATGTGTTCTAAATGACACATTCAAAAAGTAATACCTTTTAAAGTGTTTTAAGGTTATATGTATTTTGTCATTTCGGTTTTTCGGTTTCGTTTTTATGCTAAACCAAACTGAAGCGTAAACTTTGATAGTTCCAAAATAAAAAAGGATCATCAGGTGTTCAACTGGTTTTGGTTTTCCGATTTTATTTTTCGATTTTTTCGGTTTAGTTTTGATTTTTCGGTTTTCTACACAGCCCAACTAAAAACAAAAATCGGATGGAAATAAGAAAGGTTAAGTCCAAAAATAAACAACGTACTTTCTCATATTTTAACATGTAGGTAATTTACTTTGTAAAATACCATTATCAGTATCAAAACTTTTGAGTTGTTACAATATTAGAAATTCTGTCACATTTCTTCACTTGTTACCAGTTTACCAGGTAAAAAACATTTCACAATTTTTTCTTTTTTTTCAAATTTGTGCTTAATATACCCTTTGTCTTCTTCTTTTAAAATATTTAAGACAGAGTTTTCTTTATTTTAATTAAAAATAATCTATGATACCCATATTTGAATTCTTTTCTTTAACTAGATCGACTAATGTTATTTGAAAGGCCATACAATTCAATAACCATCTTTATTCTAAAAACAATTTCCATATGAACTCATTTTTTTAGGAAAGCCATACGATTCAATAACCATGTTTATTCCACACATCCCACACAAACATAGAACCATACCTAAGAATCCCTTTATCTCCTTAAACACAAAAACCATGTCTCTTAACGTATAAATATTTATCATAAAAAATTCAACTTCATATCAAAATCAAATATTGTAATCATATTCGAAATCACAAATAACTAGTGTCACAAACATAACAAGCGGCAGACGTTGACTGGAGTGATTCTTGGCTTAACACGCCAAAACTGCTTTTCAGCAACCAAACGTAAACCTAGATCATCTTTATTTGGTCATTTTCAACCTTATGGCATGATGTGGCACTAGGTTTTCGTTATATTTCGAATTTGATTTTGAAATATGGATTCATGTGCAAGTGTGGTGAGTTGCAAACTTGGTTTTGTGAGAAGCATAGGTATAGGTGATCCTCATGATTATTATTTGAAAGAAATTTGTATGATTTATATATTTTGAAAGAGAAGAAGAAGAAGATACATACATTGAAAGATATAATGTGTTTTGATTTTAGGGTTAAATGACAGACATAAAGTAATAAAAAGGGGGAAAGAATAGTTGGAAAACCGACCCAATCGGGTTAAAAGCGAGCTAAATTACAAAGGTGGAAATTAATAATAAACAGGTTGTACTCCATAAATTAATCAGGTGAAACGCCTATGAGGCTCGCGTACCCGTTTGGAAACGTGGTGGGAACGGGAACGGCCCCAAAACGCCCCTGAAACGTTTCCTTGCCGTTTCCCTAGCTGTTCCTGGATTTCCATGCCGTTTCCCTAGCCGTTTCTGGATTCCCATGGCGTTTCCCTAGCCGTTTCTGGATTTGCAATAACTTTTCAAGTCGTTTCTGTCTTTCTGATAGGTTTTAAACTTTTAATAGGCTTTTTTATTCCAAACCCGTTGGGAACCCAACCATCATATGCATTAAGGCATGGCATCTATATCGTTTATATACATACCATGATACCAAACCAGCATATACAATACGATTATACATAATATCTCATATTCTCATCAAGTCATCATCTATATCGAATATCTATTATGGCTTCTTCTCAAGAAACACAACAAGAAACACAAGGATCATTAAGTACAGATCATACAGATCAACCTCCATTGTGGGCATATGTTACTAAACTTGAAAAAGTAGGTGCAACAGGAGGAGCGTGGAAATTTATTTGCAACCTTTGCAGTGAAAGTAGACAAGGATCGTACTCAAGGGTTAGAGCACATTTACTCGGTATCAAAGGTAATCTTTGTAGTGTTTTATACTTTTATGTGTTTGTATAATTGTATATCAGTTGAGTTACTTTGTAATATATTGTAATATCACTGATGAACATGTAGTTGTTTAGTATAATCGTGTTTGTATATATTGTAATATGTTATCAATAATCAACTGATATGTGTTTGTATATATTGTAATACGTAATTGTTTAGTATCCATTGAAGTATAATTGTGTTTGTATATATTGTAATATGTTATCAGATGCACCTAAACAAATAGATGCATCTCCCCTTAAATTTCTCTTCTTTATTTAAAATGTGTGGCTCAAATTTCTTCTCATTCTTCTTATTTCAATTTCTCTTCTCACTAGATCTCTTCCCTATATTGTAATATGTAATTGTTTAGCCATTGAAGTATAATTTTGTTTATATATATTGTAGTATGTTATCAATAATCAACTGATATGTGTTTGTATATATTGTAATATGTTATCAAAAATACTTTTGGAGTTTACAATTTACATCAACATATATTTATTTTGGATTTTTTTTAATATATTTTTAATTTTTTTTTATATTTTTTATTGTCGTATCTATGTCGTTTTCGTATTTTGAATTTTTGATTTTTACCGTTTTCCGTTCTCGTATCATTCCCGTATTCTTTTGCCGTTCCCGTTTCGGTGCTACACTACTGAAAACCCAATCGCTCACCATTCTTATATTTACAGGTTCAACAAATTATGATAGTGGTAATAGTATTTTAAAATGTACATTACCTAGACGTAAAAATATAAGAAAATATATTTCCTATTTTTGGACTTAACCCAATAAGAAAACATATCTACATTTCTACACAGTTAGTTTTGGCTATTGGGCCTTTTCTTAAGTTGATTTAACCCTACTAATCTAATAGGAAAATGATTGGGATGCCTAAAATATGTGACTAATTGTGTGCCTAATAGATGTGTCAATAAATTATTGGTTTGTGAACAATTGGGTCCCTCTGCTGTCCCCAATAGGATGCTGACACCTACGGTTAGGCATATTATTAGGCATACGAGTTAGGCATCCCAATCAATGCTCAATCTAATAAACATTAATTCTCATTTCCAAATTTTTGTTGCGGCTATGGCTGGGGTTCATCTTCCAAATGATGTAATATTGAATCCATACTAAATAGGGTTCCAGCAAAATCTGCAAACCGTTTTAAGTGTGTTTCCAAACAATGGAACTCGTTCTTAACGTCAGATATCTTCAAAGAGATGCACAACGCTAACCGCAAAAAAGATGACGATCAACAAGACCAAAAACTTTTCTTTATATCTGAACACACACGTTTCTTTAGATCTGAAAACACATCACCACGCAAGTTCTTCACCATCAATTGTGAAGCACCGCCCAATAAAGATCCATGCAGCCGCCCTTTACCACCATTCGAAGCCGATGCTTTCCAGATTTGTGTTAGAACATCTGGTCACGGACTGTTATGTTTATGGGTACACCCTGATATAATTTTATGGAATCCTTTGACAACTGAGTATAAGAAGCTAGTTGCCTCACATGGACAACAGGGACTGGTACAACCTTTTTGATGGTGGATTGTATTACAGCTCTTGTGAAGATGACTACAAGCTTGTACTCGTAGCAAGATACACTGACACTGTTTACATATACTCGTTGAAATCTGACTCGTGGAGAATGGTAAACAGTGTCGTCATTAAAAAAGACGAATGTTGGAAATTATATGTTTTCTTAAATGATAGTCTCTATTTTTCTATCAGAAAATGAACGAAAACCTTATTCAATGGTTAGGTTTGACACAATAGCTGAAAGTTTCCAAAAGATAGAAACTCCCTCTGTGAATGATGATAATAAGCCACACTCTGCCACCATTACTGTTCACAAAGGGTACGTTCATTATTGTGTAAAGTACGACACTGGGAGAACGGGTTTCTTGAAGAGCACCTGTATCGAGTTGTGGAAGTTAAATGCAGATGGAGATATGTGGAAGAAGGTGGTAACTTATGAGCTGATGCCCAATGATATTCGTTTTTTGTCTCCATTGAACTGGATGAGGAACGGAAATTGGCTCATGATAAATCACAAAGATGGAGGTCATATTTTTGAAGTAGATCTAAAAAAGAAGAAGTATACTAAAGAAAAAGACAACCACTGTTACAGAATCAAAGGCAAAAACAAAAGCAAAAGCAAAAGTTATGACGAATGCAAATTGTACGATTCTGGCGTAAGTGTGGGTTGGCCTCATGGCATTCGATACACTGAGACGTTTGTGTCACCTAATCAATATATGAAGTAGCATACATCACCATTATACTCTTTCAAAGTAATTATCCTTCTATTTGTTTGTTGTGTAGACAAACAACTTAACTTGTTATTTTACAAGTCTACCCATGTAGGCAAGGGGTTTAACTCTAAGGTAACAATTCATGCAGTTATAAAGCTTGTTGAAGATTAACACCTAAACACTATACAACAATAATAAGTAGTCTTACATATATTTTTTTTTTATCTTAAATGGATTCACTCCCATTGTCAAATAGTCATCGGTATCCATGTCTCAAGTAAGTGTCTACATTTGCTTCTCTTTGTTTAATGATGCATGAGTTACTCACATGTGAAAAATTAGTTGATGATGCACCTCATTACATTTCATTAGCGCTTCCTTGCAAGCTGCAAACGTAATGATAATAAGAATGATGAACATTCTTAGCATGTGGAATTTTAGTAATTTTTGAACCTTTACAATCACTATCACAACTTTACTCAAATCGCAAAGAAATCATCGAAAAAACAACAAAAGAAAATAAAAAAGAGCTTAAACTCAGTTTTCGCGCCGATCACCGACGTCGTATCGGAGAACTCGTTATCTACAGAACCTGTCGATGCGGATCTGTTAACTTTAGATATTGGTAAAGCAAGTTTGAATTCAGATGAGGTTGTTGAGGTTCTGGATGAATCGGTGATTTCGGAGGCGTTAGGTTTAAATGAACATCACCAGCTACGCCTAGTCCGCTAACGAGTTCATTTTCATCCACATTGCCTGCTGAATCAACTCCTCTGTCGTGCGTAATAACTGCTGAAATGACTCCATTATCATCTCCAATAACTGCTGAAGCTGTTACCATTTGTGCTCCTTCTCATAATAGAGCTAGAACAGATGAAATGAATTCGTTGAAGGTAGAAGGAATGCTAAAAAATCTAAGGGAATACATGTTCCAGGTCTTGCATTCGGCTGACATTGAGCTGAGGTCTAAGAAGGTTTTAGATGCACTGGTTAAGATGGTCATTGAAGAGTTTTATAGTTTGCATGAAGAGAGGAACATAGTGGTTGAGTTGTTTTCAGAAAAAATAAGGATTGTTCTGCTGAGCTTTGTGTTAGGAATGCTTGCTGTCTCTGCTGGTTTATTTGTCTTTTCATATGTTCAAGGCTATGATCATGGTCCTCCACCGACCTAATCTTTGAGCGGGATTCAAGTGCTATGCTAATCGGCTACCAATTGTAAGATTCTACCGTTTCTCATGAACTATATATGACCTTTTCCGTATCATTTAGCAGTTTAATTGAGTAATTCAATTGGTACAGAAGTAGGAAATGTATGCAATAAGGAGTAACTTTTGTCTAGCGTGTCTTTTATATCATCAGGCAATACACAAATGCAAGTATGGAATATCGAATATGAACAATGTACAGTATTACACGAGATCAGTTACTAGAACATTTCTTTTAAGAGTGTAGAACTGTGTTAGAAAGTCTGCATCTTCAAGAAAAGCTATCACAAGTAGAGCAAAAATCTGCAGTTAAGAGAACAACAACAACAGTAGCAGCAGCAACAACAACAATGTCACACCCCCAAATTACCTGTTTTGCAGCGGAATGGAATTCCTGGGGATTGACTGTCATAGCACCACAATCACAGTTATATTGAACGACCTAAAGTGTCGTTTGAAAAGAACATCGTTTGATATATTAAAAACATTCAGAGTTACAAAGATAGGTCCCAAATGAAAATCAACATGCGCGGAAAATAAGTTTGGTACAAGTCAAACGATGTTTTTAAAGTGTATAAATTCCATCTGAGACGCGTCGTCACCGCGACTCTATGATATGTCCACATGCATGCCATGAAGTGAATGCCTTAGTAACCTGAAAATACATTGCTAAAAGTGTCAACACAAAGGTTGAGTGAGTTCATAGAGTTCATGTAAAACGTTTTATACGACTACCACAAGTATAGGCCATGTATGACAAATATGTCACATAAAATGTTACAATTGCTTAAGCACATGACACCGAAGCTTGACTGATCATGATGTTCGCCCCAACAGAGTGTTTTGCCAAACAACTCAAAATTCTGACATGAAGTGAAATGCATCCGTTTGACCAGTTGGAATCCACCAACCCGGATGGAGGAGTCACCCTCAATAGATCTATCCACTCACCCTCGCTTCTATGAAATTAACGGTTCATAATTATGAAATGGGGACATTTAACTGGCAATGAGGTAACTTAAGCAATGTAAATGAATTTGATATACTTGGCATTGTAATAAAAATGATGTGCAATGTATTCTCCCCCGTAGGTTTGAAATAATGTAAAAACTTGAATAAATCGGGGCTATGAAAACTCACCTGTTGCAATGATTATGATGATATAATGGCAATACTGAAATGAGGCGCAACCTCTGACCGTGACCTATTATGAATGATATGTTCTAATGTAAATCATGAAACAATGTAGTGCATGCAAACTCACATGTAATCTATACCACTTGTACGTTTTGAAAATAATGTTTATCATCGAAATACATGTTTATGACATCTCGTCATATTATAAAATACTTTACAAGTATTTACGTTAAAATGATATTCTACGATAGTCGTTTAGTGATTTATTATGTAATTATAACTTTTCGTCGTAAAATAATGTCATTTGACAATTTCATGAAAGTGACTAAATGGCCTTGAAAAGCTAGTCGTAAAATGGTGCACATCGAGTGTTAAGAAACAAACTCAACGGTTTTGGGAAGCTTGTATCATTATCTCAAAGTTTTAGCATTTAAGTTTTCATCATAGAGGTCTCGATCATAGAGAAAAATATAGGTAAAGTATGGTACTTTTGTCCAAAATATTGTTTAAGGGTGGTTTTCGGCAAAGTTTAAGTGACCGTATTTTATTCATTACAACTCCGCTTGACGAACGGTTGGACATTTTGGAAAATATGCTAGGCGAACTTACTTTTACTAGAAGACATCATGTTATAGAAAGTACTACATCCATGCTTAAAAACGACCCTCAACATGGTCCTTCGTGGCCGTAGTATTTGTCTAATAGAAATATATTAGTTTTTCTTATATAATATAGTTACGGCAACTTTGTTTAACGCGTGTAATTTAATCGTTACAAGTCCGTTTTCTACGTTTTATATGTCCTTAGCTTCGTATTAAAGTATACTAATACATTTTTGATAAGTCGACACATTTTATAACGCTTAAGACTCATTTTTGACTCGTAAAAAGTTGAGAATACATGCTGAATTTTCTGAAACAAATAGTTTTCGTCGTCAAACTTGAAAATTTCATATCTTCTTCGTTATAACTCCGTTTTAACCCGTTCAAGCGACCACGTTTTCGTTTTAAAGTATATTTTCTAAATATCTAGCCCAAAAATTTTTGTAAACTCTCGAGATTTCCAGAATTTACAAATATGATCAGACCCTTAAATATAGTTGTCGAAATGAGTTTTTCTCGCGCAAAACCTATTCTAACCAATTCAAACCAACGCCGAAGCTATTCTAATCCTACCATACACCTTCTTAGGGTGTCATGGGTTCCTAGACATCATCAAACATGATATGTTACAAGGAATTATTATTTGGATAATTAAGACCCATTATATGTACTAAAAACCCATAAAAGTGGTATGGATCATGGAATTCATGCATGTTTTTCTAAAAGAAACATAAAAATACATCAAGTAAGAGTATGAAAGATTATGAAAAATTATTAGAACACTTACTTGAAGGATTGAAGAGTTTTGAGCAAAGTATACTTAAATAGATCATGAGGTTTTTATTTCAAAACCTATACTAGATCACTAATAGAGCTTGATAATACATGATCTTGAAAAAAATTTATGGTTTCTCTTGGTGTTTATGATATGGCCGGCCACTATAGGGGAGGAAGGAGAGGTTTGATTTTTTTTTCACCTTTTCAAAGTGTTAACTATGTGTTTGTGTTTTAGATATTAAATGAGTTAAACAAATATCTAGTCTTTACATGTACATGTGTACATTTAGAAGCAAAATACAATTTGGTGACATAAAGTGACCAAGGGTGGCCGGTTATGGGTGAATTGGGGGGGGGGGGGGGGGGGGGGGGTGAGGTGTAATTTTGGAGTTAAATGTTTTTAAGTGTAGGTATAAAGTGTAGTGTATAAATATAATTAGTTAATTAATGTAGCGTTAACTAAAAATAGATTTTAACGGGACAAAATAAAATGTATTGAAGTCATAAAAATTATAAAAATACATTTCTCACAAGTATTGAGTGAAAAAAATGTTTATCGAGTTGAATTTACGAAAACCGTCGTAATTATATATACATAACAATTTATATACAAAATAAATTGAAATCATCGGGTAAATTAATAATATAATTTTTATAGTCTTAAAATGAGTATAAAAATATATTAGGACTATTTTTGGAAGTGTCGGATCAATGTTTCAAAATAAATGTTTACGCGATAGCGTTTATTTAATAAGAAAATAAACGTTTAATGAAAAATGCAAATCCATGCATGAACTAATATGATGATCATGTTGCTAATGATATGTAGACTAAATCTAGTCTATATGAAATGTCTTTGATGAAATGTTCATGAATTCGCAGCTAAACCATTAAGGTTACGCGAATTTGATACTCGTAAACCTAGTTTACGATAAACGATGAAATAGTGAAACTTGAATAGTGATTTTTCTCCGGGAATGAATAGTGTTTCGTGAATAGTAAAATTTTGAAATACGTTCTCAGAATATTACTTCGACTCCGAAAACGGTGAATAGTAAAATTTTGAATATTAACCGGTGAATAGTAAATTCCCGAGATGAATAGTGAAATTTCCAAAGTTTATAAAATGACCTGAAATTACGAGTTGTCACAAATAACAACAATAAAAAAAAAAAAAAAAAAAAAAAAGACCAATAGTTCCAGACTTTCAAAGGGAAAAGACCCAACTTTTGTGAGCTTTTTCAGTCTATACTAACTTCAACAACATCTAGTTTTTCTAATGGGAATGATTGATAAACCCAACTCTGCTAAAAACCTACCTGGTGTTTTAAAAAAGTTAATAAGCTCGAACAAAAAAGGTACATAAAAATAAGCAAAATAAGAGGCTTATTGTTGCTTCGACAACTGATAACCAAAGAATTCATAAAGTTCTATACATTTTTATATACACGTTTTATCTCTATTGACAAGAACAAGCACAAAGATCTTATATATTCATAGACGATAGCTTATTCTTGTACATGAACAAAAGCAATAAACTAAATAAATGCATTACCCTTCTTAGTAGATCAAAGATATCAAATTTTGCAGTAACATGATAACACAACCTTGGAAAACATAAGAAATGGACACCTACCCTAGAATAAAGATCGAGGGTTCTTTGTTGATACTTGTAAGTACTAAGTAGCATAATAAGATGATTGATGAGGTAATGTTAGCCCTTATGCAAATTTGATTTCGTAGTTACTTTCATTTTTTTGTTTTAGAGAAGAAAAATGTGAACTTGAACAGAAGAAAGAAGATGAAAAGCTTTAGAAGACAAATTCTGAATTTTAACAAAGAAAATAAGATGTAGAAATGTAGAATGATTTTGGGGATGGAGCTGGCGTCTATGGGGAAGACTGGGTGGATATAGAGTCAAAGCAGCCAACTACATACTAGGGTGTTATTAGGGTTGACCCGGTCGGGTCAACTCGGGTCAAGGCTTAAGAAAGCATACCTGACCCTATTTAGAACTCGGGTTAGTTGGGTTCAGGTAAATTTTGGTAGGGTCAAATCGGGACAGGTCGACTCGCGTATATGCAAAAATGATTAAAAAAATGGCTTACTTCATTATTTTTATATTGTAGAAGTGTTAGTCGAGCCGAGTTGATCGGGTTCGGGTCAATTCAGGTTTAAGCTAATAAAAACATACCCGAACTCAACCCTATTTAAAACTCAGGTCATTCGCGTTGACTCGAATTGACTCCTTATTTTAAACCCGAATAACCCGACCCTATTAGTCATATTCGAGTTTGGGTTGGGTCGAGTTTTATGACACCCGTATACAGTATCAATATTCATTATTTTCAAAGTGGACTTCACTAAGTTTATAACATGACACATCATACTTTTATAAACTTTACTTTTTAAAAACTTACTCATTTAATCATATAAACTAACAAAGTCCATGCATGAAACTCATTACTTCATCTGTTAACAAGTATGGGAACCCGCCGCGTTGCGGCGGGGGCAGCTGCTATCTTTTTTTGCCTTTTGCAACCGTCATATCTGGAATGTCGGAAACAACAGTTGTAGCAAACTTAATGGTTATATTGCAATTGTTGTCTGGTACAAAGAATTGCATATTTTTAGATCAATGGATACTCTTTAGGTATAAGCAAACAACCCTGCCACCTATACAACATCTATGGACGCAGTTTCAAGGTGTAGATGCTTTATATCCATTCTGCAGCCCTACATGCTAGAAAATAAACCAAATCAGAAATCGGTATATCCAAATACATATAGCAAAACAACGTAAATAAATCTGCTAAGACAATCTTATGTGTCTCACCTCTATGCAGACTTGTTGTTGTGTGTGCAGGTGCAGCATCTGTTCTTGTGTAGCCGGTGGTGGTGTTGTTCTACTCCTCTTTGCGCCCGTCTTGTAGGGAGGCTCATGTATGAGGCAGTTGTGCCTGAAAGCACAGTAGCAGAAATGGTCAAATGAGATGGCGATCTGGTAAATAGAAAGGTTTCACAATGTAGAGTCAGCTCATGTAAATAAAGATAATAAGTAGGATTAGTGTGTCGCAGTAGTATCGCTAAACGGTTAACACAAACGCAAATAAATGTCTATTAGAAAAGAAGTTATATTCCAATTGCAACACCGCTTTCGACGCTACACGTAGTTTGCATCAAGTATGCACAAAATAAATGTCTTTAACCTTTTTCATGAAAGAAACTCCACGTTCTGAAGCTGCAACTGTCTCATTTGAGTAAAATGTGCCTCTAAACATGAATCTACCAGCTGAGGGCCATCATCGTATATGCAGACCATAAAAATACTGATTATCTAGATGCACAACTACAAGATTATATGACGTTCAATAATTAAATAATGAATCCGGGTCACTTTCGTCAGAAGGGTCTCCAAATTCGTGACGCCGAAATCAAGTTAATAGCACACGACTCCATAATCTCATTGCTAAAATCTATACCGTATAATCGAAGTGAGATAATTCGTAAAGAAATAAGATACTAAATACAATAAGGATGCTAAAAGATCAAACCAACCAAAGTATGTTTCAAATATTCATCTTCATTTTGTTTGAATTTTGTAAAATGACATGCCAATGGCCATTTGACTTGAATTAGTTAATACATTAAAAAGTAGTACCAATATGATAAAATACGCCAACAGAACAAAGCAAATCAAATACTTGACTCTTTCAAATTGTGTATGTAACTGGCCGATGGACATAAATAGATAAATGCATAAAGAAGCAACTAATACGATAAAGCTGCCAATAAATGAAACCAATCAAAACATGTCCCGTTTTTAAAGTTTTAGTTCATTGACAAACAATCATATTACGCAATGACAGTCCTAGTGGCACCAACTCGGGGAGAAGCTTAATTATTGTCACATGTAAAAGGCTTACTGTGACGGATAATGTCAAACATTGAAATACATAAAAGATCTATAACCATATTGAGAATCTAAAAATGTTGTTACCATCCTTTGGTCAACCATTAAGCAACTGTTTGCGCACAACACATATATAAATGTATCAAAACCCTCTGATAAACACAAATTTAATATGAACCTCATCACTTTTTGGAAATCAGGTGTTTCAGCACCAAAAGGAAGCGTACCTGAAAGTAAAGTGCAGGCTCTCTGTATATTCGCAAGTGGGGTTCGGAAGCCGTTCCCGGCTACTGTATCTGCACCCAAAAAATTAATAGGAAACCAAATTCGTCACCCATCTATATCTTCTGGACTTGTACATCAAAGTACTCGAATGTCATTCAAAGTAACAACGTTGCATTACCTTTAACTGGTGGCTCTCCTTTGTCAGCTGTGAATTGTTGGCTGCAGTTTGAGTTATTTTTGGATATATATTCAGAAATCTTTTTGCCTCTTCGTATATGACCGGTGGCTCGCCGTTGACCAAGAAATAGGAGCCTTAAGATGTGTCTTTATACTTGCGAACTCGGGTGATAAAGACTCTACAATCTCAATATCGTCTCTTAGAACTTCCATGAAATGCCTCCAGTCGAAAATGTGCTTCTAGTCACTGCAAAAAAGACCTTATTATGTTGCAATTGTGGTACTTCTATAGAATTTATAAGTTCATTTTAACATGTATTGTATAGTACAGGGTAGATAGTGTAAATAGTTAAAAGTTAGTTAGAAGTAGTTTTCCCTCTTTGTATTCTGTATAAAAGGAGATGATTCCTCCTCATTTCATTTTAATGCAATAATCACATTTCTCTCCTAATTGCTTCCGCTCAATTTGACATGGTATCAGAGCACATGGAGCTCGATCCTAACTGATTTCATAACCGTTTTAACCGTTTCAACCACCCTAACTAGTTTATGTTCTTGTCATCGTCAACCTACACAATGTTTTCTTCATTCAATCACAGTTTTAGGCGTATTTCAATGGCGATTACGAACATAAACCCTAATTTGAACAATACTTCAACCTCATCAGAAAACCCCAATTTGAACAATCAAAATCAAGATCCAAATTCACAAAACATGGCTAATGATCCATTGCATCTTGCAAGTTCTGATCATCCTGGCATGATGTTAACCAATACGCCGTTCAATGGTGGTAACTTTCTGGGTTGGAGTCGTACAATCAAAATGGCGTTGGGTGCTAAGTTGAAGCTAGGGTTCATAGACGGATCTTCACCAAAACCAGCCTTAACTGATCTTACCTATCAAAGGTGGATTAGGTGTGATTACATGGTGACTTGTTGGATTATGAATTCCATGATTGTTGAATTGTCTGATTCATTTCTTTATGCACAATCTGCTTATGATCTTTGGAGAGAATTGGAAGAAAGGTATGGACAGAGTAATGGGCCTCTCATTTACCACATTGAAAGAGAATTAAGCAAAGTGTCACAAGGTAACCTTTCAATTGCTGCTTATTTCAATAAGTTGAAAAGATTTTGGGATGAGTTACATAGTTTGAATGGATTGTCTGTGTGTTCTTGTGGGAAAATGAGAGATTGTTCATGTGGGGTCATTGAAAAGGTTTTAGAGATTGATAGCAGATCCAAATTGATGCAGTTTTTGATGAAATTGAATGATGAATTTAATCTGTCAGAAATCAAATTCTTTCAATGGATCCTTTACCCAACATCAACAAAGCTTATTACATCGTTCAACAAGTAGAGAAACAGAAACAAGTTACTCATCAAGTGAATGATCCAACTGCATTTTTTGCAAATTTTAACAATAAGAATGGGCAAGTATCAGGTTCAAGAAAGGAAAGTAATGTGATCAGGAATGAAAACAGAGGTGAAAAGAAGGTTTGTGGCTTTTGTAATCAAGAAGGGCATCTGTTTGAGCAATGTTTTGAGAGGATTGGCTATCCTGATTGGTACAAAGGGAAAAAGGGCAAGAAAGGTAAAATGGTGGCTCAAGTTAGTACTGAGTATGATCAGTTTTTGCAAAGAGATACACCTTTTCAAATGGGGTATGAAAATGAAGTTGTGGGTGAAAAGATGGATCTGGATCAGAAACTGGTGAATGTTGTTTGTCAAGAGATGATGAAGATGTTCAAAGGAAAAGGAATTGACTGCAATAGCAATGAGGCCAGTACTTCTAAGCCTCATGCAGGTATATTTCTTCATGGCAAGCATATTCACACAGGTCTATCCTTTCATGCTTCTATCAAACTTTTGGTAGATAATGTAGGCCTTAATATTGAGATAGATTGGGTAACTGATACTGGTGCCTCAAACCACATGTCACCACACTTACACCTTTTCCAATCCATTAAAGTTCTCAAAAGACCTATTAGGATTAAATTGCCTGATGGATCTAGTAAGTGGGTTACCAAAGTGGGAAAAATAAGGATTAGTGATACTCTTACCCTGAATGATGTCCTTTATGTCCCTGAGTTTAAAGTCAATTTGCTATCAGTAGGAAAATTGCTCAATGATCAGCTTCTTATAGCCATTTTCTTTCCAACTTGGTTTGTGCTACAGGACCCTTCAACTAGACAAGTTCTAGCTGCTGGACAAGGGTTTAACAATCTTTACATCTGTAACCTTCTTCACAAGCTTCCTTACCTAATTGTTTTCCTGCTCTTTCTTCATTTGTTAATAAAGTTGTTCAGGACAAGTCATGTGATGTTACAGTTGACTTGTTCCATTCTATGCTTGGACATACCTCTGTATCAAAACTGATTCATGTTAATAAATGTAAAAATGTGAATGTGTCTCATTTTTTTGTGATACCTGTATGCTTGCAAAACATCACAGGTTACCATTTCCCTTAAGCCAAACTAGGTCCAATGTGCCTTTTGAAC
The DNA here is from genome assembly GCA_019973895.1 of Chrysanthemum seticuspe. Lineage (NCBI taxonomy): Eukaryota > Viridiplantae > Streptophyta > Magnoliopsida > Asterales > Asteraceae > Chrysanthemum > Chrysanthemum seticuspe. The sequence goes on from BPTQ01000003.1 coordinate 158,545,736, forward strand.
TCATTCATGTTGATCTTTGGGGTCCCTACAAAACTCCATCACTTACTGGTGCACACTATTTCTTAACCATAGTAGATGATCACACTAGATGCACTTAGACCTACTTGATTCATACAAAAGATCAAATCCATGACACTCTTTCAAGTTTCTTTACCTATATTGGTAATCACTATGATGCTAAACCTAAGTTCTTGAGGTCAGATAATGGTACAGAAATAGTCAATAAGGCTTGCTTGACTCTTTTGAATTCATTGGGTGTCATTCATCAGAAATCAATGGTTTATACTCCCCAACAGAATGGGATAGTTGAGAGAAAGCATAGGCATCTTTTAGACACTGCTAGAGCTCTTAAGTTGCATGCTAATTTACCAAAGAAATTCTGGGGAGATTGTGTTCTTACAGCCACATATTTGACAAACAAAATGCCCATGAAAATCTTAGGCTGGAAGAGTCCTTTTGAAATTTTACATGGAGTTGCTTCTTCTTATAAGAATCTTAGAACCATTGGATGCTTATGTTATGCTGCAGTCACCAAACCTCATAAGGATAAGTTTGAGCCTAGAGGTAACAGATGTGTTCTAATAGGATATCCACCAGGGTAAAAGGGGTATAAGTTGTATGATCTACAGACAAAGGAAGTGTTTTGTAGTAGAGATGTCATTTTTAAGGAAATTATTTTCCCTTTCAAAGAACCAATTGCAACTCAACCTTCTTCTTCTAAGAATAATCAACCCACTTGGCTTTTTGAAGAGGATGAGACTGAAGTTCAGCATACAGAACCTTTACCAACTAATAATCCATCTGCAACTTCACCAAATCCTGAACCAGAAATGCAAGTCCCTTTTGAGCCTGCACCTCATAATGAACCAGAAATATCATCATCTTCTCATAGTGAACCTGAAATACTACCACCTCTTGTTCAAACAGTTAATGTTAGAAGGTCTGGTAGATCTTCTAATAAACCATCTTGGTTAAAGGACTTTGTCACTCCAAAAGCAGCTATGGCTAGTACTGAGGTTTTATCCAAAACTCCTGTTTATCCTCTATTTCATTCTCAAGACTTTGATCAGTTTCCTAAGGACTACATTGCTTCTCTAGCTCATGTGTTGAATGCTACTGAACCTACTTCATACACTCAAGCTGCTTCAGATCCTAGATGGGTTAAAGCCATGAATACTAAATTACATGTTTTAGAAGAAAATGACACTTGGGAGTTAAATGTCCTTCCTGACAATAAAAGGGCTATTTCCTCAAAGTGGGTGTTCAAAACAAAGTATAATCCTGATGGAACTGTAGAAAGAGAAAAGGCAAGACTTGTTATAAGAGGTTTTGATCAAAAGGAGGGCACTGATTATACACACACCTTTTCTCCTGTTGCAAAAGCTGCTACTGTGAGGGTGTTAATTGCCATTGCAACAGCCAAAGATTGTCCTTTACACCAGTTGGATGTAAATAATGCCTTTTTACATGGTTATGTGGAAGAAGAAATCTACATGAAGCCACCAGAAGGTTACACAAAGGCATTGCCAGGACAAGTCTGCAAGCTCAACAAATCTTTGTATGGTCTCAAACAGGCTTCAAGGCAATGGAACCAAGAATTGTCTAAATTTCTTATTTCTTTGGGCTATGTTCAATCCAAGCATGATTATTCTCTGTTCATAAAGGTTGTTGGTGATACTTTTACTGATGCCTTAGTCTATGTTGATGACATTTTAGTCACTGGCAATTCAGAACATGAGATTCAAGCAGTTAAAAAGGTTCTAGATGAGAAGTTCACTATTAAAGACTTGGGGCTTGCAAGATATTTTTTGGGCATTGAATTGTGCAGAACAGATACTGGTACTTATTTACATCAGAGAAAGTACATTCTGGATTTACTTCAAGATGCAGGATTAACAGCAGGCAAACCAACTTCTTTTCCTCTTCCTCAGAACTTAAAACTTTCTTTGGATAAAGGTGCTCCTTTGAAGACTCCTGATTCATACAGAAGACTTGTGGGCAGATTACTTTATTTGTCAATGACCAGACCAGATATATCCTATGCAGTCCAGCATTTAAGTCAGTTCATTTCTGCTCCAAAGGAACCTCACATGCAGGCTGCTATACATCTTTTGAGATATCTGAAAGGCACAATTTCAAAGGGTTTGTTTTATCCAGTGCAGCCTCAGCTCAAGGTTGCAGGATTTTCTGATGCAGATTGGGCTTCTTGTTTTATGACTAGAAAGTCTTTAACATGCTATTGCATATTCTTGGGACATGCCTTAGTTTCCTGGAAGACAAAGAAGCAAGCCACAGTTTCAAGGTCTTCAACAGAGGCTGAATATAGAAGCATGGCCACAACTACTTGTGAACTAGTTTGGCTAACTTATTTGTTGAAAGATCTTCATATCCCAGTTCAAGTGCCTATAACACTCTTCTGTGACAACAAAGCAGCTCAACAGATTGCAGCCAATCCTTGTTTTCATGAAAGAACTAAGCATTTGGATATAGATTGTCACTTCACAAGAGATAAAGTTCAAGATGGTTTTCTTCAGACTGCTTACATTCCCACACATCTACAATTGGCTGATATTATGACAAAAGCTTTGGGTCAACAACAACATTCCTTTTTGAGTTCCAAGTTGGGTTTCATAGAAGTTCCAACTTGAGGGGAGGATATAGAATTTATAAGTTCATTTTAACATGTATTGTATAGTACAGGGTAGATAGTGTAAATAGTTAAAAGTTAGTTAGAAGTAGTTTTCCCTCTTTGTATTTTGTATAAAAGGAGATGATTCCTCCTCATTTCATTTTAATGCAATAATCACATTTCTCTCCCAATTGCTTCCGCTCAATTTGACAACTTCATACAAAGACATAGGTATTTGCTAGTATTACCAAATATTATCCTACGTATCAGTGATCATATAGGTTTGTCTGTAACTTTATGTAGGACCAATTATACATGGGCAAGCACGCAAAACTGCAAATGGGGAGTTGTCCATACCTTGGATCAGTCCAAAACTATGGTACCGTCTTGGTACGACGCTTGTTCACTACCTACAGTTGACATAAACCACACATAAAAACCATTAGTGAATCACAGGTTAGCTAAAAAGGAAGGCATGTAAATGACTTACGCCTCACCCGAACATTCCTTCTTAAAATACTTGAGGTGTGTTTGTTATGTGGGTGCTACTTTAAAATTAGCTCCAAAATAAAATTAGCTCTTATAGCTTCGTTGGTTTCATCGCGACATCTTCTAGCTTCTGTTGAACACCAATTTATTCAATAACCACTATCAATCAATATATAACGTAACATATTAATACAACAACAAAATCATTTTCAACAATGAAATACAAATCAGTTAATTAATGATATGGTTGTAATTATCAGTTAACGAAATAACTAATAATGATTACAGGAATACAAACAAAAACAAAATAAGATTATCAAAGGTACAAATTATATATACTTACATTTCTTACATACATGGCTCGAATACGCAAATAGGCTTGAGACACAAAACTGATAAACAGATAATATTCACAGCAAGGCAAGACATGGACGGTGGTAACTTTAGTCGATCTTTCATGTACTTGGAGGGTTATCGTGCATGACATGCTCATGTAAACAGAGCATGATGTTGCAGCGTCAGCAGAAAAGGATTCGCATAAGATTAAAAAAATAAGTAGACATGCTAATCAAATGAGGCTCAGATATACGTATACAATAGCGACACCAGGCAACCAACATGGCTGCAGTCACACATTCGATGTGACTGCCCTGCCAAGATACGGGAGACGAAAATGTATACGTAATGTTCCGCATATTATCATCATCGCCTATTGAAAGGGAGAACATTCAAATTCATGTATACAATAGCGTCACCAGGCAATGAAAATTGCCGGCAGGACTATTTCAAAACTCGGAACGATAGCCATGTTGTTGTTTTGTAACCGTAATTATATATATATATATATATAGGGTAGGGTTAAAATGAAAAGTTTCTTATAATGAAAAGAATGAGAAGGCATGTGGAGGTGACATGTGTCACCTTTGCCACATCATCATGCCATGTGTCACCCTCACCCCACCCACCCACCCACCCCCCCGCAAAAAAAATTTTTTTTCCCGCCAAAAAAATATGGCAAAATTTTTTTTTTTTCCGCCAAAAAATTCCCGCCAAAATTTATTACTGCATCACAGTTATAAAAATACTGCATCACAATCATAATTGTGATGCAGTAATTTATAACCTTAATGCACTAAAATCATGATTATGATGCAGTAAATTTATAACCGTGATGCAGTAACTTATAACTTTAATGCACTAATAAGTTATGGTGCATATTTATTATAAGTTACTGCATCATTCCACAAAAGGTGTAGATTGGTGGGAACACCCTGACCCCGGGTGCCTTTTGGTACCAACCATTGTCCACCCCATAAGGAATAGCTCCGGCAACTCTCCTGGCCTAGTGGGGCACCAACTGGAGTGAGCACGAGCCAAGACTCGGACCCCTAAGCTCTTATTCCACAAAGTCTCTCCAGTGTGCCCACAGGTTTTGCGGAGGTGGGTACCTATATGAAGCAAATGCCAAGGATGGGACTTGAACTTGGGTCAATTGACTCAAGCACAAGTGCTCCAACCATTGGACTAATGCTCCATTGGTAAGTTACTGCATCATAGTTAATAGTTCAGTGCATCAACTATGATGAACTAAAATCAAGGTTATAACCTTAAATGCACTAAAATCATGATTGTGATGCAGTAACTTTATAACTGTAATGCAATAACCTTAATGCACTAAAATCATAATTGTGACGCAGTAACTTATAACCTTAATGCGCTAATAAGTTTTGGTGCATCTTTATTATAAGTTACTGCATCATAGTTAATAGTGCATCAACTATGATGCACTAAAATCAAGGTTATAACATTAATGCACTAAAATTATGATTGTGATGCAGTAACTTTATAACTGTGATGCAGTAATTTATAACCTTGATGCACTAAATTCATAATTGTGATGCAGTAAAAAATTTTGGCGGGAAAAAAATATTTTTTTTTTTGCCAAAAAAAAATTTTTTTTTTGCGGGAAAAATTTTTTTTGGGGGGGGAGTGGGGGCGGGGGGTGGGGTATGGTGATGTGGCATGATGATGTGGCAAAGGTGACACATGTCACCTCCACATGCCTTCTCATTCTTTTCATTATAAGAAACTTTTCATAGTAACCCAAACATATATATATATATATATATATATATATATATATATATATATATATATATATATATATATATAGGTTTGGGTTACTATGAAAAGTTTCTTATAATGAAAAGAATGAGAAGGCATGTGGAGGTGACATGTGTCACCTTTGCCACATCATCATGCCACATCACCATACCCCACCCCCACCCACCCACCCCCACCCCCCCCCCCCCCCCCGAAAAAATTTTTTTTTCCCGCCAAAAAAAAATTTTTTTGGCAAAAAAAAAAAAAAAATCCCGCCAAAAATTTTCCCGCCAAAATTTTTTACTGCATCACAGTTATAAAGTTACTGCATCACAAATCATAATTTTAGTGCATTAAGGTTATAAATTACTGCATCACAGTTATAAAGTTACTGCATCACAATCATGATTTTAGTGCATTAATGTTATAACATTGATTTTAGTGCATCATAGTTGATGCACTTAATTATTAACTATGATGCAGTAACTTATAATAAAGATGCACCAAGACTTATTAGTGCATTAAGGTTATAAGTTACTGCGTCACAATTATGATTTTAGTGCATTAAGGTTATAACTTACTGCATTACATTTATAAAGTTACTGCATCACAATCATGATTTTTGTGCATTTAAGGTTATAACCTTGATTTTAGTGCATCATAGTTGATGCACTGAACTATTAACTATGATGCAGTAACTTACCAATGGAGCATTAGTCCAATGGTTGGAGCACTTGTGCTTGAGTCAATTGACCCAAGATCAAGTCCCATCCTTGGCATTTGTTTCATATAGGTACCCACCTCCGCAAAACCTGTGGACACACTGGAGAGACTTTGTGGAATAAGAGCTTAGGGGTCCGAGTCTTGGCTCGTGCTCACTCCAGTTGGTGCCCCACTAGGCCAGGAGAGTTGCCGGAGCTATTCCTTGTGGGGTGGACAATGGCTGGTGCCAAAAGGCACCCGGGGTCAGGGTGTTCCCGCCAATCTACACCTTTTGTGGAATGATGCAGTAACTTATAATAAAGATGCACCAAAACTTATTAGTGCATTAAGGTTATAAGTTACTGCATCATGGCTATAAATTTACTGCATCATAATTATGATTTTAGTGCATTAAGGTTATAAATTACTGCATCACAATTATGATTGTGATGCAGTATTTTTATAACTGTGATGCAGTAATAAATTTTGGCGGGAATTTTTTTGGCGGGAAAAAAAAATTTTGCCAAAAAAAAAAAAAAAATTTGGCGGGAAATTTTTTTTTTTGCGCGGGGGGGGGGGGGGGGTGGGTGGGTGGGGTGGGGGTGGGGGGTGACACATGGCATGGTGATGTGGCAAAGGTGACACATGTCACCTCCACATGCCTTCTCATTCTTTTCATTATAAGAAACTTTTCATTTTAACCCTACCCTATATATATATATATATATATATATATATATATATATATATATATTAATTTCAGGATACAAAACGACGCTACAGATGTCTAAAATTTCTTGAACCAAATCCACTTAAGCACGCTAAATGCCGAGCTAAAGCCCATGAAGCAATACACTGAACAAAAGCACAGAACCAAAACCACTGAGCATCTGCAAGCACCAAAAGAAAGCCGCAAAAACCTCCATGGATGCGTTACAATAAACGCCCTGCCAAGATAAGACCTTTTTAAAGCTTTGAGATATCGGTCAGTAGTAAACTGTAAACGTGCAGCAAAACAAAGCCGGAAAGACCTGCATGGCTGCGTTACTAAACACCCCGCCAAGATAAGTTCTTTCTCAAACTTTGAAATGTCACTGTTATTCAAAATCGTTCTGGGTAATCCGGAATACGATTTGTGCACTACTTGTAATATCCTATTACCTTGCAAAACAACAAAGAAAAGATTCAATCAACTGCTCCCATGGCTTCCAATTAACCACCTCCAATTCAATATAATTTATTAATTCAACCTCCAAATTTTATAAAACACACTAAATCTTATTAACAATAATAACTGTAATTAATAGTGATAACCCAAATCAATATAAAGTAAACTTACATAGTAACGTAGAGTATCAGGTTCGATGGGTTCAAAATAATCGAAATCACTACAACAATTAGGCAAACCCAAAACCCCAAACTGGAACCCTAAAGAACAAAGCCACGTTTAAACCCAAGCCACCAGTGTTACTATCCGATCTAATCTGTGTCACCACGCAATGTCTTGAGAGTGAGGAAAGAAAGTATCGCGACACGTATCAAACACGAAGACACGTATATGAAAGTAAGCGGTAGAAGGCCAGAAGAAGAGAGATGGAGATGGCAATTGGGCTGAAAGAAATCGCGTGAGCCCTATATAACAATATAATAGTATAAATATATTATTAAAAAACGTTAAGGGAGTTAACCGACATTTGGATTTAGTATGTTATATGAATTTTTCTCTTCATTTAGTTTAGGGTCAGGTTATTTGGACCTTTCGTTTTACAAGTGATACCTCCCATGATTTTTGTGGTTTATTATTATTATTATTATTATTATTATTATTATTATTATTCTTTTTTTTTCTTTTTTCTTTTTTTATTATAACATCACTTTATTAAAAACTCATAGGATTTACAAGAAATTAGTGGGAAACCGAGAAACCAACTGGGCCCCCACACCTCTAGCAATAGCAAAACCAATCCTATTAAAAATATGAACCGCAGCACGTGCCCCAATGTCTTGAGTCATAGAGAATCGGCGAATACGCTTTAGTAGGGTTACTGCATCCTTCTCAAGTTCTCCAAAAGAAGAGAATGAGAAGGGGAGGAAACCATATCCAATATCCACACATTTAGCATCGTACTTGACACGTTTACGTTGTGCGGCATCAATAACCGCACGCCCTGGCATAAAATCAATCATCCCAGACTGCGTCAAGGGCGACGACCTCGTGAGATCAACACATACATCACGCCCACCATCCCAAGAATAAAGTAATATATCAGCTGGTCGTAAGGATCTATCCCTATCTCCATAAAGCCCAATATCCACCTCCTTACGAGCTGAAATTCCAGACCGAGAACAAATATCAACAAGAACATCACGCACAATGTTATGCCGATGTTTAATGCCAACAATACCCGCACACGAAACAGCGTGATCCCCATAAATATCTCCAGTAAAAACCCTAGAACAAGCTGAACACGGTACCTGAACAGTGAAAAGAGGAACGCCCAACCGATAGCACAACACACAACGATAGGTCCTGGCATTCATAGTTTGTCCCAGTCCAGATATCGGAGCCACCCTAAGCCAATCTGAATTATTATTATTATTATTATTATTATTATTATTATTATTATTATTATTATTATTATTATTATTATTTTAAGTTTGTTTATATTAAAAAATATAAAACTGGAAGTACAAAACATAAATATAAAGTTTAATAAGTCAAAAATATTAAACTAAAAGAAATTACAGAACAGAAATCGATAAAAAAAACTGTGTTATACTGTAAACATGAGTGAAACAAGGGTGGAGGATATAAAAAGTACACCAGAAAATAGGGCTAGAGGAGGTCTTCATAACAACACCCTTTGGTTTATACACATAAACTTCTTCTACAAACTTTTAAAAACTTTTTAATGCAATGGCAAGTGAATTGTATAAACTGCATCTGGAATGGCAACTCACAATAAATCTCCATTGAAGATGCTACTATGTATAAAATAGATAGTGTTAAGAGCATCTTCAATGGATGTTTGTGAAGCATGTCCATAGTAACATGAAGCCTATGTGGAGTCTATTTATATAAACTTTCATTTGAGCATCAAGTTTATAAGATAAAAGAGTAACTGGTTCATGCAGAGAGAAATTAAAGTGGGTCTAACCAGCTTATTAATCAATGATATAGTGTTAAATTGATTAATTGAGATGTTTTTGGGACTATATAGAGTACATAGCATTGTAGAAGCAAGTTCATATGTATTGTAATTTATAGAAAAATGACATGAAAATACTATGGACATAGTGAAGTTCATGGTACTAGAGATGCTCTAACATAGTCTATCATCACCTCTTTATATAATATTAGGCGATTACCCGTGTAATGCGACAGTATTTTATAGCGGAAATTACTTGTAATTACGATAGTGTGGTTAGTTGTTTCGTCTAAAGTTTATGCATACAACGTAGAATAATTCTAACTGAAAAAGGTTATAACATACCATAATTCAACTCAAAAAACACTTTTTGAAGTATATCATCTTGGCTTAAAGATTGTTTAACAACGTTGTCAACTTTATTCATCGTTTTATAGATTTTTTTCTATCTTTTTTTAACAAATTTTGGATGATGAAGATGATTGTGTTATATAGAGTAGAATATGTGCACTATATATGAAATTTAATGAGATGTGAACGAGTGATTAATGGGAAAATCCTGTGACACTTAAAAACAAAAACAAAATCATTTCAGTCAAAACAAAAAAAATTGAATTTAAAATCAAAGACAACTTTTATTTGGTGGCAAATGAAACAAATATTTTATATTTACAACCATTAATTTAAATATAAGATTTAAAGGGGTATTTTTGTCAAACCACTTTACTCATTTTTAAGTTTTTAAGTTTTAAGAAATGTTGTTTTTTTTATATATAGTAGAAATAAGAATAAAAATATGAATATATAGATGAGTACTCATGCATAGCAACGAGATTTTATAACGGCAGATAGTTATAGTGATATTTTGGTTACACAATACACTTAACCAAAATCTAATTATAAATATACGCCGCTTTAAAATTCCGTTTATATAGATGTGTACTCTTCTAATATTAATAAATCGTGTTTGAGTTTTATGTATACTCAAGTCAACTTTTACATTAATGTATTCTCAAGTCAACTTTTACACTAATGTATTTTCAAGTCAACCTTTATGTTTTTTGTTGGGATTACGTGTAATCAATATAAAATGTCGGTCATTAGTTTATGTAATAGGTTGTCATATTAAGGCTTATAAGTTTGTAATTAATCCACTAGCCCTTGTAGTAAGCCCATGGGCTTTGGAAATATTCTAGAAACACAAAGATGGGGCGTTGCCCTACTATCCTTGTATAAATAAACATGTAATGGCTCATTTGAGCCTTGGTTGATTCTTTATTAGACGAAGAAGAAATAATCAAATTATTAGTAGAAGAAGAACGGGCTGAACAAGAGTGGCAGGCTGGTGGATATCTTATTGATCAACAGGAACATCAAACGAGATTAGACTAAGAAGAATTGATACAAACACTAGAAGAAGAAGCAAGGGATAAACAAGAGTGGGAGGACAGAATTAGGCAAGAACAACAGTTGGAGGAGGAACATGAGAAAAACCTATTCGGATTATACGTGTAATGTAATGTCAGTTGTGCACTTTTAGTTGTCAATGTATTCCCTCAATTTTCAGAATTTATATTGTCATTAATGTTGTCATTACTCACATCTACTTCCTGATGAACAACCACATTGTTCCCCATTAGACCATTTTTGAATGTCTTATATAATATATCACTAGTATTCATTTCTTTATCACATCAAAGAAGTTTCACCATTGTTGAAGAAAATGGTTGTCAAATGATATGCATTGACTGATGGCTGGAAAGAGAAAATAGGGCTGGATTGACCTTTGATGCAAGGCATCCACCTAATAGAGAAATCATGTGGTATTGTTGTCCATGCATCTTTATGGAAGGGGAAACACAACCGATAGTGGTGTTGTTGCAGGTGGTGTTGTGGGTGTAGGTATTAGAAGGGAAAACACAACTAAAACTGGTAGAGGTGGTGATGTAGTGGGCCTACATGTTGCAGCATCTATTAGAGGTGGTGGTTCAGTGAGTATAGGGGGTGGAAGTGGGATTATAACAAGACCTGATGAAATTCATGAGTGTAGGTCTCCCCAACCCAGTGACATTAGTGATGAAGAAAGTGAACCACTTGCAAGTCAAATACCAAGTGAACCACCTGCAAGTCAAAGACCAAGTGAACCACCTGCAATTCAAAGACCAAGTAAACCACCTGCAAGTCAAAGACCAAGTGAACAACCTGCATGTCATACACCAAGCGAATCAGCTGCAAGTCATTAAACAAGTGATCTACCACCTATTCATGCTATGTTCTATTTGATAATATATGTAACTTAACTGGTATATTATATTTGTCATGTTATGACAATGCAAGCACCTCTTTAGTTAGCAAAATGGGTAAACCCCCTAAGACCGACCCTATGAGTAATTTTTTGGGACTTGTTCTCCAAATCGTGTGCCTGCTGCATGTCTTGAAGAATCTCTGTTTGGTAATGGCCAAGCATAATTTCTGTTAGCACAAAAGAGTTACAGAAAATCGCGAGGTCAATATCACAATGACACATGTTCATGGTTAAGGAAATGGGGAATTTGAGCTTATCTTAAGAGTGTGTGTGTTTGGGGGAGTGTGTGTAGTGATAAACTGGAGGTGTGTTTCGGAATTTAAGCCACTGAAATAAAGGCGTGCATTGAGAACGCAAATTCGATTGGTTAATTAATTATGAACAGTTAATGGATAGGTTTTGGTAAATGTTGACTTTTAAAAGTCAAAAACGGTAAATACAAACAACCCATATACTGCGAGAACTAGATCGTGTTTTACCTGGTTTAAACGGTCAAAAAAGGGTAAATACAAACAACCCATGTACTGCATATTCAAACAAAAGAAAAATTAGTAACCATATTGTTGTTGTAATCTTTTTGGAATGGATAGTGTTCATTATGTGATCACAGCACGTGTGTTGACTTTTAAAAGTCAAAATAGATAAATTCAAACACCCCCTAAATTGTATTACAAGCAAAAAGATGTCTTAAAAGATTAACCAAACCAATTACATAAACATGTCCTACATAGCTTAACTAAAAATGTCTTAAAATATCGTATTACAAACCAAGGACAACACAAAACAAGGACCATTATTCTGCATTTAGTTTCTCTTTTTGGAATGCAATGAACAACACTTAAAACCTCTTTTGGGAGATGGTTCTTTCAACTTTGCTTTTAGGCCAAAAACGCAGCCGGTTACACTCAGAGGCATTTCCTTCTTCTGCTCACTGGTAGCCTCATTTGGCCTTGCCTTCCTTTGTTTATCATCAACTTCCAAATCAGTGTTGAAAGTACCAAAATCCAAAACTGCGAAGATTATACAACAAAAGGCAAATTGTAAAACAAGCTGTAATATTCACTGGTAACAATATTATTTAAATCAATAACATCTATAAGCTGTAATATTCACTTCCAAACACCTTTTTAAGAGCTTGAATATATTTACCTTCTAGTGTTTCCTTCTTTCTGCTAATAAACAACTCGTTAAGAAGCTCTGCATTCACTTTTGCCTTTCCCTTGTCATTTATAAAGATGGCCAAAATGAAATAAATAAGACTTATTTGCTTTTCCAAACACCCTTTTAAGAGGTTGAATACTTTTACCTATCATTTTAATCCTTGTCCTCATAAACTGCTCATCAAAAAATTCATCAACATTTTCCTCTATGATGGTTTGTATGGCCCATATCTTGCTTTCATCTGATCCAATAAGTCATCATTAAAGTTATTGCCTAGGTTACACGATACTTCTTCATCATCCACCAAACATTCAATCAGTTTAAGCCTAACCTTGTATCTGATATCTGCAAAGATTATTCAAGATACCCAAACTGTAATACAAACTCAAATAATAGTATTTACATTACATCATAACAAGTTCAAAAAGTTAACCTTTCAGGATTTTTGCCCTGTATAACACATGTTCAAGTTTTGCAATCTTGTTTTCTAGACCATCACAAACGCTATCCATATTTTCCTTGTCATCTATAAATATAGCCAACAAGATAGATGTGATCACTTATACAGAATGAAACATGACAAGATTATACTTGTTAACCATTCACCAAGATTAGATGTGATCACTTAACACAGGCAACTACACATTACTGTTAACTATTCACCTAATGCTTAACAAGACTAGTTATACTCATGAAAAAATAACTTAAAGGCATTACACTAGATAACTAATGATTACCAGTGCACTACCAACAAAAATGACTTGAAAGTATTATGAAACAAAAGTTACCAAGTCAGTCAATAATACTTTTTGGCATCACTCACAGTCAATACTAGCCTCACTGACAGTCAAAACTACTTGAAGGCAACATTGAACAAGCATAACCAGTGCATCACCAACAAACACTGAACAAGAATTTACACACACTGAACACCCACTTTTTGGCAACACTTACATTCAATACTAGCCCATGAGTACTTCCAACCTATGCTACAATTACCAAAATCAAACTAAGCTAATTTTAAACACATGAAGGAACTAAACAACATAAACTTACCAACATCCAATACCCGTTGCATACTTTCACTACCAACATGGCTTCCCCTTTTCTGTTGTGGCGTAAGTATACTCGGGTTAGGTGATGCAACCGAAGGCGCAAGTAGCGGACCGTATTTTCTAGGCCTCCCTCTCCCTCTATTTTTATTTACCACAACCCCATTCCCGCTTCCAATACGACCACCATCCATGTTAAAAAATTAGGGTTTATGTTTGTATGTGTTAGACGAATAGACAATGTGTTTATGATTGTGTCAGTTATTAGGTGAACAAACAGCCTCAAATGATGTAGTTTGATATAAAAGTTTTATCGCAAATTTTGTCCCTCAAGGATTGGAGCGTGAATAAGTCATTTTGAATAGTTGCGGGAAAGAAGGCAAAGGGATGAAGTGACATTTTTGAAGAAAAGGAGGGTAAAATAGTCATTTCTCACGGCCACTAACGGAAAAAGTTAACAAGCGTTAGCCAAAAACGTGAATTGAAACTACAGTAACGGTTCAAGGACAAAACTCGCAAAAAATGAAACGTTAGAAACATTTCTCGCAAATTATTTTTTTCGAGGACATTTCTCGCAAAAATCAAAAAGTTTAGGGACATTTTTTGCAATTTACTCTTAACAATTTTTATAAAATCGTGCGTATATCAAAAGTATTGAAATATTGGTCTCATTTTGTTCACAATTTAAAGAGCTTTGTATCGGTATATTTTTTATAAATAAATCGCTTAATATTTGATAAATAAAGTTTGTTATATAAAAAAAGTCGTAAATAGCTAAAAGTACATGTTAATTTTCGTAACTTGCTATATAGTCCAGGGGCGTTTTGAAAATGTTTTTTTTTTCGATAAATGTATAATATAGTAATTTGTAAAGTGTATGCTCACCAACATATAAAATTATCTTTTTTGAATACTAAAATATTAATTATCTAATTATTGTGATATTAAACGGTAAAATGAAATCAAACACTATATTTCAGAATGACATAATCAATTTTATATGAGCAATCCCAAACACTTGGGGGCCGTTTGGTTTGTCACTAGAAATCAAAATAAGTATCGGATTTTGTATGTGGTAGAATGACAATAAATATAATTAAGTTTATCATTACCATTGTTTATGTTTGGATGAGAAAATATGGTATGAAAAAATGTATAAATATTTGAATTTTGTAATGAAAAAAAGAAAGTCTCGCAAAATGGATTTCATAAATACCAAAATAACAAATAATAAGTCTATTACTATGATATAATTATTTCTTTCTTGATCTCACTGACCAAACACTTTTAACTGATATAAAATCCATTCCTCCATTCCAATTGAGTTTTACCAAACACACCCTTAAGATATATTAGCTCACACATAAATGCAAATTTCCCTAATTTAGTGGTAAAAAAACAGTAAACCCTTTGACTTTAACAAAACAACTTACGACCCAAATTTTGGAAAATCAACCAAACAAAACAAAATCCCGAAAATTCCGATACAAACAATGAACAAGGAGTATCCCACAAGAAGAAGAACAACAACAAAAGTCTCTTTCAGTTCAACGTTGAAGCAATCCCCACTTTAATATTATTTTACTATTAAAACAGTAGTAATAAATATTGAGTAATAATTCTATCTTTAATGACTGCTGTTGTTTTATATACCCTTGTATTATTATTCTCTCTCTCTCTCTCTCTTTTATATTTATATATTAGCTCATCATCATCATAATTCTTTAATCTTTTCATATCACTTATTGTTCATCGGTTTAGTATACTACAAGGTAACAAGATTCTATAAATTATGATGCTTTTTGTGTTAAATTTGGTTACTTTTTATGTTGGATCTTGTTCTTGATTGTGAATTTGAGGTTTTCTGTGTTTCTTGATTATGTTTGGTTATGTGGGGCTGTTAAAAATTGGTTCTTTTTTAGACCCTTTTGATATAATTAGTTATCTTTGTGTTTTAGTGTTAATTTGTGTTGTTTTTTTATATGTTGTGAGTTGAGACTGATGGGGTTATTTTGAATTGTGGTATGTAGAGTGTTAAATGGGAATTTTTTGTTCGTGTTTTCGTGGGGCTGAGCCGGATGACGAGAGTGTTGATTCGGATGATAACGAGCAAGTTCAAGGCTCGAGTAATGTGGTTAATAGGAATGCGCAGGATAATTTTGCTTTGTTCCTGCATAACTTGACTAATAAGGTAAGTTTTATCAGTCTGAAGTTTTGCCTTAATACAGTTATGTTTTATTTCGGTTTTAGTTACTATAAGTTGTGATTTTGATGAGAATTACTTCATAAAGCTATACTAGTACAGATTGCTTTTGTTTTAGCTGTGTTTGCTGGTTGACTTATCTAGCATGAGAATTTTGTTGTTCTTGTTGGTGGAAATATGGCCAAAAATGAAATCACTAATTCAATATAACTAGAGTTTATTATTGATTCTTGAACTAAATCACTAATTGACACAAGGATCTTGAGATCTTTTTAATCGGTCTAGTTTCTATATATTCCCTTAGTCAGTGTATGTGCTTTTGATGGGACTTGTGAAATCTAATAAGTAATAACCATCCTGACGTATTTCTAATTGCTGCTGGTCTATAACCATATTTGTAAGTTGCCTTGTACGTCATCAGGATTTTCTGTGATCTTTGGTGAATTCAGTCAATGCTAACGTCATTTTTACTAAAGTTTGTGCATTTGGCACAAATTCATTTATCTGTTTATCATAAGCATTTGATGTCCCTTTATTGCTTACTGTGTCTCTGCACAAGCGTGTAGATATGGATGTGCACTTTTGTGACGCTGTCAATATAACTTCATCCTATAGACATATGATCTGATGTGTCCACTTAGTTCCATCAAAATGGATTGCATTTTGAAATATTGACTAATTAAACTATATTAATCTTGTCTGAAATTGTGCTAATTCAGATGACAATTAGACAATATTCATGTAATTGTTATGGTCATCGTATAAAAATTTATGACTGATAATTTTTTTGTTTAGTTATGGAATTGAAAAACCAAGAAAGTTCAGTGCTCTGTTTTACTTTCTAAAAAGTATACCGTGCTATATTTTGAACTCTGTAACACCTTGTATAAATATTTAAGCAGTTATGAGAAGTTTGAAGAAATTTATAGACCTTGTATTCAAATGCTCAGATTTAATGTATTTTCTTGATTCATAAAGTTAATTTCAATTTCATGCCTTTTGCAACCCATGCTGGTCAGTCTTCATTTATTCCCATCTTTACATGCTGTGTCCCTTGGTATTGGCAGCTTGTAGCATGCTTTAAATAATTGCTTTGATCATTTATAAACGCATTGTATCATTTTTATGGTGTGAGGTCAAACAAAGGTCTGATTACGGGTCTCTGTCACATTGCGAGGGAAAATAGTATTCATGCATTTGATACACTAGCCGAGTACCCCCGCATAGCGGCAGTGTATAGTTTTTGACAAAATCTGGTTGCGACTTGCGACAAAATCTGGTTGCAGCCGTAAAAATATGTGTGTTTTTCATGTGTGAAAGTGTGTATTTACCTTTTCTGAAGGTAGCTTGCTCGAGGTCTCGTGGTGTAGTGGTGGTCCGACGGTGTGTGTTTGTGGGTGTGTGGGGTAATTAAATGGAATAAAGGTGGAGGATTTTATGAAAAGTTGAAAAAAGTTGAATGAGGACAAGTGCTTTTTGAGTGATAATTTAAATGTTTTCGAATTTGAGATGGGGTAGGAATGAGTTTAGGTCTGAGTGGCTGAATCTTAATTTAAGTTCGGAGTTTGGTTTTGTTTTTGGTCCAACATATTGGCTCTTTGTATATGAAAAGTATAGATAAATAATTTTACCCGGTTTGAATCTGTGTAGCCGTGGGTTCAAACCCCGTGGATTAGTTGGTCAAAATGTCAGAAACCGTGGTTACCCAAAAAAATATAGATAAGTGTATAACATACACAACTTTTAGAGATATTGTGCAACAATGAGAGTTACCCTTAGGAACAAGTAAGCCATGGCCTGATCTTGAAAACTTGGTCTCTTTTCTTTGAAACTGTTGGTGCAATATTAATGATTACCTTTTAATCTTTTACCTAAGTGTCCTTAGCTTCGTCAGTACGAAGAACCATTTGTCATATTGGTCTGGTCGACAAGCAAATCCTATTTAAGTAGGTCAGCCTATTTAAGGATTTATATGTGTGATATGTAAACCTAGAATTATAAAGGGATAGATGCATACAAAGGTAACCCATTTGATCCAATCTTTGTTTCAGGATTATCTCTTTTTGCTAAGGAAAAACCATTAAACTTCAAATATTCCCTCAACGTTCTAATTTTAATATGTTATATGTTCTGTACAGGCCACCAATTAATTTTTTTAGACATATTAGTTATGTTGACCATGCTTAAGCTGCTGCAACTTTTTTTAGGTATCCTTACACTCTGAGGGTATGTAGTCACATATGTCGAACTTTTATTATTTTCATCAAGGTGGTACCTGGAAACATTAAGAATGTTCGACATTACCTTAAGTCAAAACATTTGAAAGTTGAGTGCCTTTTCTTAGGCAAAAATGCTAGTCACCCAAACTATAATTTGGACAAAGTTGGTTATTACATGTATCTTTGGAATTAGGTTTTAACACTTGATTGTATCTTTTTCCAACTAATGAAAACTGGTGGATTTCATTTCCTTACATGCTATCTTTAGAATTAGGTTTTAACACTTGATTGTATCTTTTTCCAAGTGTGAAGCTGTTCTTGGAAAACGAGGAACGGAAGCCGGGTCTTGGTCTTATCAAGGTGCAAGCTCTTCACAAACTGCAATACCACAAGTCGGTTCATATGGTTCTAGCAGCAGTAGCAGTGGCAGTGGTATATCTTTGATGAGGCATGGAAAAGGATCAAATCGTTCAAGGGTAGAACCAGAACCGTTTTGTGAAAGCAATTTTGAATCGGTACCAAGTGAAGATGGCTCAAAGAAACTCCATTCAGAGATGCCTCCATTCGAAAAACTTATAAAGAATCTCAACACTATATCGCAAAATGATGAGGATATTTGTCCAATATGTCTAGAAGGTAACAAAAAATATGTCACACGTTGACTCTTAAGGGGGGTTGAAAGGGGTCGGTTTTATGCAGGTCAAAATAGTTTGTGCCGAGCAGGATCAAATTGACCTACAATCCCTTTATGTGCTTGTTTTTAAATTATTTTTATAAATAATTAATGCACCAAGTATAACTACATAAACAGTAGTCTTACTATGATGATATAAATCCATGACTAATACATTTTAGGTGTTGGTAATTATCTATGAAAAAGAATAACTTTCAATTCATTTGACCTGAAATCCTGAATATATTTTGATTTGCCTATTTGACTTGTTCAGTTGGTTGAGATGAAACAGAATCATTACTTCTAGACTGAGAAATCCATGTTTTTTATGTTGGTAGTTAAATTTGATATTGTCTAATATGTTTAAGTTGGCCTTTTGAGCACAAAACCTTCCCCAGGAGGCCAGGAACAGGTGATGATGCGATTAATTGATATGTTTTTTTGCAGAGTACACTTTTGAAGATCCTCGAATTGTTACAAAATGTTCGCATCATTATCACTTGGGCTGTATCTATGAATGGAATGAGAGAAGTGAAACCTGCCCAGTTTGTTCGCAGGTAACCCTTTCTATACATCCTTTTGGACTTATATTAGTCAAAATGATTGAATTTTACATCCAAACTCGATATGCATTTTTCTTTACTAAAAGATTAAAAATTTATACCTGCTGTAGGTCCCATTTATATCATGTAATACAGCAATTTTGTAATTTATATAATCTAAATAACTCTACATTAATTCCGCGTCAAAAGCTTACTTGTTTGACCATAAAAGTCAAATCTAACAGCTTCTAAAATCTTCCTATGTAGTTGATGGTTTTTGAGGAGATGGATTGATCCCGATATCCCTTTTGAGTTCACCATAAATGGCGTATATATGAAAAGCCATCGGCATGAACAATGATCAAGGAAAGCACGTGAAAGGAAGTGTTCTTGGAGACTTATATTGCACATATTCACAAATTCAAAACCAGTTCATGAGTAAACTGGTAAATTATAAAGATTGATACTTTTATTCCAATTTTCGTCAAATGGTGAAAATGGTTTTTTTGGTCTTTATTGGTTTCAAAATTGTAGATAAATGGCATGTTTGGATATGTTTCTTTGTATATATGGGGGCCTTTGTTTGTGTTGCAAGGTTTGCTTTTGTCATGATACCTGGTACCCGAGGACCAGCTCAATATCCACACTTAGATTTTATTTTAGAGCATTTCTATATCTTGCATTTTCTTTCTACGAGGAATCTGTCAAAGCTCAGTTCTTTATTCGGCTTGTTATGGAGTGGTGAGACTCTGGGAATTCAAGAATATGTATTAGCCCGAATGTGATTGGTTATAAAACCTATCACGGTCGTAAGTACCATAATCGATTATAATTATCTGAGTGGTGATATTTGATTATTACAAGGCGTGACATATAACTTGCTGCCATAAAATCAGATCCCTTACTTTGTTATCATCAAAGCACTAAAAACCTCAAGACATCATGGTTCTAATCGTTGAGTCATTTACACACATACTATAATTAATTATATGGTAGATATATACACCACTTCTTTTGATGCACACTATCACATTTTATGCATTACAGTGTTGTATGATGTACTATATAGCTTATACAGGATGATGTATTTATCAAATAAAATGATGTGCATATCAACAACCATTAATCAATCATATATGAAGATGTGTGTAACAAATTTCTGGCCAAAATGAAGAATGAATTAGTCATTCTCAGTGGTAAAAGTTCTGTTTTGACAATTCAGCTCTTACAAAAGACAAGTACTAGTTTTCTAAAACTATCGTCAACACAAAATTTCAAAGTTTAGCATACTAACTCATCTTCAACTAACTAAAATGCATATGCATAAAGTTCTTGCAAAAGACTAAAGGTGTGTTTGGTGTCGGGGGCTTTCATGACATTTCTATTTTAAATTCTTTTAAATATTGTGTTTGGTATATCAAATGAGGATGTCAAAATTCCATAAATCGACAAATAAAAAGAATAAGAATAAGTGGAGAATTTTACTCCGTAATTTACATGGAAACACATTTTTTATAAAGGACCCAAACTATTTTTTTCTTTTTGTTTTTGTTAACCTACTAGACGAGTACCCGTGCATAGCAACGGGATTTATAGCGGGAGGAGAGTTATTTTATATACCAAACTTTTCTTACATACCAAGGGTTCACCTATTTTTTATAATTTAAATATCTCTTAAACCGTTAATCGTTAAGCAAAAATAATTACACCATCGCGAAGAACATTTAATTATCTTTCTATAGACGGGCACTTTGATATACTTTCGGAAAAAAAAAATCGTTTTTTTCACGTTTTTTCGTCTTTTTTTCGTTTTTCTTCGAAATTGGAATTTGCATGAAATATCTTATATGATTTAACAATAATTTGAAAATCACATGTGATATTAGTGTTAAATCATATATGATATGTTATTACATATCATATATGATTTAACACTAATATCACATGTGGTATTCAAATTAGTGTTAAATCATATATGATTTTTTCATGCAAATTTCAGTAACGTAAAAAAACTTAAAAAAAAGTGAAAAACACGAGAAAAAAAATTGTCGAAAGTATATCAAAGTGGCTATCTATAGAAAGATAATTAAATGCTCGTTGTAATGGTATATTTTTTTTCGCTTGAGGATTAACGGTTTGAAAGATATTTATATTTGAAGAAAAAAAAGATGAAAATGAGTTTTTTTAATTGTTTGGATTAATTTCATCATCTAATAAAAATGGAGGGTGGAGATTGATCCCTTAGTATGTAAAGAAGTTTTTGTCACAAATGATCTTAAATCTTTATAGCGGCAGATAGTTTTAACGATAAAAAAAAGTTTATGAGTTATAAACGAAAAATAATAAAAGTTTGAGGATTAAACATAATATTTTGAAACCTGATTCGACCCGGGTTGTTCAACCGGTTGAACCGTTCCAGTCGAAAAGCGGGTCAATATAAACCGGGTCAACCCGACGGTTGGGTCGGAAAAAACGGGTCAAATTAAACCGGGTCAACCCGTCGGGTTTGAAGCGTCTCGAGTCAACTCGGTTTTCAATGTGTATTAATAGTTTCCTTTTGAAGTGTTGCCATAATAGAGATTCAAAACATTCCGTTAATATAAAGTTTTATTTATTGTGATGTTTTAAGTTTTTTCTTACTTAATATAAATTTTTCCACATTTCACATATTGACTTTTTCACTTTTCTACATTGACTATTTTGCTTTTATATGTAGTATAGATTTATTCATTCATAATAGTTGTGATTACATATAACCCAATATATATATACTAATAACTAAATCTAACATTTGAGCTTGGCTAAACCAATACTAATACAATACAAGTCTAATTTTAATATAATTCCGCTACCAGCCCCACGCAGACAGAATGGGAGGAGAACAAACGCTCAAACTGTCCCGAAACTCAGCAAACGAAGCAAATTTATCACTCAACATGAGCAAATTTATCATTCAACATAAATTATCACTCAAACCATTAATAGCATACGTAACAGCATCATCATTGCTCAGCGGGGAGCCAACATCATTCAATAACGTAACAATATATTCTATCTTTAGAAAGTAAGCATCAACAGTTCGATCACCAAGTTGGATGACCCGTAATTCACCTTTTAAAGCGATAGTATGAGTGTGTTTGTTATCAAGAAAATTGGTTTCAAGAATGTCCCAAGCTTGCTTAGCAGTTTTGGGATTAACAATAATAAGCCTACCTTGAAAGGACTCATAAAGTGTCCAAAAAGATCTACGATTTGACGACGGAACGGCTTATAGCCAATCAATTGTAGGAGGGTTCGGGATACTTGTAGA
This sequence comes from Chrysanthemum seticuspe, assembly GCA_019973895.1. Classification (NCBI taxonomy): domain Eukaryota; kingdom Viridiplantae; phylum Streptophyta; class Magnoliopsida; order Asterales; family Asteraceae; genus Chrysanthemum; species Chrysanthemum seticuspe. Next base: position 158,568,273 of record BPTQ01000003.1, read on the forward strand.
AGAACTTGTAGATTCACCAATGATGTGCTTTAGGACATCAAAATTTTCATAGTGAAGTAACACGAGACAACATAATTAGCTTTGTCCACATCAAGTTTAAGAGGAATGATTGGGGCTCTTGGTAGTATTAGATTATTTATGAAGAAATGTGTAAGAAAGAAAGTTATTACCCTCAAGTCATGTAATATAATTAATACTTCATTTGTGTTGATCCTTCTAATTCTGGTCATCTAATTCAGGTTTATGTTTATGTTTCAAGTTATCAACTTTATGTTTGTTTCTAGCAGACCAAGTATGGTAGGGTAAAAGTGTATGAAAAAATAATCGAAAAAAAGGAAAACAAAATGAGAAAAGAACATACGGCTGCAATCTTGCTATTTTTAAGTCAAGAAAAGTACAAAAAGATTCATTGTTTAGTTTATATTCGTTTTGAGTTTTGACTTGGCAACAACTTAAATGTAATTGTTTAGATAATTAACTTTCGTCCACTAAATATCCTCATGTCCCACATATCCCACATTCTTTATTCCTAACCCGAAGCTTAACGTTACAACCCTTTAAAAGATTTTTTTGATAGTATTTTATAGGCCTTAACGCTAAAGTGGCGGATGTTAATCCTTTGTCAAGCTTATGGTTATTTATGCATTATGACACGGGTAAGTTGAGTGATTTTCCATTTCATTTTGGTTATATTATTTATATACACTCGAGAGATGAGATTATCCAAACACTTATTATGTGAGATGCTAGTTTTATACTTCCATGCTTGAAACTGTCAAAAGTGCATTGTCAAAAGAGTTTTGTCATGGATTATTTTTATACTAATATTAAATGTCCCACAATTGTATTTTTATTTATGTTAAAAGCTTATTTGCTTGAGGAAAATCAAATCCTAAGTGTATGGATATTTTATGAGGTGCAAATCGGTATCGATTTTAGAGGTCATTTACCTCACTATTTTGTGCATTTTATGCCATTTTATCATTGTTATTGCTTAAAATCCTTCATATTGTTTTGTTAACCCTTGGAATATGCATTTGCTAAAAACGTACAAGTTTTGGGGCTCATTTAGACGAATTTTGAAAGACAAAAAAGACAAAATTGTGGAAAACTAGAATGGGGGGTTGAATAGTTTTACCAATTTAAAACTTCCTTTTAAATATTTAGATCGACTTATGTCAATCTATTTGGTTGTTTATGTTGGACGTTGATAGATAGATATATAAACGTGTAATGAAAGATAAAGAGTAAGAATCACATCACCACGACACAAGTTATTTATAGTGGTTCGGCTACAAGGACACCTTCCTTGCCCTACTCCACTCCCCGAGTCACCTGCTCGAGAGTTCGTAAGCACTACACCAAACTCCTTATGGCGGAGAAACCTTCACAACGTCGCTTAACCTTTTTCCGGTACAAAGCTAAATACCGAGTTCTTTCACACCAAGGCGAACCACACCTAACACAACGTCGCCTACCCTTTATACGGTGCTAGGCTAACCACCGAGTTCTTTCACACCTTAGGAGAACTAATCCTATCACAACGTCGCCTACCCTTTATTAGGTACTAGGCTAAGCACCTAGTTCCATTACTATGGAGGAACTACTACCCTTCACGACACAACACCTAATCTTCAAGGAGATCTACTCCTTGTTACAACACCATCAAGGATATCACCATCCTTGTAAATAAACAAATACTTATATGTATAACGATGCACCTCATTGATTATACGACCTAGGCATTCTTCCCAAATGCTACTTGATTTGATTCTTTGGCATCCTTCACTAATGCCTTTGACACAACGCTTGGCATCCTTCACTAATGCATTCGTTTTGACACCTTTAACATTCTTCACTAATGCTTTGACACGGATGTTGAGCACCTTTCACTAATGCTTTCATCTTGACACTTTCGGCATTCTTCACTAATGCCTTCAACCCAACATCTATGGAGAAAGGTAGAACTATCAACAAGAGAACCTCCGTTGTCTTGATGATGACGAAGCATGGCAACTCATGGACTTGAGCTTGCACGTCTTCAAGAAGTGGTGATCTTTCCTTTAAGAGGAACCTAGAAGATCACACAAAAACAAAAGACAAACTACATAGATCACTTGGATCTGAGGTTAGAGGGTTAGAATACTTGGGGGAAGTATGTGTGTAAAGTCATGAATAGAAAGGAAGAAATGGCTCTCTATTTATAGAGAAAATTATCTATTGTTCCCTGGATCCCTTCCACTTGGGATCCGGCTAGCACAAAGCCAGGGATCCGTGGAACGCTCCTCTTTGCCCATGGGTATTTTTGGTTATGGGTCATGGGTCATGGGTTATGGGTTGATCCATGGTTTTCTTTCTAGATACAATGAACTTGGTTAAGTGGTATATATAAAACCATGGGTTATGGGTCAATACCATTTGCTAGTTTTTACCCATTTTAGTATTTACATGTTTTTACCCATTTTAGTATATACATGTTTTTACCCATTTTAGTATACTTAGTTTAAGTATGTGCTAACCCAATATGTAAACATTAGTTGTTGTACATATATATCTAAATCATAAAATCACTTAAGCTTGTTTTAGTGTTTTATGTGACAACGTAAGTGTGTTAGGAAACTATTAACTCAAACTATTTACGTACTCTATTTGTTTCGTTAAAATGATTTTACGTTTGTTATCGACAAAACATTAGAAGATCGTAAAATATAAATAAACGTTTTTACGGCTTATTTGTATTAACAATCTCCCCCTTTTTGTTGATGACAAAACATAAAATTATTTTAAATAAAAGCTAAAATTCGTAAATGTTTGAATTTGTAGTTTTTACTTTCTTCTCCCCCTTTTTGTCGAAACAAAAAGTGTTAAAAGAAACTAACACAATTTTTATAAGAAAAGTTATGTAAAAATGTAAAGAGAGCAAGTGACGGGAATGGTACTCGTCTTAACTCCCCCTTGACGATTCCATCCCTTTGAAAGGGCGTCAAGGACATGACGTAAAATAAACTAATTGTGTTTGCAATTAAGTTTGCAAATGGTTCGTCTAAGTGACGAAAACGTGCTCCCCCTTGAAGATTGCAAAGATGCAATGGGGTATCATGAAGTATAATCCAAAAACGGATTAATGTTGCAAATGTTTTGCAAATATCGTTTGACACAAAGCTCCCCCTAGCTTTATGGTGTCAAAATCTTCATGTGTTATTTTGAAAATCTACAAAGTAAAGGTTAGAAAACAAGAGTATAGTGCATAATTTCCTGCAAATAAAACTCAAGTTAGTAGAAATTTGTGCTTCTGTACCACGGATCCCACGGTTCCCTTCTTGGAGGGATCCGTCTAGGTATTTGGGAGGGATCCGGCTATCTATTTGATAATTTCTTCAGCAATGAGAATGTTCCATTCAATGCTAATGAAGATGTGAAATAACAAGCACAATGCACTAAATAAATATAGCATAAATATATTCATTCAATAAAAAACAAGAGATAATCGAACAAATCTCTAAAACAAGAGAATGAACTAGCCAAACAAGTGCTACTAATGCTAATGAGTTACCCCAAACTTTAGATTCAACTAAAAGCTTAATGACGATAAATGATGAGATGAGTTTTCCTAAACATTCTAAGTTTGAGCTTGTAGTTCATGTATCAATCTATCTAGTTCATGTTTCAATCTTTCAACATGTTTACAATGATAGCAATCCTTGTCATGGTTTTGAGTTTCTTGAAGTGGAAGTTCAAGTGAAGTGGGTTGAGGATCTTCAAATGATTGTGAGGTGGCTCTAGGCACTAATGATGTTGGTTGAGTTGTGGAGGGTATGTTTGGCATAGTAGAATTAGGTGATGAAATCCTAGTGGGAACCCTCTTCTTGGGAATTAGTTTGATTGGTTTCCTTAGTGTGGGAGAAATCCTAGCATTGGTGGACTTAACCGGAGATGATTCGGTTGAGGAAACTTCATGTATGATTCTAGCAAGTTTCTTGGGTGGTTCTTGAGTGGATGAGTTAGCACTAAGAGCCTTAGTCATAGTGATGATGGTGCTAGTAAGAACTTCTTTAGTCGCTGATTTTTGAGATGTGATTGAGAATGGTGACTTAATCCTAAGGTTGTTTGGTTTATAAAGAATAATTTGAATTAGAAAATTAAATTCTTGGCTACTTAGAAGACTAGGCATGCTCTTAAGGTTTTGATCAACTCTAGGAGGATAATAAATGAATGCTAAAAGTGGTTAGAGAACCAAAAGGTGACTTGAATCTGAATATGGAAGCTTATTGAGGCTCTCTGCAGCTACAGATCTCGCGGATCCCTCTCAGCAGGGATCCGCCTGGTTAAAGACCAGGGATCCGGCTATCAGACAGGTTTTAGGTGAAATGATTATGCTTTTGTAAGGTTTATTATCAATGGATTTCGAGGTTTGACATAATTTTGAATTCTTTAGCAGTTGGATATCTCAAATCCTCAACCATAACAAGTAATGGTGCTTAATGATGGTTTTGGCCAAGAAAATTGACCTTGGGTAGTCTAACTATATGTTTGACAAGGATTTCATTTAATTAGATGTGAAGAAATGGTGATAACAAGTCCTAAAAGTCAAATGATGTCCTAAGAGGAATTTACTAAAGTCTTTAAAAATAAAGAGAAATGAAAAACCAATTTTTTGAGCCTAATTTTGAGTCAAAGATGATTGAGATCAATTTGCTAAAATTAAAAGATATACCTAACTAAGTGCTATCAAACGTGATAGATAATGTGTGAGTGTTGGAGCGGAATTATGGTGAATTTTGACTAGTTGATAAATCAAAAACATTTCAAAAATATATCCTAGATAAGCCATGGATGAGGGTGAGGTTTTCAATTATTTGAGGAAGACTTAGTTGGCTCTAGTATCTTATGTTTGACTTGGTTGAGGTGATCTAGTATACTATTTTGATGTAGCCAAATCTGTATTGTATATCAGATGTCACGGATCCCGCGGTTCCCTTATGGGAGGGATCCGGCTAGTTCAGAAGCTGGGATCCGCCAACTGCAGATCAGAGAGCTTTCAGGAAATGTGCAACATTGCACTTTATAGTAAATGCTTTTCCTAGTTGTTTCTATGAGTACTAAATGCAAGTTCACAACTAATATAATGTACATCAAAGTAGGAAGAGCCAAAATTCCTAGAATGAGTGACGACGACCACTAAAGGAGTCGTAAAATCTCATTTTCCAAATACCTAAGTTAGGATTGTTTAGTGCCAAGATATGACAATACCTACATACTACGAGCATAGTTTAAAGTGTTTACAAGCCATTGTTTGAAATTGTTCGTCATACATTTGAGTTCTAAGACCTTACCTTTCTTCTCCTCTTCACCCGTCCTCCACTTTTTATCGAACTATCTTCACTTCTTCTTCCTCAAGAAATTTGCGAAGCATTTGAAGATTCCCTTGGTTTGTTGCCATTCGGGTGATTCATTAGGGATGCTTGGAAATTGGTTAATGTAGTCTAAGGGGTCAAAGTCGATATTTTCAAGTGGGTTGCTACTACTCCCTTCACCTTCACCTTCTCCTTGCCTTTCCCTCTCGTTCGAGGAATCCGTGGGTGGGTGTGGCCTCTTGCCTTCCACCATAAACCTTGTTGTTCTACCCTCGGTTAATGGTACCATAACCTTATTGCAAAAGCTATGATCCAAGGATTGTGGAGAAGGGTCTAACGCAAAGATGAATTTGGCAAGCCGGGTTAGAAGCATTGCATACGGAAGCACCATTTTGTCCATGCTTCTCACACTTGCCATTCTCTTGATCATGTAGTAGGATATGTTGAAGCGGGTCTCGGTCACAAGACAATAGATCATGAAGCTTAGACATGCGTTGGGGTGATCCTTGTTTCCTACTAGACACACCACATTCTCCCTTATCACAACTTCCCATTTTCTATATAATGCAAACATCTCCGAAAGCTCCATTTGAAAAGGATCCCTATAGATCACTTTTGACTTTCTAGTCACCCTTGAAGGGGATGCTCTTGGCATAAACACGGTGTCCCTTACCATGGTTGTTTCCGGGATTATTGTGTGATAAATGTCGTGATGATCAACCATAGAGTGTAATTCCTGCAACGACCATTCATTAGAATACATGCAAACACCATCGGATGGAACCCCTATTATTCTTCCAAACTCCTCAAGTGAAAGAGTGTACTCATGTCCATTTATGGTGAATTCAATTGAGATGGACCCATCATCATTTCTAATTATACCCATAGTCTTGTAGAACTCAAGCACAAAGACCGGGCAAATTTGCTCGTTTATATCCGATAAACAATCAAACCCAATAGTTCCAAATACTTCCCTTATGTCGGTATTTGCAAGGAATGATGGATCAACAACTCTACCTTCATGAAAGAGTCTCCTTTCAAGTAACTTAAAGGCTTTTCTATCATCCGGACTTAATCCATTTTTCCTATGGTACATGGGTATGTAGTGAGCGGTGTCTTGGTAATCTTGTTGCTTGTTATTTGGCATGATGTTCCTAAACAACACAACCACAATGTGGTGTTAATTGTGAATAGTAACCTAGAGGGTTTGATCACAATTTTTCTCTCATCATCTTTGTTGAGTTCAAGAAATGTGTTTAATTTGTATTAACAATGTTAATTCTTTGATTTAGATTATCTTAGAAAACAATGTGGTGACAAATTATGGTAAACCCATTTGAACCCAACTCTTAAAGAAGAAGAAATTGTAATCTTAGAAATCAAGGAATTAAATTAACAATGTAGTGAAGAATGTACTTACACAAGTGATTGTTAAACTTGATAGGAATGATCAAATTGCTCCTATGAACAGTACCTGAGTTTTTGTTCGTGAGTCTTTGAGGTGAGTATAATTGTGGAACATCCACAGTGATCATTCTTGAGCATATACTGTCTTCTGTTGCACGGATCCCGCGGATCCCTCTCATTTGGGATTCGGCTAGTATAAACGAAGGGATCCGGCATGACAGAAAAAATCAGCTCAAAAATTCCTTGATAACTTTGGTTTGGGAGTTCTAAAAACGTCTAGTGTTTTGGTGTTAAGGTTCTAAAAATTTGTGGTTTGAGGTTTTGACGATTTAATACTATTCCTATTAGACGAGGTTCCCTTTTTAAGAATTAGTCATAATTCTTGGGAAGCTTTTCAAACATTATAATAAAATCCCATTTTATCATAATATAAGAAGTTTCACATGGATATTTATTGACATAGATGAAGTGTCAATAAATCTTTTGTGATGAATAATGATTGAGGTTATCGAATAACCAAGATATCATTATTACAGGTTGATAATGAAGTCTATACAAATAAGTCAGAGAAAACTAATTAGATGAAGACTATAATATGAATAACTACTAGAACAATTACTAATAAATCATGCAAGTAAGATTTTAATAATAATAATAAGGTATGTAATTAAAGATCATACTTTTTCCAAATATTCTTTTAAAGAAAAGAAGTATTTAGATGTTTTGTGATCTTCTTGGAATCTCCAGATTTATGTTGTAAGAATACTTAAACATTCTTTTTGCGAAAAGAAATATTTAGATAAATTCTTTATGATTTTCTTGGTAACTCCAAATCCAATTATGGATAATGCTTTAAGAGAGAAAAAAATATTAGAGCATTCTATCATTGTCCAACAATAAACAATATACTGATTTTTAAAATATGACAAAAATAATCCTTCTTTGTAGTTTTCAAACATACATGGATCGTATCAAGTTTTTAAAGTACAACATACTCTAAGAAACTTGGTAACGAAACTCTGATGCCAAATGTGGAAAACTAGAAGGGGGGTTGAATAGTTTTACCAATTTAAAACTTCCTTTTAAATATTTAGATCGACTTATGTCAATCTATTTGGTTGTTTATGTTGGACGTTGATAGATAGATATATAAACGTGTAATGAAAGATAAAGAGTAAGAAGCACATCACCACGACACAAGTTATTTATAGTGGTTCGGCTACAAGGACACCTTCCTTGCCCTACTCCACTCCCCGAGTCACCTACTCGAGAGTTCGTAAGCACTATACCAAACTCCTTATGGCGGAGAAACCTTCACAACGTCGCTTAACCTTTTTCCGGTACAAAGCTAAATACCGAGTTCTTTCACACCAAGGCGAACCACACCTAACACAACGTCGCCTACCCTTTATACGGTGCTAGGCTAACCACCGAGTTCTTTCACACCTTAGGAGAACTAATCCTATCACAATGTCGCCTACCCTTTATTAGGTACTAGGCTAAGCACCTAGTTCCATTACTATGGAGGAACTACTACCCTTCACGACACAACACCTAATCTTCAAGGAGATCTACTCCTTGTTACAACACCATCAAGGATATCACCATCCTTGTAAATAAACAAATACTTATATGTATAACTGTTAGGATCCAATATTTATGTTGTTTGATGATTCGAGTGGTCTAGGATTGGGATTAAACAAGAAAGCCATTTTAGATAGATGAAGAGATTTGAGAGGAGGTTCCTTGAAGAGAGTTGCTTAAGAAAATGAAAGGTTTATTCAAAGAAGCCACACCCTTTCCATGGATGGAAGGGGTATTTATACTTACAACTTACACGACCTCCTATCGGCCTGTGGATCAGGCATACAGTGGGTAAAGACCCGTCCTTCCTCCACGGTGTTACACTACGCTAAACTAAGCTAACAACTAACTAATAAACTGGTAAATAACGTAACTAACGATATGTCTATGAGCTAACTTATGCTAGATAATATTTGGGGTGACCGACACTTCACAATGGAATTTTCTAATTCCTAACAATCTCCCCCTAAGGGAGGTCACCCCATGTTTTACATTTCGAATCCTAGCATTCTATTTTATCTTTGTTCTTGAGCTCGTAGACTTCAATTCTTCAAATCCGCAATCTTTGTGCTTAAGCAGTGACTCTTCATAGTCCGCATATTTTGTACTTTCAGTGGAGGTCTTTGAACTGATCCACATCTTTGATGATCTTCGAGCTTTCATTGAGATCATCAGCCACAGTAAATCTCTGGATCACCCTTTATTGTGTTGCCATCATGTGAAGTTGTGACTTTTGGACCGACATGCTCACACTTTTGAATCATGACATCTTTCCATCAGAGTAGCGGAAGCCTTACTGGTTCATGATATTTGCAGCAGCGTAGCAGAAGCATAGTATAAAAATATCAGAACCAGGTTATGTAGATATGCACCAGTCATGATTTCTTCAATTAAGTGTGGTTGCAGTGAACATGCGGCTTTGGATTGACTCCTCAATTTTGATCAGCTGCAATCCTCGGGGTGTACCTGCATATGACAGTTAGCAATAAAGCGCACGAAAGTGTCTTTGATCACTTTCGTTGAATTGAGGTACACGGCCCACGGTTCCCCGTTGATCAGTACAAGTACTGCCTGTGATCAGGTAGGATTCCTAAGAATCTCCTTGACAGGGTTTCGCAGCTGTTCTAGTTGTTCTCAAACCGGAACGTCTCAAAGAAGACAACACGGAGTGAGTGAACCAGCAAATTGAGATTCACTGATTGATGAAAAATGATTTGAAAAACAATCGCGTATTGGTTGAAGACAGAGTTTTGCAATACGACAAAGGTTTTATGAGAATGATCAATTTTCAATCAAAATACTTTTTGTGTTAGAGAATGAGTACACATTCGACGTGCTAGCGAAAAGAAGAGATTCGCACATCGAACGGTTTTTCTAAAAGTATTTTTCAATCAGAGATACTTTTTGAATTTGAAATGAATACACATTCGACGTGCTAGAGAAAAGAAGGTTTGCACATCGAACGGTTTTTCCAAAAGTGTTCGTCAATTCCATTCCTGGACCAAGGTTGATTCAAGAATGAATCACCCCATCGTTTCTATCCAGTTGTCACAAGCTTGATCTTACGATAAGATCTCACATGTCACCCACCAAGAGCTTGTTTGATGTTGGCTCTAGAAGGATTTCCATCTTCATCGTGAATACTTTTACATATCACTCAGATGTTCTGGCAATACCACAAGGATAAAGCGTAGGACTCTTAATATACACTTACTTTCCACATTGTGTGAAACAGCAAGTCTTCAATAATTTAGTGTCCTAATGAGATATTGTGGATGATCTCTTGGCTCTAGACTCAATTAGTGCACATTTGGTTCCTGTGTCGGAGACTAGGGAGAGGGTCTCCTTCTTCAATATCAACAATCTCTAAGAGAAAGTCGATAGATAATGTCGGTTCCCCGTGAGAATGAAACAAGCCCTTTTAAGAGGAACTTGAGTAGTTTGGGAAGTTTAGTGCAGTGCGTCACTGGGTCCATGACGTCTTGTCCTCAATACCAGTGTTACCTTAGTAAACACTAGTAGCATATGTATTGAACCCGGTGTCTGCCCTAAGGTTGAATTATTGGAGGGCTATTTCTTTTCACCCTTTTCACATTCAATTTCCTTTTCATTCTTCAACCCCTTCAGTGCTTACTGAGACTTCATAACTAGAACCTTGTTGGGTTTATTCCAGTTCTAGCTCTATCTCAGTCCGCACTCTTCCCATATTCTCATTTTTCTCCTTTTTTCAATATACCTAAGGACTCTACACTATCTAGTGGATAGTCCCTGGGTAGATCCCTCCGGTTCTGGTGGATCATGGGAACAAATACCTAACCTAACCATCCTTATAACACCATGCATAAGGTAAATTGGTCGGTCATTTGGTATTGTTCTTTCCTTCATGAAACCAATCGAAAAATCATTTGGAAAAACAATCAAGGTACTTGTGATACGAGATCAAAGCATTTTGTACCGTAATAGTTTTGATCATTTTAGAAATGTTCCCCCTCAACATGTGCATATGATATTGAAATTGTTTGGCACATGGAGGCAAGAGTTCTTTGAAATAATTTCTTGATCACAATTTCCTTAGAAAAAGCCATTTGAATTTCTTTGGTAAATTCTCCCCCTCAATATGTGCATAGGATATTTGAAATCATTTTATCACATAGAGGAAAGAGCTCTTTTGAAACACATCCACGATCACAAAAACCATTAAGAAAACCATTTGATAACTCAATCAAGGTACTTTATAAATAACTTTAAAAGTTTTTTTTGTACCTCGATAGTTATGCTCCTCCTCAAAATGTGCTTCGAGTATTTGAAATCGTTTAGCACATATGAGAGAGCAGCCTGCACAACTGAATCAAAACGATAAACTTTTATCAAATTTCATTATTAAATCACAAATTCTCCCCTGATCAAAAATATCAAACCCTTTGAGATTTTGGATCCCAAGTGATTTAATAAGGTTTATAAAACATGGGAGAATATGTGGCCTGGTTTAAATACTCATCATGTTTTTGGATAAATCCTCCTCCTCAACATGTGCATTGTGTATTTCAAATCGTTTGGCACATGGAGGCAGGAGTGCCTTTGAAGGACTAAAACCAATTCCATTAAAACAGATTTGAGATTTAAATCACGATCTCTCCCACGATCAAAAATATCAAACCATTTGAGATTTGTGATCCCATCTGATTTAAATCATTTAGAAAATTTTGGGGAAAGACGTGGCAAAATTTAATTTTGAAAAATGACTGAGATGGACCAACTATAGACATTAAAGATTGTTAGTGTCAGGTATGATAGTTTTTAAACGATCTTTAAGTAAAATAAAACAATTTCACAATCAAACAAGAACAGAAAAAAATTCATTTTGTAAGATCTTTGAGTTTTAAAGAAAATCATACCATGACATAACATTAAATCTTTAGATCACCACTTATTGTTGTACAAACCGGAACTTTTGTGAAGAAATATCGTTTGAAAATATTTTATTTTAAATCACTCTCCCCCTCAATCGATGACAGAAGTCAATAATTGAGTGACTTAGGTTTTGTTAAAAAGAAGTCCGGTGATTTTCAAATTTTAGTCCAATTTATTTTCAAAACAATATTTTTCCATTTTCAAAACAATTTAATCAAATTATTTCAAAATTGTTTAAAAATGAAATCCTGCACAAAGATACGTTAGGTGGTTGAGCTGCTTTTGTTGATGTTGATGCTGTAGGGCTTGGAAGAAAAACCGTCTGCAAATGCAGCGAGACTTCTTACGTTGCATTTTAATGCCAACTGAGGTCAAATTAAGCTCTGTTTCTTCATTTGATGATGAAGAAAACCATCTGCTAATGCAGTGAGACCTCTTACGTTGCATTTTTCCATGCCAACTCTCCATAGAAGTCCAATTAAGCTCCGTTTCTTCATTTGTCAACCCAAGATATAGTTACCCTTTCCTTTTGGCATCCAATCATCTTCAATTTTGGGATCCGGATCGGGAACATTCTTTTATACCAATATATCTGCATACGTTAGTGAACACACATACAAATATATGGTGGTCGACATCACCCAAACAATAATCGACTAATAAAAGTCAATGAAACATATCAATCAGATCATATAAATGTATGGGAATATTGTGATCATCAAACTCTAATCATCTAATCCTAGCAATCATATCCTAGGCACCTAGTCCTTCAACATAGGTTAACATCATTTTTAATTAAGCATATTAGGATAATTAAGAAAGCCCGTTAAATGATGTAGATTTGAAAAACATTATCCCCCTCAATCCATGACTCATTTTATGAAAAGTTTAAAAGCGCTGAAGTCATTGATTGAGTTTTCAATTTTACAAAACTCTGAATCTGATTGTTTTTAAAGCAACTCATTTACCACCAATTTTTGAAAACAACAAATATTTTTCTGAAGAATTTTAGGCGGAAAAACATTTGTGTAGGAACAGCAGCCCTTCGACATACTTTCCTCAATTTGTTTTTAGGATAAGTGCACGAAATATTTGAAAATTAGTTTAGCGTAGCACTTTCCTTTCTTGAAGAACGGGTTGCTATCTGAAATAATAGCAAACCATAGTTTAAAGCACGGGTTACAGTCTGAAGTAACTGCAAGCCATATTTTGAAGCGCGGGTTACAGTCTGAAATAACTGTAAGCCATTTTTTTTAGACATGTTATGAAAAGAATATTTACACCTCCTGCTCGAACTTCATCTAAAGTCCCGTGCCATTATTGAATGACATTTCTAAGACCGTAGATGTTATCGATACCAGAAGACATGTCTTGAGAAAACATATTTTTGGTATTTTTCAATTTTCTGATTTTTATGGGTTTTTGTTGGTTTTATATTTTTCTATTTTCTTTTTCTTGGTTTTATATTTTTCTATTTTGTTTTGCTGGTTTTATATTTTTGTATTTTGTTTTGCTGGTTTTATATTTTTGTATTTTGTTTTTGATAAATATATACAAAGATAGAGTAGATGATATAGTAAAAGAAGATGATGATACGAGTACCGAGATAAGGATATCGAACAACCCCATTGTAGAAGATAGAAGTCATCATCTCTTAAACATTCACCACCAAAGCTTCCAAGGCTCTTGAATCGAAGAAAGAAATTGAACCATCTGAAAGAGAGACTTTGGCAGCTTCCCCCCAAACCGAAAAACCATTAGATGAGCAGATTCGAAGCTCTATTTCAAGCTTGCTTTAGCCAGGTGCACAAAGAAGCACACCATTATCATAAATCCCGCTGCTCCTTTTAAGAACGATAATCTAGATTCTTTGTTCGGGGTTATATCATCAACAAGAACAACAACGTATCATCCCACTCTTTAAATTTCTTCTCATATTTCATTACCACTGAAGTCTGAAGCAATCCATTCCAAAAGGTGTCAAGAGAACAATTCCACCAAGTAGTTGAATTGATGCAGTCAGCCTCTTTGTATAATGCTCAAGAACTCTCCCAAATACACATCATGAGGGGAATGAAAAACCTCCCCATGTTCACATTTTTCTTCCCTGATGATCATGTATGAAGCTCAAGAACCCGAAGTACACCAATACCCAAAAGCTCTCCCGAATACACATCATGAGGGGAATGAAAACATCTTCCCATGTTCACATTTTTCTTCCCTGATGATCGTGTATGAAGCTCAAGAATCCGAAGTACACACATTCCCACCGAAAGAATAACTGATAACACCTCCCTCATGTTACACATTTATCTCCCCTGAATATGTCGCACTTGTGTACCTCTTTTATCTTCAGAAACTTTCTTTTACATCACTTCCCCCACGTCGTTGGAATATTAACACTAAAAGCCTTGATGAGTAAAACCTTGAGTTTCTCTGCGGTCATGACATTTGTTTTCCCGGGATATCTTCAATCACTTAGAAGTATTAAGCTCATCAAGTTTACTCGCCATGAGTCAAACCTTGAGTTTCTCTGCGGTAATAACATTTGTCTTCCCGGGATATCTTCAGTTACTTAGAAGTATTAAGTTCATCAAGTTTACTCGCTTTGTGTTTAGATGTGTGTCTCCTTGCCCCTTTCTGGTTTTGATACTTCAGAATCAGCAACAAATATAAGCCCAAATACTTGAAATCTTTATGAGAAGAACACTTGAACTCTTGTGAGAATCAACTTGTTGAAGACTCTCTCTGACTATTTTTATCAACCCTTATGTAGACAATTTGAAGTGACCACTGATGAAGAAAAACCGATATACCCTACTTGAAACTGAAGTCAACTTCCCCACATTTGTATCTTAAGCTTGCACCTAATGATGGAAGAACGGTGTAGAGAATTTATGCTTCAAGCAAATCTCTAAGTAATCACTACCCAAACAAAGTATGAGACATTAACACCTCTTGCGATTATCCACACTGTCATATGCGTGTGACACTGAGTAAAACAAAGTAAATCCTAATAGTGATAGTTAACCAGGTCTTCAACCATCCACCTCGACTGCTGGTAACTAGATAAACCAAGTCTTCAACTCAAATTCTTAAGCCCGAGCAAGTTATCAAATAAGAAAACGCCTTTGTGAAAGTCAACTTCAATCTCAAATAAGTGATAAAAGATTAACTCCGAAGTAATCAACTTGTGTCAAATGTCCAATACGAGAAATAGTCAATAACAACGTCTCGAGGAGTCACCGCTAAAGAATATGAGCAAGTCTAATTGGGGATTGAATCTGACTTATACCTCTCTCCCAATTAGTGCTCTCCCCTAAACCGACAATCTGTTTGATAGATGCCCAGATTAAGAAGAAGTCTTTAGATCGTTAAATGAAACTCGTCTTTAGTCTTCTAACATGTAGCAGAAAATGTAAAACAGACTGTAGACTCGACCTTCTTCAAGATTGTGCAGTTGGGGAATAGATAGTTAACATCTTCAACTCACACCAAAAATCATCCCACCAAAAAGCATCCCAATTAACTTACATCTTGCAAATCCCCTTAACTAAAATCCCTCCCAATCAAACAAGAACAGAAAGATGTTCATCAAGGAAATCAGCAATCAGGCCGCAACAAACACACAATATGGTAACACCAAACTACCAATCACATCAAACAAGAACAGAGAGATTGTTCGGAATCATCATGTTGATGTTGATGAGTGTCTAAATACTCATCATTTTTGTATAATCTAAACTGCAAAATCATCTGAAAACACTCAGAAACACATCAAAATGATCAAAATATCACAAATCAGTGTTTTATGAGTTTTAAATGCAAAAATATCAAAATCAGATGAAAAACATATCAAATTTGCAAAAATTGCAGTTTTAGTTCCCCAAGTTTCAAAAATTGTCAAAAACAGTCCCTGAGTCAAAATTTCAAAAGAAAAGTCACCAAAGGTCCTTTTTAAATCATAACTTGTCAAATTTAGTCCTTTGGTGAAAAATATCAAAAATTTGAGAAAATTACAAGAATGGTCCTTCAAGTTTCAAAATTGGCAGAATTAGTCCCTGGAAAATTGGAAAAAGGCAAGTTTGGTCCTTGTACTTTTAAACTTTGTCACTTTTAGTCCTTGGAGCAAATTTGCTTAAATGGCAGCCTGGTCCCTCAATTTTTCAGAATTACACTTTTAGTCCTTGTCTTATTAAAACTCTTTAAACCTTTTTGACTTGTCATAACTCAAATGGACCCCTGCCATAACCATTGGACCCCCATTTTTGAACCCCCCCCCCCCTTTTATATTACTGCCTGGTCAAACCCAACAAGTCAAACAAGACCTTGGCGCGTTTTTTCTTTCCCTTCCACTTGCCCCCTGCAACAAACCTGCTACACACAACCTTCCCTCACCTTATCTCCTTCCATGTCCCCCCTCCTACACCTCACTCCAAGATGCATTTATTGCACTCTCTCCCCCAACACTCAACCTAAACTGCTAAATCCCAATTTTCCCGCCAAAATCAGTTTTAAGGGCCAAGATCATTTTAATCAATCCAAGGGTCAGAAAAATGGTGGGATTATCTCAAGAGAGAGGAGAGAAGCAGGCTTTGGTATAAAAAGGAAGGAAGAGAGAAGGAGAAGCTAGTAGTTAGTTTATAAAAATTTTACTTATGTCGTATTTTTAATTATTGTCTTAGTTTAAATTAAAATGGTGTAATTTCAGTTTCATTGTATCAATTTCAAGTTTACAAACCTTTGTTAGTCACTTTTGAATATCAATCTAAGCTTTCATATAATTTTCAGTTTTGTGGTTAACTGTTGAAATTTCTCAGTTTCAAATTCCATGGTTCAAGTTGTTAGTGGCTATTTGAAGCTTTAATAAGCTTGTCTAAATTCCTTATAAGCCTTTTATAAGCTACATTTCATTTTCAAGTAATTTTGCATAATGGTCAACGAAAGTCAACTGGTGGCTCTAATGATGCAGATTTGGTAAATGGTTGGTGAAGGCATGGAATTGGGTTGAATAGTAGCTAGTTGGATTGGATTATATAGGTTAGTGGTTCTTGGTTCACTGGTTTGCAAGCTATAGCAGCTTTGGACATTTGTAAGTCAAGTTCAAGTTCTTATGCATAACCTGCACTTGTGGTTTTTATCTGTTAAATCTTGTTCTATTAGATGTATTTAGGTCTGGTAAAGTAAGTTTGATCATAAAGTATTCTGGTACTGTGTTTAGATTTGTTTCAGTTTGCAAATCAGTGTTTTTAAGGAGTGTTTGGATTGACTGATCTATCTGTCTTAAAGTTACATTCAGTGGTTGATTTCACTTGTTCCATGTTTGTTTAAGTCTAAGAATGTTCATTTGAGTCAAAGTTTGGTGCCTGTTAGTTCATAAGTCAAAATTGTCCTCAAATCCATCTCTACTGTCACTGTTGTAGTTTTAGGTTTAGCAAATCATTGTTTTGTGTTTAAAAGTGTTAAACATTGTTTGCATTACACTTGTTCCATCATTTAACATCATCATCAGTGATAAAATTGGATTCAAAGTTAGCAAAAGTCAACATTCCATTTCTGTCTCAAAAAGTCAAAATGCAAAATCTGTTTTGAGCCATTCTAGTGGGAATTTTCTTGAGCTCAGTTCTGGGCCAAATCTGATGAAACCTGTTGTTTTTAAAATTCCAACTGGTCTACTTTCTTATTTCTATTTTGTTACATTTTTGTGAATTTTTTAGAAGCCTCATTCAAGCTTGTGAACATGGTGTCTATTCCCCTGTGCAGGGCACTGTTGCCTGCACAGGTTTTATGGAGCTTTTTCAGAGCTTGTGCAGGGCTTACTTAAGCTCCTTTAGGTCTGATTTTTGGTTTGCATATAGTCACCCAGGTCTTTTCCAAGTTCCAATTCCTGTTTTCATGTTTTCAGCTTATTTGATTGCTTATTTTCTGCCTGCAAGTTGGCCCCAGAAACCTGTTTTGGCTTATTAGCTTAAGTCATCAAATCATTGCAGCTTGCCATCCAGTGGTTGGAGCTTGTTGAAACTTGTTCCATTTTAGTTCCTTTAGCACATTGTAGCTCGTGTTTCAGTTTGGTAGCTGTTGGACTCCATTTTGCTTATTGAAGTGCTTATTTCAATAAGCACTTCCTCATCAGATCCTTATTCCTCCTAACAACCTCCTGTTTTTTTATTTTTCCTTTATTCCTTATAATGTTTTAGACTTTTCCTGAAATTTTCAGATTTTTCTAAGGTGTTTTGCTATTTTTCTTAATTTAAATTAGTTTTTAAGCCTTTTTAAATAGTATTTAATACAAAAAATTCAGAAAAGTATAAAAAAAATAATTTTTCATTTTTATTAAGTTAAGATAAATATAAAAAGCCAAAAACATATTTTTCCATATTTTTCTTAGTTAAATTTGTATTTTTAAATAATTTAAGTAGTTTTTAATAGTTTAAAATTCCTAGAAAATAGAAAAATAATCATAAAAATACAAAAATAGTTTTGAAAAGTCTATTTTGATATTTTAGACTTTTCTAAGTCTTAATTTTATTTTTCTAGCTTTATTTCCTAATTTCTTGTATTTTAGATAATTATTTAATAGTTAAAAATACTTTTTAATTAATAATAATTAGATAATTAGTTATAAAAATAATTTTCTTGTTCTAAAAAGTTTCTTATATCATTAGGTTTGTAAAAATGTATTTTTCATATTTTTAGGACTTTTATTTCTTAGATTTCACTTTTTATTTTGTACGTTTACGTATTTTTATTTTAAACGTAAGTTTTTAGTTTTAATTTTTAAACGTTCATCATTTTAAAAATAGTGATAGCGTTTATTTAATAGTTTTTATCTTTTTAAATTTCCTTTAATTTTCATTTTAGCCCTTGTAGTTTATGTCCTTTTTCAGTAGTTATAATAATTCCAAATTCTCTTTTCCGTCCAAATCTCCCGATCACTATACGTGAGGTGATCCATTGCACAGCTCGCTGGGACATAACGACCCGGGAATCCACTGTATTCTCTGATCTTCATTGTATTTGTGTCTGAACTGTTTCAAGCTTCTTACGGCTGGTCATTCACAAGTGGCCAGTTTGTGTGTTTAGACTTGACGGTTCGGCACGGATCAAATTTTTGGCGCCGCTGCCGGGGAGCTGTGCTGATTATCTTACGTTTAGCAGATTAGTAATTTGGACATTCACTCTTTGTTCATACCATCCATCTGTATATGTTTACATTTTCTTATCCAAAAATATCCATCCTTTATCCTCTAATTTGTTTAATTCTACATTTCTTTATCCTCAAACCTGTTTAATTCTCCATTCCTTATCCTCTATAACCGTTTAATTCTTCATCTCTTATCCCTCTTATCCATTTAATTCTTCATGTCATGGTTTTCGACATGTTCCTGGTGTGGAGGTCCATTTAACGGTGGAAATTGTCGGCGATGTACCAATGTGGGTTTCGGAGACAAGTTTGTCGGTAATCCCGATCCCATTTCAAAAAATGAAGCACCCGATTTTTCCTACCTACCTCCACAACCCCAGTACGAATCCTACTCATGCGAGTTTCGTGGGAATGATTCTCATTACGGTTTTGATTGTCCACCACAGGTCCCGCTTGTCTATGAGCCGGAACCATGTTACAATCAGAATTTTGGTGAAAGTTATTTTCCCAATTATCTCTGTTGTGAGAATTGTGGGGGTCCTCATGAGACTTTTGAATGTCAACCGATGAATCAAAATTTTCAAAATTCCAATTCTCCCGGTTTTGACAATTTCCAACCCCCACAGTATTCCATCAGTCATCAGACTTCCGAGCCTTCACATCATTTCAATGATTACGAGGAGTGTAATCTTCCTCAAAGTTCTGAAGAAATACGCATTCGAAAGAAACTGCAAATGAAAAGAATGGTGTGTAAGCTTCAGCAGATGAATATAAGAATCAGATATGATGACGATGATGATGAGGATAGTATTCAAATGAAGGAATACTATGATTACGACGAGGAGAGTGTTACTCAATTGAACGATCTTATTTCTCAACTCCCTCAGTCTATTGCTATCACACCTATCTTACCTATTATTGCTTCCAAAGACTCTCTCATAATGGGGGACGAGCCTCTTAGCACTATTCCAGAAATGGAACCGTCTAGTGTTGAGAACCTTGTCCCAACCCCAAGTGAGTCCGAGGTTATCTCCGGTGATATGTGTGATGAGCCTCTTGATGATAATTCTTACCCTCCTCTTGACATTCCATATGATCATGTCGAGATGTTCTCCGATTCTGATAACGATTGTACTTCGTTTGACGATTCTTTATCCTATGGAGACATCGATTATGTCGAGGAGCTACCTTCTGAGCTAGTTAGCTTAGAAGAAGTGAGAAATTCTGATGATCTGGAAATTGAGGACGAGATACTTCGTGAACAATTGTTCAATATAAATCTCCTCGTTTCTAAGATCAAATCATTCTGTGCTAAGTCAGCTTCATCTCCTATCCCCGTTGTGGATAGTGACTCTACATTGGACAAGCCCGAGCTTGAGGCTTTTTCCAATGATTCTCTTCATGAAGAGTTCTCCGGTGAACTCTCTCATGACATATCTCCTCCGGAATATGATCATTTCTATTTTGATCTTGAGGATGATATTGGCTCAGAGGAAGGTGTACTCTATCATAAGAGTTTGCTTATTGATGATACTACCTTCACCCTTCCTCCCGATGTGTCTACATTTGAGGATGACGAATGGATCCTAATTGTTATAAACATCTTTCTTCCATTCCTCACATATGATGTGACTTCCTCTCTTCTTCACTCCTTCGGGAGTGAGGACACTATCTTTGACCCCGGCATTTTCATTTATCTTCTGTGAGCCGGGTCTTTCTTTGTATATCTCGTCGGTGTGGAACTTTCACGTGCTTCAAATGTTTGTACAAACATCTTGAATGAAAGTCCGATGGAGATTGTTTCTTCCACTTTGCTTCCCCATGAACCAATGAATTCGGGGTCGAGTCAAGCTAGCGACTCGGAAATCAAAAACAGTAGCACACACCATATGGGTTTTCACCCATATTTCTGTCTTCTTACCTCTTTCTACCACCCTAGTGTGGGGGGGGGGGGGGGTTGCCCACATGTTCTAAAGTTTAAAAAAAAAAAAAAAAAAAAAAAAAAAAAAAAAAAAAAAAAAAAAAAAACTTTCTAAATAATGGCCGTAGTATTTCCCTTTCACGTTCTTTGTTTCGGCATAACCGCCGGTACTTTGAATATTGAGGGCAATATTCATTTCTAAGTGTGGGGGGGAATTCTCACGAATTTTATCATATAATTATACCAATTCCCCCGTTTTTTGCAAAAATTTTTTTTTTGGAGTAAGTGTTTTACACTTACTCATTTGGTTATCAGTCCGCCATGTCTGTAAGACTAAAGGATTGGCTAATCCAGGAGCAAACGGCTCTTGGTAAAGATATCTCAAATCCGTTGACGGCTTGCAATTTGCCCAAAATTGTATGGTATTCAACTCACCATATCCTAAAAAGTGAAGAGTTGGCTAGCCCGCAAGTTTATGGCTTGTGGTAAAGGCAGTGGAAAATCCATAATTGGTAATCAGCTCACCAAAGATAATACTGATAATTTATCTAAGAGTTGGCTAGTCCAGAAGGGTACGGCTTCTGGTAAAGACAAATCAAATCCGTTGAAAGCTGGTGGTTTGCTCAAAATCACATGGTTATCAGTGTACCATGGTTCTTACTTGAACTGAAACATTTGGCTACTCCAGAAGTAATGGCTTTTGGTAAAGAGTTTAAAATCCATTATGTTTTCTCAAATCATTGCTAGGGACTAGCAATATCTTAGTGTGGGGGATTGATGAGTGTCTAAATACTCATCATTTTTGTATAATCTAAACTGCAAAATCATCTGAAAACACTCAGAAACACATCAAAATGATCAAAATATCACAAATCAGTGTTTTATGAGTTTTAAATGCAAAAATATCAAAATCAGATGAAAAACATATCAAATTTGCAAAAATTGCAGTTTTAGTTCCCCAAGTTTCAAAAATTGTCAAAAACAGTCCCTGAGTCAAAATTTCAAAAGAAAAGTCACCAAAGGTCCTTTTTAAATCATAACTTGTCAAATTTAGTCCTTTGGTGAAAAATATCAAAAATTTGAGAAAATTACAAGAATGGTCCTTCAAGTTTCAAAATTGGCAGAATTAGTCCCTGGAAAATTGGAAAAAGGCAAGTTTGGTCCTTGTACTTTTAAACTTTGTCACTTTTAGTCCTTGGAGCAAATTTGCTTAAATGGCAGCCTGGTCCCTCAATTTTTCAGAATTACACTTTTAGTCCTTGTCTTATTAAAACTCTTTAAACCTTTTTGACTTGTCATAACTCAAATGGACCCCTGCCATAACCATTGGACCCCCATTTTTGAACCCCCCCCCCCCCCTTTTATATTACTGCCTGGTCAAACCCAACAAGTCAAACAAGACCTTGGCGCGTTTTTTCTTTCCCTTCCACTTGCCCCCTGCAACAAACCTGCTACACACAACCTTCCCTCACCTTATCTCCTTCCATGTCCCCCCTCCTACACCTCACTCCAAGATGCATTTATTGCACTCTCTCCCCCAACACTCAACCTAAACTGCTAAATCCCAATTTTCCCGCCAAAATCAGTTTTAAGGGCCAAGATCATTTTAATCAATCCAAGGGTCAGAAAAATGGTGGGATTATCTCAAGAGAGAGGAGAGAAGCAGGCTTTGGTATAAAAAGGAAGGAAGAGAGAAGGAGAAGCTAGTAGTTAGTTTATAAAAATTTTACTTATGTCGTATTTTTAATTATTGTCTTAGTTTAAATTAAAATGGTGTAATTTCAGTTTCATTGTATCAATTTCAAGTTTACAAACCTTTGTTAGTCACTTTTGAATATCAATCTAAGCTTTCATATAATTTTCAGTTTTGTGGTTAACTGTTGAAATTTCTCAGTTTCAAATTCCATGGTTCAAGTTGTTAGTGGCTATTTGAAGCTTTAATAAGCTTGTCTAAATTCCTTATAAGCCTTTTATAAGCTACATTTCATTTTCAAGTAATTTTGCATAATGGTCAACGAAAGTCAACTGGTGGCTCTAATGATGCAGATTTGGTAAATGGTTGGTGAAGGCATGGAATTGGGTTGAATAGTAGCTAGTTGGATTGGATTATATAGGTTAGTGGTTCTTGGTTCACTGGTTTGCAAGCTATAGCAGCTTTGGACATTTGTAAGTCAAGTTCAAGTTCTTATGCATAACCTGCACTTGTGGTTTTTATCTGTTAAATCTTGTTCTATTAGATGTATTTAGGTCTGGTAAAGTAAGTTTGATCATAAAGTATTCTGGTACTGTGTTTAGATTTGTTTCAGTTTGCAAATCAGTGTTTTTAAGGAGTGTTTGGATTGACTGATCTATCTGTCTTAAAGTTACATTCAGTGGTTGATTTCACTTGTTCCATGTTTGTTTAAGTCTAAGAATGTTCATTTGAGTCAAAGTTTGGTGCCTGTTAGTTCATAAGTCAAAATTGTCCTCAAATCCATCTCTACTGTCACTGTTGTAGTTTTAGGTTTAGCAAATCATTGTTTTGTGTTTAAAAGTGTTAAACATTGTTTGCATTACACTTGTTCCATCATTTAACATCATCATCAGTGATAAAATTGGATTCAAAGTTAGCAAAAGTCAACATTCCATTTCTGTCTCAAAAAGTCAAAATGCAAAATCTGTTTTGAGCCATTCTAGTGGGAATTTTCTTGAGCTCAGTTCTGGGCCAAATCTGATGAAACCTGTTGTTTTTAAAATTCCAACTGGTCTACTTTCTTATTTCTATTTTGTTACATTTTTGTGAATTTTTTAGAAGCCTCATTCAAGCTTGTGAACATGGTGTCTATTCCCCTGTGCAGGGCACTGTTGCCTGCACAGGTTTTATGGAGCTTTTTCAGAGCTTGTGCAGGGCTTACTTAAGCTCCTTTAGGTCTGATTTTTGGTTTGCATATAGTCACCCAGGTCTTTTCCAAGTTCCAATTCCTGTTTTCATGTTTTCAGCTTATTTGATTGCTTATTTTCTGCCTGCAAGTTGGCCCCAGAAACCTGTTTTGGCTTATTAGCTTAAGTCATCAAATCATTGCAGCTTGCCATCCAGTGGTTGGAGCTTGTTGAAACTTGTTCCATTTTAGTTCCTTTAGCACATTGTAGCTCGTGTTTCAGTTTGGTAGCTGTTGGACTCCATTTTGCTTATTGAAGTGCTTATTTCAATAAGCACTTCCTCATCAGATCCTTATTCCTCCTAACAACCTCCTGTTTTTTTATTTTTCCTTTATTCCTTATAATGTTTTAGACTTTTCCTGAAATTTTCAGATTTTTCTAAGGTGTTTTGCTATTTTTCTTAATTTAAATTAGTTTTTAAGCCTTTTTAAATAGTATTTAATACAAAAAATTCAGAAAAGTATAAAAAAAATAATTTTTCATTTTTATTAAGTTAAGATAAATATAAAAAGCCAAAAACATATTTTTCCATATTTTTCTTAGTTAAATTTGTATTTTTAAATAATTTAAGTAGTTTTTAATAGTTTAAAATTCCTAGAAAATAGAAAAATAATCATAAAAATACAAAAATAGTTTTGAAAAGTCTATTTTGATATTTTAGACTTTTCTAAGTCTTAATTTTATTTTTCTAGCTTTATTTCCTAATTTCTTGTATTTTAGATAATTATTTAATAGTTAAAAATACTTTTTAATTAATAATAATTAGATAATTAGTTATAAAAATAATTTTCTTGTTCTAAAAAGTTTCTTATATCATTAGGTTTGTAAAAATGTATTTTTCATATTTTTAGGACTTTTATTTCTTAGATTTCACTTTTTATTTTGTACGTTTACGTATTTTTATTTTAAACGTAAGTTTTTAGTTTTAATTTTTAAACGTTCATCATTTTAAAAATAGTGATAGCGTTTATTTAATAGTTTTTATCTTTTTAAATTTCCTTTAATTTTCATTTTAGCCCTTGTAGTTTATGTCCTTTTTCAGTAGTTATAATAATTCCAAATTCTCTTTTCCGTCCAAATCTCCCGATCACTATACGTGAGGTGATCCATTGCACAGCTCGCTGGGACATAACGACCCGGGAATCCACTGTATTCTCTGATCTTCATTGTATTTGTGTCTGAACTGTTTCAAGCTTCTTACGGCTGGTCATTCACAAGTGGCCAGTTTGTGTGTTTAGACTTGACGGTTCGGCACGGATCAGATGTATACGTGAAGCATTAACCGGAAGCACTTTGTCGATAAACTCATCAATCCGAGTGAAGATGTCAACCAACGGCTCTTAGAAGAGAAAAATCCCATGTGAAGATGACCCGATAAGAAGAAGCTCGGTTCTTACATGAGTTTAGAGCCGTTTGACCATTTATTCTCAAATATCAATCAACCATGCAAAAATTCACACTTCTTCTCCCCCTCAAGAATTGCATACGGAGATGCCATTCTTGACTAAATAAGTGAAATCATCCAAAAGTATTCTATTCACACTTCTCCCCCACAAAATTAGCACATGATGTCGCCATCGTCATTATAGTTGAGCAAGTGAAATAAGAAAACAATCAATGGTAGCCCGGTTCACTTGATGACTGAAGCGCATGGAAAAAGCATGAAGCATGTTGATGAGAATGGTCATAATAGAGAAGATTTCTCTTCTTCAGAAGATAAAGCGCACTGAAGCGTACACTTTTCTTTTCTTTAGAGTACGAGGCTTGAACTGTTGTGTTCAAACGTCATAAGAAGATTTCTCTTCTTTTAAAGATAAAGCGCACTGAAACGTACACTTTTCTTTTCTTTAGAGTACGAGGCATGAACTGTTGTGTTCATACGTCATAATGTTGAAGTACGAGGCCTGAACTGATGTGAACAGACGTCATAAATCTCTCTCTTTTCATCTACTCTTGGCAAACTTGTAATCAACCCCATTATCATTCAGTAGGCTATTTGTCGTGACAGCTGATGGAGAAAACCCAATATAATGAATTTGACCCTGAAGTAAACTAACCCGAACTCGTGACTTATACTTGCACATTGTTGGGTCTATTATAGATTTGATAATACAAAACAAGAAGAATGAAACATGAAGGACTAAAAGTGACAAGAAGGGAAACTACAAAAAGATGGAGGATTTGGAAGATTCTAGAAGATATGCTTATAAGAATATTTAGTTTCCTAATTGTATTGTTTCCTAATTATATTATGATTCCTCTTGTAAACCCTAGATGTCTCTAGTATATAAAGAGACATAAGGTCATTAGTTTTAACAAGGACCTACAAGATGTAGACGTCTAAAGGTGTGTGTGTGTGTGGGAACCTAGGCGTAGGGATTGGGAAAACGCCTAGGGTTTAGTGGTTTAGTTAGTTAGTGTTAAAGATCAAGTCTTTGATCTTTATTATTGTTTAGTTAGTTTATGATAATGAAAAACCTTGTTCATTATAACGTTAATTCTTATTGAATATTCCGCTTTCGTTATTATGTGTTCCTAGATATAATATTAGACCTCGTCTAATAGCTTACAACGATCTTCACAATTGGTATCAGAGCCTGGGGCTCGTGATATCTAGGGATCTACAAGGTTTTCTTGAAGAAGAAGGAAGAAAAATTCGAAGCTGTCAAAAATTCGTAATACTTCTGCAGCACTGTTTTCCAGAAGGTATAACTTTTTAATGAACCGTTGGATTGGGCTAAAATTTGAACTACAGCTTCTTGGTATATCTATCTTTAATCTCACTGAAGGAATTGTCAATCGGAGCTCTCAATCAAAAGTTATAAGCTGTCGAAGTCTGCTGCTGGTTTTTCGTAAGGTTACAACAGCACTGTTTTGAAACGATCATAACTTTTTCGTTAACCGTTGGATCGTAACGAAATTTTTGGTGGATGTTCTCTATATACTCATCTAACTTTCTACCGAAGGGATCTTCCATCTGAGCTTTTATGTGAAAGTACTGCTGAAAGTACTGCTGCGTATTTTCAAAGTACTGCTTGGTTTAAAAGTACTGTTTGCCCATATTTGAAAGTACTGCTTATGATTTTTTTTAAAGTACTGCTGTTTGACGAAAGTACTGCTGATTGAATGAAAGTACTGCTGATTGGATGAAAGTACTGCTCATAAGGATGCTGATTATTGAAAGTATTGTTGTTCTCAAAGTACTGCTTAAGGTACTGTTACTTCTCAAAGTACTGTGAGGAGGTTTCAAAGTACTGTTAAATTGAAAGTACTGCTTCTCATATGGTTTTTGATTTAAGGGGAAGTCGAGCGTGATAATGGTTATGGATTTTTGGATGACACACACACAGAATGGTTATTTGGTTCACACACACAGGAAGAAATTTATTTTCTTAAAAGGATTTAAAAGCTCGTTTTGGAGATTTATTGAAGAATTGATTACGAAGAGGATTATTTATCACTTATTTGAAGGTGAAGTGGAATTACTTGGTTTGTGTTCTTATCATCTAGCTTGTTGAATCTAGCAATGTGTGATTTTTCTTATGATGCTCTATGCACACATTGTCTATCACTTAAAGGAGTTACATTGTAGTGCTCAGTGTCTCATACTAGTTGAGGATTCTTTTCAAGGGATTGCGGTCTACTTATATTGTTGGTTCGTATAAGTATGGAGTTCCGTGGATTGTAAAAGATTTAAGACACAAGTTTGGGAAATTCTACTTCTTCATCAAGTTCGTTATATTTGCTTTTCTTCACAAAGTGATCATTACAAGGAGCTTACAGATTTTGAAGAATCAAGAAGATGGTTAACATATGGTTTTTAGGGGAAGCTTATTGTTAAAAGTTTAACCATCTACATGCATCACTCAAGGGGAAGTGTTTGATTTTTACTACTGTTGATCATTATTACTACTGATAGTTGGAGTTTTCTACTGTTTTGGATCCAATTTTCTTATGATGCGTAATGGTGGGCGATTTGAAGCATTGGAAGTCTTAGATTGGAAGTATGATATTGGTTCGTGGTGGTCAAGATCATTATTTGCATACGTTCTCTATTTGTTGATAACAAAAAGGGGAAGAGATGTTTGAGTGACATGTTTAAGTCAAGGGGAAGATTGTTTCATTCATGGTGAGATTTAATTATCTCAACTTCTGCTACTTCGTCTAGGGAAGTTCGTACAAGAATTGTATTTGTTTTGTCATCATCAAATAGGGGAAGATTAACAAGTGGTATCAGAGCTTGTGTGGAAACTCTGACTAGGAAGAAATCCTACTTCAACAATATTCAAGATGTCGACTGAAGCTGTTACACCACCCTCAATCACCTCACTCAGAATTCCAATAATCAAGAAGGGAGAATATGATCTCTGGTGCATGAAGATGAGGTAGTATATTGCCATTACAGACCATGCTCTATGGAATGTAATTGTGAATGGGAATGAAGTAGTTACAGAACCCATTAATGTTCCTGGACAACCAATCGCACCAAAGGCAGTCTTACCAGCAGCAACCCTAAGGAATCAAGAAAAGGCACTAAACATTCTCTTATCTGCCATTCCAGATGGTCATCTTCTCAAATTTCATGATGCTAAAGATGCTAAGCAGCTCTGGGCTGCTCTCAAGACCAGATTTGGAGGGAATGAAGCCTCTAAGAAGATGCACAGAAATTTTCTGAAGCAACAGTTTGAAACTTTCACAGTAGGTGAAAGAGAGAATCTTGATGCTGCATATGATAGGTTTCAAAATCTCCTCAACATGTTGGAGTTATATAAGGCAGAAGTGTCAGTTAAGGATGCTAATTTGAAGTTTCTAAGGAGTTTGCCGTCTACATGGCATGTGATTGCTACAATGATCAGAGGACAACAAGGATTGGATGTCATGGACTTTGATGATCTCTATCATCAACTGAAGGTGTATGAACATGAGATGAGTGGTCAACCCAATTCCAAATCTCACAGTATTGCTTTTCTATCATCTGAAAAGAAGAGCAGTACTTCCAAAAGTACTGCTTCTCCTCAAAGTACTGTTTCTCAAAGTACTGATGTTTACAACCCTCCTTCATATGCTCAGCAGGCCCCACCATCTACCACTTTGCACTCAGATGAAGTTGTGTGCTCCTTCTTTGCACAACAAGCCAGTTTACCTGTCACTTATGAAGAGGATCTAGCACAGATTGAAGAAGATGCACTTGAAGAAATTGATATCAGGTGGCAAGTTGCTATGATCACTGCAAGGATCAAAAAGTACATGAAGAAGACAGGCAAAAGTATTGATTTCAAACCAAAACAAGGAATAACTTTTGACAAATCCCAAATTGAATACTTCAATTGTCAAAAGACTGTTCACTTTGCAAGGGAGTGCAGGTTTGCTAAGTATCAAGCAAACAGAACATCTGAGAAGCCAAAACTTGAGCTCAAAGAAATTCCAATTACTGAAACAAAGGCTTTGGTTGCTCAAGAAAAGTTATCAGAAGTTGACTGGAGTGAAGAATTTGATGATGAACCAATGACTTACTGTATGGTCGCAGTGGAAGATGTAGTTGAAGACACAGTGGAAACATTGGACTGGAGCACTGCTTTTGAAGAAAAACCTGAACATGCTGCTTTGGAATCTGATGATGGCTTTGGAGGATTTGATTGGAGCAAAGAAAGTGAAGATGATCCTGTTCTTCTTGCTATGGTGGCTACTTCACCAACTCAGTCTCCTATCTCTGAGGTATGCTCAAACTGTTATGAGTTTTATCTAAAATTACTTAACAGTTATGTGATTGAAAGAGATAATTGTGTTAGGGCTAGGTCTGAGGTAACATGTTATCAAATCACTTTAGAGTCTATGGAAGCCAAAATATTAACTCATGAAAATAATGAAATGGCTTGGGCTGAAAAATATGAACAACAGGATTACCAGTTAAAACTTAGTGAATGGAAACTAAACTGTAAAATTTCTGAAATTGAGAAATTGACTAAGGAAAGAGATGAATTGTTAGCTAAGTTTGCTGCTTGGGGAGAGTCTGGCTTGTCCCATGTTGCTTATGTTGAAAAACAGAGAAGGGCTTACATTAGAACATGCTTAGGATTTGGAATGGACTTTAGTACCATAGATGAAAACCAACCTAGTGATCAGGATGATGGTGATTTTGAGGACATAACCACTAGTGATGATGAACTCATTAACTATGTAGATACATCTAGTAATGAGGGCTCAATAAGTGAACCACCACCTGAGTATAAGAAAGACAATGGTTATCATGCTGTTCCTCATCCCATTGGCATTCATCAACCCTCTAGGCCTGATGTTTCTCGCTTTGGAGTAGATAGTCTAGAGTTTAGGAAGAAGCTTGTTGCTCAATCTAGGTCTGAAAAACCCAAAGAAGCTGTTAAAAATAATGTTCAAAATTCAGCAGTACCTTTAAAACAAAGTAATGCTCAACAAGCAGTACCTTCTGCAAAACCTTTTCAAAACAGTACTGCTAAACCTTTTGGGGATAACTTTGGTCAAAACAGGTTTTATCATTCACCAAGAAGGCAGAATAATTTTGGGCATAGACATAGAAGAAATCACTTTGGACATATGGGTCAAAAACTGTGTTTTGTGTGTTATAGTCCTAATCACTTAATCAAAGATTGTGATCGACACTCAGAATATCTTAGCAAATTTCCAAAGAACAGATCTGCCAACCACACACCTAGAGAGCACAAACTAGTTTAGAATAATTCAAATAGGGTTAATCACAGAAACTTCACACCAGATCATAGATACCCACATCAGAGAAGACCTTTTTCAAAACCTTCAGTATCTCACAGTACTTTCCAAAGTACTACTCAACCAAAACAAGGTACTGATCACACTATTTGGAATAGGAATCCTAGGAGATCTCACTATCAACCTAGAAGGTATTACAATACACATAGGGGATCTAGATCACAGGAACCACGTGTTAAACCAGAATGGGTTAAGAGGGAAGGTACTGCTGAGGGACACACAGTACATTCAACAAAAAGTGAATCTGATGTTTTTGTGATACAAGAAAATGCTAATAATCTGGTGAAAGAGATTTATGTTGAAAAACCAGAAAGTTTTGAAAATCCACATGTTAAAGATCAAAAGATAATTTTGGATCATCATTTGAAAGATAGTGGGAATTACATACTCAAAGAATTTGAGTTTGTAACTCCACAAGGGGAACACAAGTCAGTAATGGCTTGGGTTCCTAAAAATCACTAACTCTTTTCTTTGTGTGCAGGGCAACCCAGAAGAGGAGCTTAAAGATCATCTAATTGTGGATAGTGGTTGCTCTGGAAGTATGACAGGAGACAAAGAGATTCTGTCTGATTTTAGAAATATTAGTGGAGGAAGAGTTGCGTTTGGGAATGATCCCAATTGAGGAAAGATTACTGGCAAAGGAACTATCAAAGCAGGGCTTATTGACTTTGAGAATGTTAGATATGTGAAGGAGCTTAAGTTCAACTTGCTCTCAGTCTCTCAAATTTGTGATAAAAAGCATCCTGTGTTATTCACTGACACAGAATGTCTCATCCTTTCCTCTGACTTTAAATCTGTTGATGATGACATGGTAGTACTTAGAGTACCAAGGACAAATGATGTGTATAGCTTAGACATGAAGAGTTTACATTCTTATGGAAGAGCCACGTGTTTGGTGGCTAAAGCAACATCTGAAGAGGCACATCAATGGCATAGAAGATTGGGCCATGTTAATTTCAAGAATATTAACAAACTGGTCAAAGGCAATCTAGTTAGAGGTTTACCTTCCAAGACTTACAAGAATGACCAATCATGCTTGGCATGCAAAAAGGGTAAACAACACAAAGCTTCCTGCAAGAAGCTTGAAGAAAGAACTATTCGAGAACCATTGGAGCTGTTACATATGGATTTATTTGGACCTGTCTCTGTGGCAAGTTTAAATAAGAAAAAGTACTGTTTGGTTGTTACAGATGATTGTAGTAGATTCAGTTGGGTTTCTTTTTGGGTTTTAAAGATGATACCTTTGATGCTATTCAGACACTGATTATAGCACTTGAAAACCAATTAAGACTCAAGGTTAGAGGTATTAGATGTGATAATGGAACTGAATTCAAGAACAAGCATATGGATGACTTTTGTGCAAATAAAGGCATAAAGAGGGAGTTTAGTATTGCTAGAACACCACAGCAAAATGGTGTTGCAGAGAGGAAGAATAGGACTTTGATTGAAGCAGCAAGGACAATGCTAGCAGATTCCCATCTACCTATTTAATTTTGGGCAGAAGCTGTAAGTACTGCATGCTATGTACTTAACAGAGTCTCTGTCACCAAACCACAAATGAAGACACCCTATGAATTGCTGATGGGCAATAAACCCAACATTCGTTTTATGAATCCTTTTGGATGTCCTCTTACTATTTTAAACACCATTGATAATCTGGGGAAGTTTGATGGCAAGTCTGAAGAAGGATACTTATTGGGTTATTGCACTAACAGTAAAGGCTTTCGAGTATACAACAGAGTTACTAAGAAGATTCAAGATTGCCTTCATGTTGAGTTTTTAGAAGATCAAGACACTGAGAAAGGTAAAGGTCCTGATTGGATGTTTGATCTTGAGGTTTTAACTCCTTCAATGAATTATGTACCTGTTAGAGAAGAAAATCAACTTATGCACAATGGAGAAGATTTACAATATGTTGTTCATGGAGTTCATATTAGACCTGATGCTGTTCCTGATAAAGATCCTGTAAGTCCAAAGCAAAGTACTGATTCTCCAAAAAAAAGTACTGTTGCACCACAATCCTCATTATCTGCTGAGGATCAATCTATTCACGAGGAACTTAATCAGATGCTTATTCAAGATGTATTAGCACATTCTTACACTGATGAACAAAGGAGAGCTTATGAAGAGGCAAAGAAGAACAAGACTGCAGAGTACTCTCACAGTACTTTGGACAGTACTTTCGACCAAAGTACTGCTGCACCTGTTGACAGTACTTTAGATGATTTGGATGATCCTACCATGCCTGGATTAGAAGAAACTGATGATGAGCTTGAAGATGAAGGTATTTTCTCAGATTCCAATGAAGGTGCTGATTATACTAACCTGGATGATGCATATGGAGTTCCACAGTCTCCAATCTTACGGATTCATAAGAATCATCCAACTGATCAAATCATTGGTCCTTCTACTTCTGGAGTTATGACAAGACACAAAGCTAAGAGTTTCACAAAACCTCACAATGCTTTACTTAGCTTTGTGTATAAACAAAACAGGCTGAATCATAAGGATCATCAAACCTGCTTATTTACTTGTTTCATCTCTCAAGAGGAACCCAAGAATATTGCTCAAGCTTTGACTAAAGAAAGCTGGGTTGAAGCTATGCAGGAAGAACTTCTTCAATTTAAACTTCAAGAAGTTTGGATTTTATGTGATCTTCCAGATGGGAAGAGAGTTATTGGCACCAGATGGGTCTTCAGAGTGAAAAGAGATGAAAGAGGCAATGTTATCAAAAACAAGGCAAGGTTAGTAGCTCAAGGCTATAGACAAGAAGAATGAGTAGATTATGATGAAGTATTTGCTCCTGTAGCAAGAATTGAGGCTATTAGAATATTTCTTGCTTTTGCTTCATACATGGGTTTTCAGGTTTACCAAATGGATGTCAAGAGTGTCTTTCTCTATGGTACTATTACAGAAGAGGTGTATGTGAAACAACCTCCAGGTTTTGAAGATCCTAAACATCCAAACAAAGTCTACAAGGTGGTTAAGGCTCTTTATGGCCTTCATCAGGCACCTAGAGCTTGGTATGAGAGGCTCTCTACATTCTTATTACAACATGGATACAGGAGGGGAGCTATAGACAAGACTTTGTTTATCAAGAGAGACAAGAAGGATATCATGTTAGTTCAAGTCTATGTTGATGATATCATCTTTGGGGCTACCAAACAGTCCATGGTTAAGGAGTTTGAGCAGCTGATGCAGAAGGAATTTAAAATCAGTTCAATGGGAGAGTTAACTTTCTTTTTGGGACTTCAGGTTAAGCAGTCAAAGGAAGGAATTTTTATCAGTCAAGACAAGTATGTTACAGACATACTTAAGAAGTTTAATTTTGATGATATGAAGGCTGTTACTACACCTATTAAATCTATCAATTCATTGGGCAAAGATGAAGATGGACAACCTGTTGAAGTCAAGTTATACAGATCAATGATTAGCTCTCTTATGTATCTTACTGCATCAAGGCCTGATATCATGTTTGCAGTTTGTTTATGTGCAAGATATCAAGTCTCACCAAAGATCTCTTACAT
This sequence comes from Chrysanthemum seticuspe, assembly GCA_019973895.1. Classification (NCBI taxonomy): domain Eukaryota; kingdom Viridiplantae; phylum Streptophyta; class Magnoliopsida; order Asterales; family Asteraceae; genus Chrysanthemum; species Chrysanthemum seticuspe. Next base: position 158,602,302 of record BPTQ01000003.1, read on the forward strand.
GAATGCAGTGAAAAGAATTTTCTGTTATTTGAAACAACAACCAAAGTTGGGGTTGTGGTATCCAAAAGAGTCACCTTTTCACTTAGAAGCTTTTTCAGATAGTGATTATGCAGGTGATAATTATGATAGAAGATCAACAACTGGTGGATGCCAATATCTTGGAAGAAGGTTAGTCTCCTGGCAATGCAAGAAGCAGACAATTGCAGCAACATCATCTACTGAAGCTGAATATGTAGCTGATGCAAGTTGTTGTGGACAAGTTTTGTGGATGCAGAATCAACTCTTGGACTATGGGTTCAATTTCAAAAATACTCCTATCAATATTGATAATGAGAGTACCATTTGTATTGTGAAAAATCCTGTTTATCATTCCAAGACCAAGCACATTCAGATTAGGCATCACTTTATCAGAGATTGCTATGAGCACAGGCTCATTAATGTTGTTAAGGTTCACACAGATGACAATGTAGCTGACTTACTCACCAAAGGCTTTGATGTTTCAAGATTCAATCACTTGGTGGTGAGTATTGGTATGATTAACTACTAAGCTATATTTGAGGGGAGGACTATAAGGTGTTAGCATAGTCCTGTGTATTGCTTGAGGGGAGGATAATTATGAATACTTAGTTTCTATAGAGGAATTTGGCAAAGTACTATTTTTCCTAAAAGTACTGCTTGGAAATTACTACTTTGGGAAAGTACTGCATACGTGGAAAGTACTGTTTGTCGTATTAAAGTATTGTTCCAACGGTTATATTGAGAGGTAATTAATTCTAACGGTTGTTTTATTTTGGGCAGTGATTTTTCAAATCTCACCTATAAATAACTACTTTCCGATTTTCCCTCTTATATTTAACATGAGCATCGCTTCCATATTTCTCTCATTCTTATTCGATTTAAATTCTTATTGTGCTTCCATAATCACCAATGGCGAATCGACCTACTGTTTCAAAGCACAATATGGTTGCTAATTTAGACAAAACTGAAGATAATGAGGCGTTTCATGATATTATTGATTATCTAACCGGGTCGCCCATCAGTTATGCTCTTTTAGTAGAGCCGGATATTATTGAGCCATGGATTCAAGAATTTTGGGCTACTGCAAGAGAAAACATGGAGAATGAAGAATTTTATATTAGGGCTACAGTTGTTGGAAGAACTGTGAAGATTACTGAAGCATCTATTAGAGAAGATTTGGTGTTTAATGATAATGATGGTGCTATTCGTTTTGCCAAAGAATTAATTTGGGAAACTTTTGGGCATATTGGTTATGAAGGTTCTTTAACAGAACAAACATTCAGAAAGCAGTTGTTTTGTCCTCAATGGAAGTTTTTAATACATGTGTTGTTACATTGTATTAGTGCTAAAAGTACTTCTTGGGAGCAATTTGGGTCGAATATTGCATCTGCTATGGTGGGATTAGCTACAGATCGTGTTTTTAATTTTTCAAGGCTAATTCTTGATGGCATGCTTTCTCATATCAATCATGGATCAAAATGGTTAATGTATCCCAGATTTGTACAAGTTTTTCTGAACAAACAACTTGCTGACGTTCCTAAGCCTACAGACTTATTGCCTGTTATTGTTCAACAATCAAATATTTTTACTTTTATGGCTAGAAGAAGTGATCTATTTAGAGGTCCAGATACACCATTAACTACTTCTATGATGGAAGTTGTTCAGGCTGTTAGAGCAGATGATGACGATGATGCGGCTAGTGAAAGTACTGCATCTGAAGGAACTGCAACTGCAGGTACTGCATCTGAAGGAACTACAACTGCAGGTACTGCATCTGAAGGTACTGCATCTGCAAGTACTGCTTCTCAAGAAGGTACTGCATCTCCACAGGGTATTGCTTCCCTAAGCCCTGAGGTTCAAGAAGAAGTTGTAAGATCACCTTCTCCATCTCCATCACGATCTGTTCCTGTTTCTCAATCAGAGGAACATTCACATATTCAAGGTGAAGATCCACATACTATACCTCGTGCAGGTTTATCTTTGGATAATTATGCTTTGACAAGGGAGATTGTTAAGTTGCAAAAGACTACTACGGTTCAAGCTAAACAAATAAAGAAATTGAAGATAAAGTTTAGAAGGCTAAAAACTTTTGTCTGGCCTTTGATCAAAGAATTTCGTATATGGGTCAAATCCAAGAAGAAAGCACAAAGGCAGTCTCAGCCAAGTAAACACAAAAAGGTTCATAAACCATCTTCTGTCAACTTGGGGAGGAATTTAGAAGAACAGAAATTGAAAGAAGACATGGTTAAAGAGAATGAACCTGAAAGTTCTAAAAAGTCTGAAGAAAAGATCATTCAGGATACTGATGAGCAAGTTCAAGTTCAAAGTACTGCTGATGATCAAGGTACTGAACAACAAAGTACTGGTTTTCATGATACTTTCAGACAAGAGGTAATAACTCCAAGAGTGTTAGATTTTGATGAGGAAGCTGGTCCTTCAACAACTGTACATGAAGAAGTTGTTGGTCCCTCAACTGTTTTCCAAGAGGAGGAAGCTATTCTCAAACCTATTTATTCTGCAAGTGATGATGAGTTCATTGCTACAATATTAGGAGATTTATCACAACCAAGAGGAGGAGTTACTATTCGAGATGTACAAGAAGAAGAACAACAAAGAACTTCTCAACCTGCAATTGATCCTAAGGATAAAGGAAAGAGTGTTCTGGTTGAAACAAAGAAGAAAAAGTTAACTTTAGCAGAACTTAGAGCAATTGAAGTTGCTAGGAATGAAGTTGTAGCTAGAAAAGTTCAAGAAGAGTTAAATGCTAAAGATAGAGAAGATCAGGAAGCTCAAGAAGCTCAGAATAGAGAAGCAGCTCAAAAGGTACAAGATGAATTAGATGCTGAAGCTGCTGAACCATTACAGTCACCTGCTCCTGTTAGATTTATGCCAAGAAGACTTAATAAAGCTAAAGACAGAAATGCTATGATGACTTATCTGAAAAGTCAAGGGTATAAAGGATTGCAGAAGTTTAATTATTTTGAGATGAAAAGATTATATGATGCTGCTAGGAAGGATTATAAGAAGGATGTTGCAGGCATCAAAGATTTTAGAGAAAAAGCTACCTAGACTGAAGCTGAAAGAAAGAAGAGTTTGAAAAGAAAAAGGAAAACTGAAGTTACAGATGTTCAGTTCTCAAAGAAAGAAAAAGTTGAATCAAGATCTGAGACTAGTGATGAATTAAGGAATTATCTCAGAGTGGTAGATTTTGATTATACAAAGGAAGATGATGACATGAAGATGAACAGATCAAAGATTAGTGTTTTTGAAGTTGTGAAATCCAAGGATGGAGATTACATGATTTTTCATAAAGAAGATGAAAGCTTCAAAGTTTTCAAAAGGCTATGGGATTTATTGCACATTATAGATAGAGTAGATTTATTCTATTTATATCATGTGGTGAAAGCTTACTTTGAACAAAATCCATTAGAAGGGATTGGTTTAGTTTTACATGGTGATCTCATAACTGCATGGGAAACTGAAGAAGAGAGCACTGATGATGTTTGGAAGAATCAAGAAAGCTGGGAAATTGTTTGTTGGAGATTCTTTGAAGAGTCTGGAGTTCATGTTTTAGAACTGGAAAATGGAACAATGATACACATGTTTGCAGAAAGAAGATACCCTCTCACAGTCGAGCTCATGAGAAGAATGCTAGAGCATGGATTGGAAGTAGAAGAGGATAATGAAACTGCTTGCATGGTTATCAACTTGTTTATAAACTGGACTACCATTGCTGAAGATGATCAATAACTGGTATGAATTTTATTTGAATAAATACTTTTTGATATATCAGTACTTTTATTCAAAGTACTGCTGATCAGACAGTACTTTCATCAAAGTATTGTTTGCAGAAATAAACCAGTTAAATGAATTTTAGAAGAAACCTTTTGCTAATTAATAAATATTTTGAAATAAAGATTGAATAAATGGTTTTTGTGATGATAACATCAATAGGTTATCAATCCACCATGGTTACAAAAGGATTGACTAATCCATGAGCAAACGGCTCTGGTAAAGATATATCAAATCCGTTTTTAGTTGACAACTTGCTAATAAGTTGGATGGTAATCAACTCACCATATCTGTAATGTGAAGAGTTGGCTAGCCCACAAGAAAATGGCTTGTGGTAAAGGCTGTGGAAAAACCATTATTGGTAATTAGTTCACCATTAGATAGAAGAACTAACTAGTCCAGAAGGGTACAGCTTTTGGTAAAGACAAAACAAATCTGTTGATAGCTGATGATTTGCTAAAAATTATATGGTTATCAATGTACCATGGTCTTACACACTAAAACATTTGGCTACTCCAGAGATAATGGCTTTGGTAAAGAGATCTAAATCCATTAAGTTTTCAATGATTCACCTCTCACAAGAGGTAACACACCTGGAAGTGATGAAAATAGTATGCAACTTAAACTGAATTAATGTACAAAATTGTCATATGTTGTTGTGTTGCTGAAAAGATGGAGTTTGCTGGATGCTGCTGTGAAAGAATAATTTAGAAGATACTTTGACAAGCACATAAACTACAGAGATTCAATCCAAAGGCTAAGAAACAATTTGTCCTTTAAAAGATGAAGTTATTAAAGATATACTCACAAAAGGGAACTTGAAGTCAAGCAAGTAGAATTCAAGTTAGGGGAGGATTGTTGGGATATGAAAGTACTGAAGATATGAAAGTACTGTAAATTGCAAAGTACTGGAAGAAGTCAAAGAGTCAAAGTACTGCTAAAGAAAAAGTCAAAGTACTGCACTATGAAGTCAAAGTACTGCAAGAACAAAGAATTGTTATATTCGTTTATGGAAAGTATTGTATTCTATGTTTAGATTACTTGTCGTACAAGAATACAAATTGTAAACCGACTAGGATATCCTTGAACCTATAAAAGGACTCCTAGATTGGCATTAGAGATACGATTTTAGAGTTTACGAATTAACAGGTTATTTAGTATATTAGAGAGAAGTTCGATAATCTTAGAGTTGTTTAGAGTATCTGCATAATAAGCAGATTTAGAGTTTATAATAAAAGTTATTCTTCTTAGCTTTGTTAAGTAAATTCCGCGTACTTGATAAAGATTGCTCAGTGTTTCTTTGTTAATAACTTAGGATTTATCCGAGGTTATTAAACCTTAACAAGCTAGTTAAAGTTAGTTTGATTAAAGTATATCGATCCAACACACATATGTAACAAAGAGCGGTGCCGATTTCCATTAGCATCTCTAAGTACTCTCTATGTACTCTATACTCTTCAACCAACCAACCATCAAGTATAAGACGTACATTACCTCTTAAAAATCCACAATTGAATGTGACACTGAGCACTACAACGTAACCCCTTAAAGTGATAGTTATTTTGTAGTGGTATGAGCCCAATTCCCCCAAGTGGTAAAAGAAAAGGTAAAAGACACCCAACAATAACTAGATTTCCAAGTATTTGTTTTAGATAATAAGCTCGAACAAGGATCATGAAGAATCTTCATCCAACCATCCCCGATACCTTCAGATACTAAGTACACTCGCCCATGATAATTCACTTCAACCTCAAATAAATAATACTGAATTAACGCCGTTGTCACTTTTTCTGGTTAACTGCTCAAATCTGGCCTTCTTTGACATTTAAACGAACTTTGATAATGGTTTCATCCCGACCATGGTTAAATGCACATAACCCCGTAAACCATGTAATAACCAAACAGCCAAGAGGACAATCCAAACACACATCCAGTATATGAAGTACACCCTTTTATCCCTTCTTCGAAACAGAACCCGTAACACCAGCATCAGAAGACCCCGAGATACGCTTTCCTTTCTCCAAGATGGTTCCATCATAACGGGATTTTACAATTCTATAGTTTAAACCGAGAAATAGTTTCTTTCGCGGGATTTTACAGAACCAAGAATAAACCGTATGATAGTTCCGGAAATGCACTTTTCAATTACCAGGATGTTTCCATTATCACGGGATTTTACAAGTCCATGATTTAAACCGAGAAATAGGTTCTTTCGCGGGATTTTACAAAATCAAGACAAAACCGTAAACAATGTCAGCTTGAATGTGTTATGAAGACTTTGGTTTCGGTGAATATCTGTTTTAGGGGAACATACAACGGTTCATCAACGGATCATAATTGATGAGTGTGTAAATATTCATCATTTTTGGTTTAATCTGAACTGCAAAACGTCTAAAAATGCTCAGAAATGCATCAAAATACTGAAAATATTCCAAAATTGCATTTTATATGTTTTAGATGCAAAATATTTAAAAACAGATGAAAAATGAGCAAAGTTTGCAAAATTGGCAGTTTCAGTCTCCCAAGTTTCTAAAATTGTCAAAAATAGTCCCTGAGTCAAAACTTCAAAAGAAAAATCACCAAAGGTCCTTTTAATATCATAACTTGTCAAAATTAGTCCTTTGGTGAAAAATATCAAAAGTTTGAGAAAATTACAAGTTTAGTCCTTCAAGTTTGAAATTTGGCAGAAATGGCCCCTGGAAATTGGAGAATGGCAAGTTTGGTCCTTATACTTTGTGAGATTGTCACTTTTGGTCCCTTGAAACCTCTTTGCTTAAATGGCAGCTTAGGTCCTTGTGTTTTCAGAATTTACATCATAAGTCCTTGTGATTAAAACCTTTAGCACCTTTGGTCCCTTGTCAAAACATTGTGACCCCCTGCCAACCCTTTGGACCCCTGTCAATTAACCATTTTGACCTCCCTTGCCTATTACTAAAACCCTGGTCAAATCCCAAAGTCAAAACCAACCCTACCCGCCCTTTTTCACTGTCTTCCCAACATCTTTGTCTGCAACCAGACAAGCCATCCCCCCTCCTCACCTATCCATCTCCTTTGTCCCCCCTCCAAACACTACATCCAAGATAGCATTTATTACCTTCCCCCTCTTCACACTCAAGCTCCAGCTGGTATAAAACCACTTTCCTGCCAAAACCAATCCAAAGGCTAGAATGCAACCAAGCCATCCAATGGCCAAAAACACATCTGGGATTTGAGGAGAGAGGTGTGAGAAAGCACTTGGAGCTATAAAAAGGGAAATAGAAGCAGTGGATGGCAGTAGCTAGTTTTTATAAAAATTTCTTTAATGTCGTTTTTTTTAATGTATTAATTTAAATCAAGATGTTGTAGTTTCAGTCATTTTGTATTTCATTTAAGTTAAAAATATCATTGTATTAAGCTTTTGAGTTTTCAATCCAAGTTTTAGATAAATTCCATGTTTCTGGCTACTGTTGCAAATTTCATTCTCAACTTTTTATGGTTAAGCTTTCAGTAGCTTGTATTTCATCTCAAACAAGCTTGTATCAGCTCATGATAGCTTTGTATAAGCTTGCATTCAATGTTTAAGTCACTTTGTTAAATAGTCAACAAAAGTCAACTGAGATGCAATTGGAATTGGAAATGGATAATGGTGTTGCAGATCTTTGAAATGGGTTGGAATAGGCTCATTTAGTGTAGTATTGGGTTTGGTATTGGCTTGCAACAAAGCTGGACACATGTGAGTATCTGTCTCACTTTTTATTTTCATGCCAATATTGCATATTTTGCTTATATAAGTATCTGTGGTCACAGTTGTTCTTACTGAGTTTAATTAGTTGTAATTAGGTAACTTAAGCTCATTTGGATCAGTTATAATAGTTAGTTAAGTATCCATATCAGTTTTAAGTTCAATACAGTTTTATAAGTGGTGTTTGGTTAATGTGCTCAAACTGTGATTGAGGCTTGCTCAGTGGGTAATTCCTGTCATCTTAGGTTTGTTAAGTTCCAATACACTCATATTAGTCATAATTTTGCACCAACATTTGTCCAAAGTCAAAATCATCTGTCCACTCTCTTAACTAGCTTACTGTTGGATTTGTAATAAACCAAAAACTTAATTTGTGTTTAGAATACTTAGATTTAGATTGCTTTAGTCTTATTTCTTCCATTAACAGCTATATCAGTCCTTAAATCATGATCAAACTTCAATTTAGTCAAAATTTCAGTTTTGTGATAAAGTCAAAACATTGAAAAACTCAGTTTTGGCCTAGCTAGAAAGATTTTTAGTGTACTCATCTCTGGGTCAAAATCAGTGAGACTTGTGGTTTTAAAAAGTTCACTTGGTCTAGTTTATGGTTGTGATTTTTGTCAAATTTTATAAATTTTTCTTAAGCCCCAAACTAGCTTGTTAAAATGGTACCAAATCCCCTGTGCAGGGCATCAAGTCTGCACAGGGGTTATGCTGAGTTTGCAGAGCTTGTACAAAGCTTAGTCTAGCTTCTCAAGGTCTGAGCTTTGGTTTGCATGGTCTTACCCAGGTCCTTTAGAGGTTTCAATTTGTGGTTTTCCTTTTCAGCTTATTTTGGAGCTTATGCATAAGCTCAAAGTAGGCACCCCAGATTCTGTTTTAGCTTAAAGCTCATATAATCAAATCTGTGCTAGCTTGTGATTTAGAGGATTAGGATAGTTAAAACTTGTTCCATTTATGTTCTTCTAGCTTACTAGAGCTTCTGTTTTGGTTTAGTGCTTTTTAGTTTCCATTTGCTTATTCAAGTGCTTATTTCAATAAGCACTTGCTCATCAGTTTCAAATTCCCCCATATAAGCCCATGTTTTTCTATTTTTTCTAGCTTCCTAATATTATTTTAGACTTTTCCTGAAATTTTCAGATTTTTCTAAGTTGATTTGCTATTTTTCCTAATTTAAAGTAGTTTTTAAGCATTTTTAAATAGCTTTAAATACAAAAAATTCAGAAAAGGTTCAAAAAAATAATTTTTCATTTTTCTTAAGTTTAGATAAATATAAAAAGACAAAAAAATATTTTTCTAGATTTTTCTTAGTTAAATTTGTATTTTTAAGTAATTTAAATAGTTTTAAATAGTTTTTAATTCCTAGAAAATAGAAAAATATTCAGAAAATTACAAAAATAGTTTTGAAAATTCTATTTTGATATTTTAGATTTTTCTAAGTCTTAATTTTATTTTTCTAGCTTTATTTCCTAATTTCTTGTATTTTAGGTAATTATTTAATAGTTAAAAATAGTTTTTAATTAGATAATTAGTTTTAAAAATAATTTTCTTTTTCTAATAATTTTCTTTTATCATTAGGATTGTAAAAACATCATTTTCATATTTTTAGGGTTAATATTGATTTAGTTTCACGTTTTTAATTTGTACGTCGCGTAGTTTTTAATTTCAGTTTCGTAAAAACATAAAAACAAAAACATCATTGTAAAAATAGTGATAGCGTTTATTTAATATTTTTTATCTTTTTAATTTCCTTTAATTTGCATTTAAGCCCCCTTTAGTTTATGTCCTTTTTCTGTAGTTATAATAAATCACTATCTCTTTTCCATTCAAATTCCTCGATCACTACACGTTTGATAATCCATTGCACAGCTCGCTGGGACATAACGACCCGGGGAAACACTATACTCCTCAGATCTTCATTGCATTCGTTCCTGAGCAGTTTTAAGCTTGTTACGGTCTGCCATTCACAAGTGGCAGGCTTGAGTGATAAACCTTGACTGTTCGGGAGCGCATCAAATTTTTGGCGCCATCCAACATCAACAACATCCAATCAACACTTTGGTAAACACATCATTCACGCATTCTGTCGGCTATTACAATGACCACATGGAGAAGTAAACCCGATATATCTGACTCGAACATGACGTAAAATTCCCCAGATTTGTTACTTAAACTTGTACTAATCTTCGTGAAAAAGAAACGGTGTACCCAATGTACAAAACCTCTTGACATATCCTCAACTGCGTGAGACACCGAAGTGATAGCTACGTTGTGGGTTAAGCGAGAAAGAATCACAGCCGTAACAAAATAGTCAAGTCTTTATCACACTCAACAAAAGCCCAAACAAGTCATCTTCGCGGAATGGTAGAAAGAAAGAAGATGAAATAAGTAGACACGCCCAGAAAGCCTCACTTCAAGTCCAAATAAGAAATACCGTACAAAAAATAACCCCGTAATCAACATTGTTCAATCATCAAATCAAGCCGTGAAGTAGTATCTGTCGTGATCATGTGTATGCCAAAGTACCAAACCTCATAACACAATAAATCTCAGAATCATAACTCATCATCAAAACTCATAACTCAAAACTCATAATCAAAATGCAGTCCAGGATATCGGATACAAATCATGATGATAAGAGGAAACACCAATTGCTAATAGTTAGATATGAGGCCCATGAAACCTACTTATCACCCGATCTAAAGGCGTTATCCCGGGCCCCAATTGAATTGAAATATTACTCCTTGAGATCCATAATCCCCTCGTAAATAAACTTCAAAGCCCATGCTATAAAAACAACTATACCCGATCCACACTAGACAATTTAGTCCAATCAATCAAAGCTCATAGCAAAGTCCAATATAACTAGTTCAACGTCAGCGCTTGATCCAAATAAATCGTGAAGTAATGAAGGGGTCATAGGCCCAAAGTAAAACAAATCGTCAAGGCCCGGTCCACGAGTTGATACCTGATTCATTGCAATATACACTTCGTATATAACACATACCCTAAACACAAGGTATTAGCCACATACCCTAATCACATAAAATTATCCGCCTCTCTCCTCTTTCTCACAAACAGACACAGCCAAAATGCAAACCCTAAAACTTCTCAACTACATCCGCCCCCATCTCTAACACACCCTCTAGACATCATCGATACAAAGAATTAAAGTTTATTACAATATTGACAATCATCAACCCGTAGCAGTTCAATCATCATATTCTCAACGCGACCTCGCCACAGGGTTGGCTAGAGGGTTTTGTGGAAGGCTTCAAGATCAAACGTTGGGCAGCAGGTAGGAATACAAAGTATTTGTCTTGTTTAAGATCCTTTTTTGATTGCATAAATCGACACAAAGAAAACAGAAAAAAGCATTATTGCTTATTTCTTTTCTTATCATGTTTCGTATATTAACAAGTAGTGATCAATGATAGATATGGTTCAATAAAAAATAAATCTTGTGATGATTGAACATGAACCTTTTGTGAGATCTCATATAGATTCGGTCTGAAATCATTTGTAATCATTGTTAAGAACGAACCTAGATGGAGTCATAATACTATTATTATGCACTTTATCAATTGTATTCGGATATGAAACAAAGAAGTTATGACTTTGATAATGATCTGTGATGATGTTTCTCTCATTTGTGTAAAGATCTGAAAGGGTCCACAAAAAGAAACTAGACTGAGATCTATATTAGATGCCTTAAATTTTGATTCGGATCTGGGATTTGTTATAGTAAGTGTTTGTAACGAAAATGGAAATGATGAATCGGTTTGCAAATGAATATAGTAACTGTTGAGATATTGTATTTGGTTTGTTGGTCAAGTGGTCATGGTCATTACATCTCCTTCAGTCAACTCGCTTAGCAAAGAGAAACAACTCGCATATCTAACATGCATCACCAACTCGCATCATTAACCCGCATTTGTGCAGCATGACAACTCGCTTTTGAGATTAAATCAATAGCAACTCGCTAAATAGCAGAGTGCAACTCGCTCAAAAGCAAGTCAACATAACATATGCGAGTTAAATAACTCGCATTGAAACAGGACCAGAAACACAACACGCAACCATGAATAGACCAACTCGCATGACATATCAATTAACACAACTCGCTTCATATACCAACAAACATCAGTAGAATTGAATCTGGACAACGAGTAGATAACTCGCTCATATGACATTTTCCAGGAAAGTCGCTTTAAGAAAAACACTTCTGGACAAATAAAATGGACAACTCGCATGTATGAATGGTACCAAAAAAACTGTTATGAAAAAGTAGGAAAAAGTAGAAAATTTTCCAACATTAACCACGATATAAAGAGTAGCATAAACAGTAGTTCGAACCACACAAGCTCAATCAACAAACACAACCTGTGCAAACCGCATCAAACCTCATCCAAAACAACACATACCGCATCAAACCATGAGATAAACCACGAGAATCAACATAAACAACACAACCTGGCTCTGATGCCAATTGTTAGGATCCAATATTTATGTTGTTTGATGATTCGGGTGGTCTAGGATTGTGATTAAACAAGAAAGCCATTTTAGATAGATGAAGAGAGTTGAGAGGAGGTTCCTTGAAGAGAGTTGCTTAAGAAAATGAAAGGTTTATTCAAAGAAGCCACACCCCTTCCATGGATGGAAGGGGTATTTATACTTACAACTTACACGACCTCCTATCGGCCTGTGGATCAGGCATACAGTGGGTAAAGACCCGTCCTTCCTCCACGGTATTATACTACGCTAAACTAAGCTAACAACTAACTAATAAACTGGTAAATAGCGTAACTAACGATATGTCTATGAGCTAACTTATGCTAGATAATATTTGGGGTGACCGACACTTCACAATGGAATTTTCTAATTCCTAACAATAACGATGCACCTCATCGATTATACGACCTAGGCATTCTTCCCAAATGCTACTTGATTTGATTCTTCGGCATCCTTCACTAATGCCTTTGACACAACGCTTGGCATCCTTCACTAATGCCTTCGTTTTGACACCTTTAGCATTCTTCACTAATGCTTTGACACGGATGATGAGCACCTTTCACTAATGCTTTCATCTTGACACTTTCGGGATTCTTCATTAATGCCTTCAACCCAACATCTATGGAGAAAGGTAGAACTATCAACAAGAGAACCTTCGTTGTCTTGATGATAACGAAGCATGACAACTCATGGACTTGAGCTTGCACGTCTTCAAGAAGTGGTGATCTTTCCTTTAAGAGGAATCTAGAAGATCACACAAAAACAAAAGACAAACTACATAGATCACTTGGATATGATGTTAGAGGGTTAGAATACTTGGGGGAAGTATGTGTGTAAAGTCATGAATAGAAAGGAAGAAATGACTCTCTATTTATAGAGAAAATTCTCTACTGTTTCCCGGATCCCTTCCACTTGGGATCCGGCTAGCACAAAGCCAGGGATCCGTGGAACGCTCCTCTTTGCCCATGGGTATTTTTGGTTATGGGTCATAGGTCATGGGTTATGGGTTGATCCATGGTTTTCTTTCTAGATACAATGAACTTGGTTAAGTGGTATATATAAAACCATGGGTTATGGGTCAATACCATTTGCTAGTTTTTACCCATTTTAGTATTTACATGTTTTTACCCATTTTAGTATATACATGTTTTTACCCATTTTAGTATACTTAGTTTAAGTATGTGCTAACCCAATATGTAAACATTAGTTGTTGTACATATATATCTAAATCATAAAATCACTTAAGCTTGTTTTAGTGTTTTATGTGATAACGTAAGTGTGTTAGGAAACTATTAACTCAAACTATTTACGTACTCTATTTGTTTCGTTAAAATGATTTTACGTTTGTTATCGACAAAACATTAGAAGATCGTAAAATATAAATAAACGTTTTTACGGCTTATTTGTATTAACAAAAATTTTCAAAGTGTGACTGGCAAGCCTGACGCCATCACTAGAAGTACCCAGAAAGTAGATTTTTGACATTTTTTGTGACCAATTAATGTGTGAAGACGGGCATGGTAACGCCGTCACAACAAGCCGATGGGAAAAACCATAAATCAATGACGGCGAGGTGACGTCGTCACAAGTGTTTTTCTATATGTATTCTTGCTTTATTTTCATATTTTGTGTGCAACTCTTGGGAACCAAACCCTAGCCAATTATTGATGAGTTTTTCACTCTTTTTCTGCAATGTAAAGCTATCATTCTAGAGGTTTGGTGGTCACCCGCATGGTCTATAAAACATGCACTGCGGAAAATAAACACACAAAGGCCATGCAACCAAAACCCTAATAGCCAGATCTCCTAATAAGAGATATAACATAACTAAACACGTTTAAAGGTCGTTTAAAGAAGACTTACTTGTTTTCTACAGTTATGTAAGCCTTCTCTGTGCGCGCGGAATCACCTTCTTCTTTATTCTCTTGCTTGGTTCGATCAATTTAGGGTTTTCTAGGAGAAAATATGAACTTGAGTCGCATCAGGTATCTACAGGTACCACACTGGTAGAACTAGGCCTCAAACTTATGCAAGTTGGCGAATACGAAATCGGCTAAAATTGTTGATAAGAATGTCAACTAGACTAGGTGAAGTCGACTTAGGGTAAAACCCTTTTGGTCGACCGATCAGTTGGAGAGGAGGAGAATGGGAGGATTTTAGGGATAGTCGTTGTGTTATGTGAATCCCTATAATTATCTTTGTATTTATATGATACCAAATAGAGTTCTAGAAGGATTAAGAAACCTCCTTAATTATCCATTAAGTGTATCAAGTTTGACAAAAAGTCAAACCTCCCCCTTATAAGGTTCTGCCTACCTTCACACTTAAATATATTTATCTCAGATAAATATGTAATTTGAATAATTACCGTTTTATCCCTCAATGAAAATACTACGGAATTTTCATTTTCTCACTACTCTTAATTCATTTTGTAACTCGTTTATCATTTCCACTTGTTTGTTCTATTTAGTGTGCACCGGTGTGACCCTTCGGCATTTCTGTGAAAGCTAGTAGTGAAAGTTGTTGTTACTATACACACAATCCTTTCAATCATAACATCAAGATAAGTTATTCCTTTAATCATTCAATCACGTTTATCATTGTTTGTTTTGATTCTATGTTTTTGTCCATTGTTTGTTATGTTAGGCTAAATCAATTAGTGTTTATCTATGATTACGTGAAACTTGTTAGTGTAATAATTATATCTGTTGTCTTCTTGATTGGTGAATGCGTTTACTTGGTTAAAAACTGGTTAGGAGACGCCTAGCTGGAACGTTAACTAGAAGTAACTAATTGGGCATTTAAACTAGATGTTTAATTTGGTTGAATATTTATTGCATGCTTTAGTTATTGTGTGCATGTAGGCAAGCTGTGGGGCCCTTCACAAAGGCTATTTGCATAGGTGTGTAATTGACCACTACACGATTGGGAAGAAAGACTAATTGAGGCGTGGCAATTTAGTAGGTATAGTTATATCGCTAGTGATGAGTAGTGCATCCTAGATAAATACATTTCCCACATATCTATTCGCACCAATTTACTTTTTCCTTGTCATTTATTTTACTTTTCTTTTTAGGTTAATATGAGTCTTAAAGTCAAAATATATAAAACCCCGATATTTACTTGCTTTCAATTAAACCAACAAAAATACAAAAATGAATCATCTCCCGTCTTTTAGATCAATTTGTCATACTTTATGAGGCAACCTCACTATTCCCCTAGAGAACGATCAATCATCCGGTCTTACCTTTACTATACTACAACGATTAGGTACATTGCCTAGGGTATTGTAAAGCTTGGCGTTGCAACCCGCACATCAATTGCATAGGTTCGTAGCCCTAGTTCTACCCGTGCAATACCAGTGGATACCTGACGCATCTCACGTGGTGATTTATCCCAATAAACCATAATCGATCGTGTGAAGCATCAAGAAGAAGAAGAAAACGATTTCGTGCAAACTGTAAAGGTCTATGAGCTTACGTTACTGCGGGATCAAGTAATTCCTAAACACCCTTTATACGTGTTAGTTGAGGTATATTTTTTATTAGGAGATATGTCTATCAATGATTTGGTTTGCATGGCCTTTATGTATTTATTTTCCGTTGTGCATGTTTTATAGGTCATGCGGGTGACCATCAATAACCTTACACCTTATTTCTTGCAATTTTAGAAATCTTTGCTCTTACTCTTGTTGTTTATTGTTTCGGCAATTTTAATTTGGTAATCAACAAATTGCTCGCACGAAACTAAAACATCCCTTATTTACTCGCGTTCATAGGTTTTCTAAAAGTTTTTGAGCTAGCTTATTTATAAGTTTGTGACTTATATGAAATTGGAAAAACTAGTAACCTCATTCTTTTCGGTTTACGTGTTTACAAATTTAGTTTTAGATAGAAGTGTACATAACATAACAATGGTATTCTTGTAATTATTTTTTAAACTCTATCCTCAAAATATGCATCTAATAAAGTTTAACTTGACACATTTTATGATAACATCAAAATATGCACGAAATCTCTAATTCATTATTAATATGCAAGATCAACATGATATTATTGAAGCATTCTCTAAATGGTATCACTTTCTCACTCCAAACGTCTAGTTGACCGATGATGAAACAAGGGTTTGGAAAAATATGTCATGAGTTGAATCTTAAATCGAGAATAAATAGTCATTGGAACATGTGTTCATTGCGTGAAGCTTAGCTTTTAGGAAAGAGTCCATCGACACTAAAAAATAATGCACGAGACCACTATTTTTCGCCGATTTCTTTCTACGATAATCCAAACAGTAGCTCCCCGAGTCTGTTCAAAACCAATTGATTCCTGAGCCATTCGTTATCTTTTAACAGTCGAGCTATTTTTTTCCACATTTAAACTTTTGGAGAAAATATATCATCTATACTCCTTTATAAAGGGTTTGGGACATTCTATATATAGTAGTCTTAAAATTTTTAATACAAAAAACTTTTCCATTAAAAGAAAGTTACTTTTGCTAAGCATAATAATTAAGCATACATATAAATTTAAAAAAATAATAAATGTCTTAAATTCTCATATTTGTAACATCCTCCAATATTAATGTATCTAATTTAAACCATATGAAGACTTGTAAAAATTGTAATAAATTAAAATGCGAAATTCACCGGAAATTAAAATACGTAAAGTTATTGTTAGAAAAAAATATATATATAAACATTTGCTCGCTATAAAAATAGTTACCGGGTACCCGCCGCCGCATTGCGCGGGTACCCTTCTAGTGTGTAATAAAGAAATTGGCATGGTCATGTAAGAAAATGTAAAGAAGAATATTTATTATTTAAAATTAAATAGACAATTAAGACAGAATGAAACCCCCCACTGTTCCCCACACTCAAATCACACACACTGTCTCTTCATTCAGAGATCTCAAACACTAATACTCCATAATTATTCCAATTCCAAAACCAAAACCACTTCATGTCATTTCACACACACACTAACTAACCACTTATTCGAAACCCTAGCTTATTGATGCACGACTGACGTCACTTCAGATCTAACAACCAATGGAAGACGACACACCGGAAATGCTATACAACGGCAGCGGCGGCGGCGGCAATGTACGGCCACCGGTGGTCTCAAGCCGGAGAAGAAGCTCAAGGAGACCTAGTTTAGATACTGATGAGTTTATGAATTTGTTACATGGATCTGATCCGGTTAAATTGGAGCTTAATCGGTTAGAGAATGAAGTTAGAGGTATTGATTTTGTTGTTGTTTGATCTGTTTGTTTGTATTTGATTTTTGATGTGATGTGTTTTTTGTTTGTTGTAGATAAGGATCGAGAATTGAGCGAGGCGCAAGCGGAGATTAAGGCGTTGCGATTGTCGGAACGATTGCGCGAAAAAGCTGTTGAAGAGGTTATAGTTTTTATATATATATATATTTATGTGTAGTTTGTTTGTTAGTTTTGTTGGATATAATGCGAGTTTAAATGATAGGTTATATGATTTGAATGTGAATGATTGTTACATTAGGTTATTGTTTCGACTTTGTGCTGCTTAGACGTATAGTTATGTTAGAGTTGATAATGTTGATTGATTCTTATGTGTCACGTGCGTTTTGAAATAGTTATCACGTATGTTGCGCATTTAATAAGCATGATATGCCATACAATTTGAACTCGCTAGATCCTGATCTTTTTGTGATAGTTTGATACTTATGTGAGGCATGTTTAGTGAAATGGTAATGTTGTGTATTGCGAAAGATCTAGCATTGTAGTAATTATTTGCTGTTTTGAATGTCTGCCACGTAGCATGTAGTGTATTTAATGAGGTAGGGATTGGACATGCTGTTGGTGTAACTGGTTTCTTATTTGGGATTAGTTTTACTGATTTAGACATGATGCATTTTGTCGGATGCGACAACTACGTGGTGTTCCCTTTTTTCCATCCGACATGGTGTTGTTTAAGTATTTTCTATGCGGCGGCACCAAGCTGCTTGTTGCCTATCAGCTCATATTTGTGTTTGACATCTTGCTATATGCAATGTTTATACACTCCATGGGGCTTTTGCCCTTTTGTTCATTCTGTTATGGGGAGTAAATGTTCCGGTAACTACGCGTGTGTTCTGTTTAGTGTTTAACAATTTTAAAAGCGCTAAGCCAGTGGTTGTGATTTTCCCGCTCTTTACCCTCGCCTGTTAATTATTTTCCTTTATTTGTCGAAAATGCTGAATTAAGTATTTTATAGACTAGATGTTGCCAGGTCTTGCGTTGCTTCCTTCCTAAAGTAACTCTAGGGTTTGAACTAAATCTGATGATTTTTCCATTTTCTTTCCATGTTTAGCTAACTGACGAATTATCGAAGGTGGATGAGAAGCTAAAGTTGACTGAATCTCTTCTAGATACCAAGGTATTGATTGAACCTCTTTTATAGATGCTGTTTTTTTATTCTTTTCATTTATGTCAGATATGATAGATATACTTTTCGTTTACGCAGACTCTTGAAATCAAGAAGATCAATGATGAGAAGAAAGCATCTATGGCGGCTCAGTTTGCAGCAGAAGCCACTCTACGAAGGGTTCATGCAGCTCAAAAAGATGATGACATGCCTCCAATAGAGGCGATTCTTGCACCACTAGAAGCTGAGCTGAAGCTTGCCCGACAAGAGGTCTGGCTTTCATGCAGTAATTATCAATAGTTAATGACCTTCCAGCTAACGCTGATTAACTATAAAAGATTATACGCTTTAAGTGTTGCCTTTTTTGGTTTCCAGATTGCTAAGCTTCAGGACGACAATAAAGCATTAGATCGACTTACCAAATCAAAAGAAGCTGCTCTACTGGAAGCTGAGAGAACTGTGCAGGTTGCCTTGGCGAAGGCTTCAATGGTGGATGATCTTCAGAATAAGAATCAGGAGTTGATGAAGCAGATAGAAATTTGCCAGGTATATTGGTTCGGCATGCCTTTTTTCATTTATGTAGGGTTTGGCATGATGTAATCGTAGTAAGATCATTCTATTGAATGAAAAAGCTTTTAGTTTTTTGTGAAATGGAATTGATTAGATCATTTCTATAGAAATGTGATTCCATCCATTTGCGTAAGTTTTATTCCATGGGTGGGTTTTTTCTCCTTTCTATTCCTTCGTGTACAGGAATGAAGAAAATACAGTATAATTCTCAGTAACGTATAGTGTCCCCAAAAAAATTGCCTTTAAAAAAATAAATAAATAAAAAAACGTATTTTTATCTTCTTTTCATATGCGCCCATTACTTTTTCCCCCAAAATTTTGAAATTATATCTTGTTATATTAATCTAATTACCTTAAGTTTTAATGAGCTTTGATAATAATTAGCTTGTATATAGAAAATTCAATAAGTTAAATTAAATGTTAAATAGAATGAAATGATTCTGTTTCATTACATCATCTATTCCATTCTTTTATCATTCCAATATATATACCAATACATTTCTTGCCACTTTATTATCAGGAGGAAAATAAAATTTTGGACAAAATGCATCGACAAAAAGTTGCTGAAGTCGAAAAGCTTACCCAAACTGTACGTGAGCTTGAAGAGGCCGTTCTTGCTGGTGGTGCAGCTGCTAATGCTGTCAGGGACTACCAGCGGAAAGTGCAAGAAATGAATGTAAGTACCCTACATTCTACCCTTATAGCCGACTAGTGTTTATACATATTCATTTATGGGGTGTCTTTTGGTCTATCACTGTAATTAAACTTTTTTTGTAAACCATATAGGAGGAAAGGAAAACTCTGGATCGAGAGCTAGCTCGTGCAAAAGTTACAGCAAATAGAGTAGCAACAGTAGTCGCTAATGAATGGAAAGATGCGAATGACAAAGTGATGCCAGTAAAACAATGGCTTGAAGAGAGAAGGTTCTTGCAGGTATATGAATTTTCTTTCAAGTGTTTAGCTGCTGTTCCTGTAGATATGCATCTATTTACATGTATTTTAAGGTCATAATTTCATTCTATTCACCTATAAATATGTCAACGCGGATATGTTTTTTCTCTAACGGGTCAAGCTGGTGAAACAAAGAATAGCTAACAAGCAAATAGCTCAACTGATATTTTCCGAAAATGCAATTTTTTTTAAAAAAAATCCTCCGAAGTTATGTTTGTACAAAAATTAGACTGTTATTGAGACTTATATTTTGGACAAAAAGTGTTTTGGACCAACCCAACTTTATAATATAAGCATAACCATGTTGTATTGTTAACAGGGAGAGATGCAACAGCTGAGGGATAAGTTAGCTATAACCGAGCGCGCAGCAAAGTCTGAAGCACAATTAAAAGTAATTCTCCATCTAATCTTAAGGATGTATTGCATTTTTGATAATAAACAACACTAAGTTTTATTTCCTTCCTAAAATTTTATAGGAAAAATTCCAACTGCGATTGAGAGTACTGGAAGACACTTTAAGATCACCCAACTCTCTTCCTCGTATCTCGACAGATGGAAAGTCCATGAGCAATGGTCCTTCGCGCCGCCAGTCTCTAGGTGGAGCGGATAACTTCTCCAAATTAAACGGAATGTTACCAAAAAGATCACCATCTTTTCAAATGAGATCATCTCTTTCATCTGGTTCAAGTTCAATATTGAGGCATGCAAAAGGTACATCAAAGTCATTTGATGGTGGTACACGAGCACTTGACAGGAGTAAATCAAATGGAAGTGGTAGTCCTACTTTTAACATTGGCCAATCTTGTGACGGAACTAAGGATATTGAGGTCTCTAGTGAAAAACCAAGCGAGTCTTCAGGAACTGAAACTGAAGATAGTGTGCCGGGACTGTTGTATGATTTACTTCAAAAAGAGGTTATTGCTTTGAGGAAATCTGGCCATGAAAAGGATCAAAGCATAAAAGACAAGGATGATGCAATTGAGGTTGATGTCTTTCTTATAAAATGTCTGTTTTTGTGACTCGTGAGAATTATTGCTCATCATTTAAACTTTAATATTGATTTCAGATGTTAGCTAAGAAAGTAGACACTTTAACTAAGGCTATGGAGGTTGAGGCCAAAAAGATGAGAAGGGAGGTTGCTGCAATGGAGAAGGAGGTAGCTGCTATGCGTGTTGACAAGGAACAGGATAATAGGGCTAAACGATTTGGGAGCTCCAAGGGTCCCGTGAACAGCTCTCAGCAACTTCCAGCCAGGTAATGCTCAATGCTTCTTTGTTTTTTCTATATGTGCATTTTCTTTTTTCTGTTCTTTTGTTGTTCTTTGAAGGTTTGTATGTTTATAATATAGAAAATCTTCATGTATATGTCAGAATATAGGACTACCATCGCACATCTATTTACATAGGGGGTTGTATGCATTAACTATAGATTTTAGATTTTTAGGTGACTTTAAAGTTTAAACCGTTTGACCCTTTTCCGTTTTAGCTTACTTTTTGTTTGACATGTTGAGATGTAACACAATCTGCATTGACCCATTAATAAGTAAATGACAATTCTGATACCAGGGGTGTTTACTAAATTAAGTGATTAAATATAAGGGTCTTAAACTCTTAATTAACCTCTTATAGGGGAGAGTGAAGCTTTAATGGGTCTCCCAATTAAGAGAGAGTAAGGGTTTTGGGCCCACAATCCTTCCCACTAAGAGAAAAGTAAACACCCCCTCTCATAGGGTGTGGTTGGTTCAAACTAAGGAAAGGGAAAGACAATGATAATGGTGGGGAAAGGGAAAGAAAAACATTCCCCCTAATTTATTGGGTAATGGTCCATTCCCCACTATCGGGTAATGGGTCATTGCATTATACTCTACCAAGCACCTTTTTTCATTATCTTTCCCATTCCTTACTCCCTTTAACCCCCTACCAAGCATGAATGAGCCTTTTCCTTCAGAAATCAGAATACTACATTTTTCTCATATCTAAATGATCCTTTATCCTTACAGTTGAGTGGTCTAAAACTAAAACCATCAAGTTGAGTTAGGCGATTGACTGACCATGTGTTGACATATTTCATTACTCATAAATGAGTATTATGGTAACCTCATATAGATTAAAAGCCGGTCAACCTGCTAGGATTCAAGATAGACTTCAGACTGTTGAGGAAAGTTAGAGAGAAGAAGATATTACCAATTGATTTCATGTTGTTCACTAGGACAATTGAAGTGCACTTTCTGTGGACTACATTCAACCATCACATATCTATTTACAATCTTGCCCTTTCCTTTGCTATCTTTGAGAATATAAAGATATGATATGAACATCACTCTTGTAAGTACCTAAGTGCGGATTTGATAAAATCTAAGCGCTGCGGTTGATTTACGTCTAGGTAGCATCTTAAGTGGCCCTAGATGGGAATTTTATAGACCCTGTTTCTGAGATTGAGTTTAGACCTTTCTGGAATCCTGCAACTGAAGCTTTTAGTCCCTGACATTCTAGGAAAGAAAACATGGATTTCACAATAGCAAAATAAATGGATGACCTTACATATATTGTATATTAATACACACATAAACTATTATCTTTCCTTGGCTCAATGAGGCAGTATCTGACCAACATGTCTACTATATGCAGGAATGTAGCACGGGGTGGGATGAACCGAAGCACCCAATAACATGGAAAAGACCATGTGGATTAGGTCTCTTCTCGCTTTACTATATCTATAACTAGCATACTGATACATTATGTCTTTGGAGTAGCATCAAGATCAAAATTCAAGAGTTGGAGAAATGGCATGCTGTCGGTATTCTTTCTGACTATTTGGTAGGGAACAAGTGGATGGACAATATTGAAGCTGAGCTAACCATTGTGTGGTTGTATAGGTAGCTTTGTTGGTGTTATCTTACTTATGATGCTATAGTTTGTTAGTGTGATTGTCGGTTGTTTGTCGATATTGTTGTAATCAGATGGAAGAAAGCTGGAGCTGGGTAGTGTTTATGTGAGATTTGTAATACAGTTTTCTGATTAGCAATAGTTGTGGTTTTTGCAAAATGAAATATTAGATTGTTTAATGTTTGTTTGCCTGTTTTTTCGGAAGGTAATATCAATGCTGCTAATGACTTTTGCGTACGTCCTGCACTGAAACATGTATATTGAACAATGACGGTTGCAAGTTCATTTATATGCTGTTAAGATTAATTTGTACATCATAGAGGTAGAAGATAACACAGGGGTGTTTGGGATTGCTAAACAAAATTGCTTACTTTAAGGTGTTTGACATTGTTTATTCAATATGGTTATATGGTAAAACAATGTTTTTAAATGATTATGTTGTGCGATGCACTCTTGCTAAAGGTAAAAGTCAAATACATAAATGGATGCGAATATCTTAAGCTTTGGCTGTGTCAGAAGTGGGAAATTGAAAGAAGACCAAAATGATGGCGTTGCTTCCCTTTCATGTGACGGTGAAAAAATATATAAAAATACACATCTTATCTTTCTCATTAATGGGACACATCCTTCAATTTAATACTTGTACAACTCCTAGCAAAAATAAATACAGTATGCTACAAAACTCGATTTTAATCTTTAACTAAGATACATTCTTGGTATTTTCTTAGAGCACAAGGTATGCAAGATACCGTTATTGGTATGACACCTCATCGCCACATCATACACCTCTAAATAACACACCAATAACTCAAACACCCTCCTTCATAACACACCAATAACATGTTGTTGGGTCCCACTTTACTCACTTTTCAATTTCCAAAAAATGTAGGTTGCAGCATTGAATGTACAAACAAACAAAAAAAGAGAGGATAAAATGGTCCATTTTAAAGTTTGGCGTGAGCCACTCAAATAGCTCAACTTCATTTGGCATGAGTTTAACGTATTGCATGGTATGGAGTTTAACATGCTATTGGTCTAAAAAGGTGGCAGTTGGCGTGTGAAGTTTACCCATACCGTATGCTCTTAACGTGGCAAGATTATTTACGGAGTATTTTCTTGGGGTATAACCCAATTTCATTGATTTTGCGGTTTATTTAACTTGCTAAAGGTATTTGATTTATTTTCCACCACACTAGCTCCTAAGTCAAGTTGGCATACATCTTGATTTGTTCAAGTTGAAAATTGCAATAGATCAACTAATCAACCGGTCAATTTTTTGGTTGGATCAGATCCAATTTAATAAGATGCGATAACAAAAGAAACATTAAACATAACTTAATAGTTAATACGTTTACAATTTCAATTTCACTTTGCATTTTTCTAGGTTTCATAACTTGAAAACGAGCAATGATTGTATCATTACTAACACCTTCTAAATTCAAATATATCTTTTTCAACATAGGACACTAAACAATCATGCATAAAGTCATTCCTATTCTATTGCGTAGATCACTCTTAATGAGTTTCATTGCTGAAAAACGCACGCTCCACAGTAGAAGTTGCAACCGGAAAAATCAATACTAAGATGTGAAATGTGAACCTATTGTCATCCAAGTATCCGACTATTTGTTTCCCTCCACAATTGCCAATTAATAATTTAATGGTCTAAATCTTTATTTTTTTAGGTTAATTATTGATTATTAAATGGCTATTTGGAGTTTGGGTTAAGGATTTATTTATTTTTATTATTTTTTTAAAGTAAAGTATTTTTCAAAAACTTATTTTAAAACCATGGGGTATCATCACATCCACCCACGCCAAATCCAACGTGGCCACCAAAATGGCGCCGCCACCATACTCTAACCATCTCTCGCTACTTCCCAAGCCATTTAAGTGACGTGTGTGACTTTTGGAAAAGGACAAAAAGAAAACCACCTATGCTTACCCAAATTTGATAGAATATGAAGCAAATAAATTAATAAAAGAAAATAAAAAATGTGCTTAGTTCTTGAGTCCAGAATTTAAGAGTTCTAAGTTTCATATCTTGAAGAAGAAGGAAATGAGATTTAGAAGGGTTTATTTATTTACTTCTCTATCATATTTTAATAGGAAGAGAAAATTAATTGTAAATTTATGGGAGTAAACTCAATTTTTTAGGCCTGTTTATCTTTTCAAACCATTCCTAGGCTTGTTGATTTGTTGATTTAGTATCTTAGAAAATTAGTTATTGTATTTTTTAAGTCTTTTATTGTTTATAAAAAAAATTCTCGTATTTTTTTTTAAAGTTTCGTATTTTATTTTTATTTGAATTAATGAAATTTAAGTTGTTTGAAAAAATGTAAAATAAATTAAAATTGAGGGTGGGTGGGGCCCAAATGGTATGTTATGTGAAGGGGAATTTTTGTGTGTGAGTGTTAAAAGTGGGGTGTTGAGGTGGCGATGAGTTAGCATTGAAAAGAAAAATTGACATGCTATGGTACCCCATGCTCTAAGAGTCTAAGGTAGTTCCCAAATAATTTCTATGGCTATTTCTAAAAAAATTTCTATATCCCTTTTAAAAAATTTCGTCATCTAAAGTGGTTTCCGAACACTGCCTTACAAAGCTTAGATCCGCCTATGCATCTTGTAGTCCAGGGAAACAATGTCTAAATATTCATACATGGTGGTTTGTTAAAGTATTTAACGTTGGATAATAGCATTGTTGATGCCTAGGTCGGTGGCCGTGGACATGACAAATCAATCGGCAAAGGCAAAATGGGTTTTGCCACAAGGGAACACCGCCCGATCAGGGGGTTTTGCCGCAAAAAGGGACTTCTCGAATAGTCTTGCGAGACTATGAGGGGAGAGAACATATGTTTCATTTGTTCGTTGTGTATGTTCAGATTATTAATGGAAATTTCAATGGAGTAAGGATGGAGGGTCTCGAGCGAGAAACCCTCAAAAGATAGGTGACATGTCAGCAGAACCTCATAGATATCCATACCATGCATAGCGGGAAAACATGTGAAAGTGACTATCACGAGACTAGAGTCCCGATTGAAATAACAAAACAAGACAAAAACTTTTAGGAAAGAGAAATATTATTTTATTTTTTATGTGTGTATTGTGAGTAGTATTGTGTTTTGGGGGTACTTTTAAATGATAAAAATAAAAATAAAACTAATAGAAGAGAGAGAATGTGCTGCAATGGTTGAAGGAAAGTTGAAAGAAAACGTTTTTGAGAGAGAAAAACTGATGTGTCGAGGAAAAACTCATGACCACACCCTTCACACTAAAGAGAATGTAAACAACTATTCAAGGAAGAAAAGAAAGTGAAGTATGCTGACATTAGGGATGAGCACGGTACCGGTCCCGTATCGAATTAGTGGTACCGATTTTTTCCCGAGCATAAATTAGTGGTACCAGTACCGTACCGAACGGGATTCGGATACCGGTACCGGGAAATCGGGTTTTTCCCGCTTTTTTTCAGGAATTTCCCGATTTGGTACCGGTCCCGTACCGAATTAGTGGTCCCGATTTTTTTTCACCTTATTTCGTAGTCCCGGTACCGTACCGTATTTCAAGAATCGGTACCGTTTCAGTACGGTACCGGTTCGGTTCCGAGATTCGGTTCGAAATGCTCATCCCTAGCTGACATAAAGCTGACGTGTCGTCAATAGAAAGGAATTCTTCATCACACCCTCCACTTTTACCGGGTGATCTCTCGCCGCTGCCGTTGTTGTCGCTGCCGCCACCTGCTCAGTCTGCTCAGACCTGTTGTGGTCCGCCATCGATAGCTTGCTGTAGCCTTGGGTTTTGATTCTAGATCTGTTGGGTTTTGCTCTGGCTCCTTTTAGGATGCTTAGTTTTATCTTTTATGTATGTTTTCTGTACTTTGTGTACTTTTGTCAAGCTACATCTTCGTATGGTTGTGTCTACCTAAAGCTCACTTCGGTGATTCCCCCCACCCTTGTATGGTGTTGCTGTGGTCTGTCACAACTATTAGGGTGTATGCTTTCTTTTGGCTTAACTTGTTGCTTCGTGTATTTTGTTTGGCAAGTCGGCTTCGATTTTGCCCTTTATGTTCGATGTAACTTGTTGTGTTCAAATTACCTCCATTTGTGAGGAGTGAAATGAAATGTAATCTTTGTTCAAAAAAAAAGTAGTATCTTCCTCTCGTTATACTCGATTGCCCGAATAATGCGATATCATATGTTGCAAGCAGGGATGGAACTAAAGGTTTTTTTTGCGGGTGCCCAGGGGCCCTATGAATTATTACGATGTGGTGTTAAATTAAAAAAAAAAAATCAATTTTCTCTAAACGTATTTTAAATGCACATGGTTCATCGAAATATGTTTTTATATTACAGTTTAAAAATTTTTATGCACCCGATCATATTTGATTCTGATTCCATCACTGGTCGCAAGTAATGCGTCACTTAATGTCTAGGCTCCCAAAACATTTAATGGATGGTTACCAAACAAATAATACTTACGTACTCAACTACATGTTGACATTGAGTCATTGACATCTACTCCTATTAGATTTTTAATAAGAGGTTGACATCTACTCCTATTAGACTTTTAATAAGAGGTTCACTAGTCTCTGTCTACATATATATTCAAGTAATGCTATACTTTCTTAAATATTTTTAATTATTATCTCCGTTTCAAAATTATTGTCTCCGTTTGATTTTTCAGTATTTCTTTTTCAACTTTGACTTTAAGTATTTTTGTTTGTGTTATACAATAGTTGATGAAAATTATACCAATTAAAATTTATTTAAAACTCAATTCATTCATATATTTTACATCAAGTATTATATAACACAAACAAAAATACTTAAAGTCAAAATTGTAAAAGAAAGACCGAAAAATCAAACGAGGACAATAATTTTAAACCAGAGAGAGTATACATCTAAAGTTACATTGTATTCATCTATTTCCCTGGAAAAAAAAATAACTTTTTGATAGTCCAATAAGTAATTCCCATAAGAAGTTTAGGAACATTTTTAATAGAATACAAGAGATGGCAAGGGGTCGGGTTCGGGGCAAGTTTTGGTGCACTCGTACCCGCATCCGTTTATAATATACACATCCGTATCCGCCCCATTACTCGTTGGATACCGGTTAATATTATCCATAGGTTTTTCGGATTTTCTCGCAGGTATTGATTATCCTCAATTGAATATTATATGAACAAAATGGCGAGAATCAATATTAAGTCACATTGAAACCCACCGACAAAACAAAGCAAGCACCCGAATATATTCAATTTTTTTTTAAAAGTTAAAGAAAACGAATATTGTATTAAACGTTCAACGCTTTCGAATAATTCATGTACAAATTCCAAATGTATTAGATAATAGAGATACTTATATAAAAAAATATAATGAAAAAAGTTGTATATAATATATGTATACTCCAATTAATTATAATAGCAGTAAAGCATGTACAGATTCGGGTAAACAAATATGGGTACGGGTAAGAGTAATTGGGTGGGTATTACCATAATCCATCACCGAACCCGACTAACTTTTTTTTTATCAATACCCAAATCTGTCAACCCGTACCCACCCGACCCAATAAGTTCGGGTTCAGTTTTCCCCGTCGATTTCAGATGCTTTTGCCATCCCTAGTTCCATTTATTTAAATGCATATTCAAGACTGTTTTAAGATCGTTGACACAAAATGCTTTATATAATTCCCTTGGTGTTAATCAAATCAACTGAAGTTCAATAAATCTACCTAAAACTGTCTCGTCTGTTACGGAAGATTATCGAGCCCTTGTTATTGTTGTAGTTGAGATGTCTAGACTTAATTTATTTAGCTGATTAAGCAGTTTGATCATGCTACTCGTATTGGTTTTTCTCACAACATATGTGACTCGTCCTTGTTTATTTATAAACAGGGTTACGATGTTTCTTATTTATTACTATATGTTGATGATATTTTGCTAACTGCTTCCTCTACAACATTATTACAGAAAAGTATAGCTTCTTTACGTATGACTAATCTTGTCCGCTGAACTATTTTCTGGGCATCTCTGTCACCCGCACCACCAAATGGATGTTTCATTGCCATATAGAGCAGCGAAGGTTCTTGAGCGCGCTAGTATGTGCAGTTGTCATTCGTGCAGGACTCCCGTTGATACGGAGTCCAAGTTGGGGGCTGATGGCACTCCGCTTGCTGATCTGAATCTTCACAGGATCCTTGTTGGGGCTTTACAGTGTCTCAACTTCACTAGACCTCATTTTTTTATGCGGCTCAACAAGTTTGTCTCTATATGCATGATCTTCGGGAGCCTCATCTTGCTGCTTTTAAGAGGATCTTACATTATGTTCGTGGTACTTTGGATTGTGGTGTTCAGCTGTATTCTTCCTCGACATCTTCTCTGGTTGCCTATTCAGATGATGATTGAGCAGGCTGCCAACTACTCGTCGTTCTACTTCATGTTATTGTGTTTTCCTTGCCAATAATTTACTGTCTTGATCATCTAAGAGGTAGTACACTCTGTATCGTTTTAGTGCCGAGGCTGAGTATCGTGGTGTTGTCAATGCAATGGCTGAGATGTACTGGTTGCAGAATCTTCTTAGAGAGCTTCACTCTCCTCTACATTCTGCTACTATTTTTTACTGTAATAATTGTGGAAAACTAGAAGGGGGGGTTGAATAGTTTTACCAATTTAAAACTTCCTTTTAAATATTTAGATCGACTTATGTCAATCTATTTGGTTGTTTATGTTGGACGTTGATAGATAGATATATAAACGTGTAATGAAAGATAAAGAGTAAGAAGCACATAACCACGACAAGAGTATTTATAGTGGTTCGGCTACAAGGACACCTTCCTTGCCGTACTCCACTCCCCGATTCACCTACTCGAGAGTTGGTAAACACTACACGACACGAATATCCTTATGGCGGAGAAGCGTTCACAACGTCGCCTACTCTTTTTCCGGTACTAGGCTAACCACCGGGTTCTTTCACTCTAAGGTGAACCACACATATCACAACGTCGCCTACCCTTTATTAGGTACTAGGCTAAGCACCTAGTTCCATTACTATAGAGGAACTACTACCCATCACAACACAACACCTAATCTCAAGGAGATCCACTCCTTGTTACAACACCATCAAGGATATCACCATCCTTGGAAATAAACTAATACTTATATGTATAACGATGCACCTCATTGATTATACGACTTAGGCATTCTTCCCTAATGCCACTTGATTTGTTTCCTAGGCATCCTTCACTAATGCCTTTGACATAACGCTTGGCACCTTTCACTAATGCCTTCGTCTTGACACCTTTAGCATTCTTCACTAATACTTTTGACACGGACGTTAAGCACCTTTCACTAATGCTTTTGTCTTGACTCTTTCGGCATCCTTCACTAATGCTTTCAACACAACATCTACGGAGGAAGAAAGAACTATCAACAAGAGAACCTCAGTTGTCTTGATGATGACGAAGCATGGCAACTCATGGACTTGAGCTTGCTCGACTTCAAGAGGTGGTGATCTCGCCTTTAAGAGGAACCTAGAGAATCACACAAAAACAAAAGACAAACTACATAGAAAGATCCCTTAGGATCAGTGGTTAGAGAGGTACAATACTTGGAGAAAGTATGTGTTAAAGTGGTGAGCAAAAAGGAAAAAATGGCTCACTATTTATAGAGGAGAAAACTTACGGTTCCCCGGATCCCACGGATCCCTCTCACAAGGGATCCGACTAGCGTAAAGCTAGGGATCCGTGGGACGCTCCTCTTTACCCATGGGTATTTTGGTTATGGGTCATGGGTCATGGGTTATGGGTTGATCCATGGTTTACTTATTAGATACAATGTATCTTATAAGTTCAATGTACCTAGTCAAGTGGTTTGGATAATACCATGGGTTATGGGTCAATACCATTTGTTAGTTTTTACCTATTTTAGTATATACTAGTTTAAGTATATTTTTACCCAAATATGTAAACACTAGTTGTTGTACATATGTATTACTAAATTATAAAATCACTTATACTTGTTTTAGTGTTTTATGTGAAAACGTAAGTGTGTTAGAAAACTATTGGCTCAAACAGTTTACGTATTTTATTTGTTTCGTTAAAATGATTTTACGTTTGTTATCGACAAAACATTAAAAGATCGTAAAATATAAATAAACGTTTTTACGGCTTATTTGTATTAACAATCTCCCCCTTTTTGTTGATGACAAAACATAAAATTATTTTAAGAAAAAACTAGAATTCGTAAAAAGTTTGAATTGGAGTTTTTACTCTCTTCTCTCCCTTTTTGTCGAAACAAAAAGAGCGTCGAAAAGAAACTAACACAAAGTGTTAAGAAAAACATGTAAAAAAATGTAAAGTGAGTAATTGACGAGAATGGTTCTCGTCTTAACTCCCCCTTGACGAGTCCATCCCTTTGTGAGGGCGTCAAGTATATAAAAATAAGTGAGCTAATGTATTGCAATTAAGTTTGCAATTGGTTCGTCCTTGTGACGAAAGATGCTCCCCCTTGAAGATTGCAACTTTGCAATGGGGTGTCATGAAGAGTAATCCAAATAAGGATCAAGTTGCAAATGGATTTTCAATGTATGGTTTGACACAAAGCTCCCCTAGCTTTATGGTGTCAAAATCTTCATGTGTATTTTGAAAATCTACAAAATAAAGGTTAGAAAACAAGAGTATAGTGCATAATTTCCTGCAAATAAAACTCAAGTTAGTAGTAATTTGTGCTTCTGGACCACGGATCCCACGGTTCCCTTTATGGAGGGATCCGTCTAGGCCATTTCTAGGGATCCAGCTGTCTGGTGACAGTTTCTCCAGCAATGAAGATATGCCAAACAATGCTAATGAAGAGGTGAAATATGTATATCATTTAGTGTTAGGTCATCATTTATGTAACACAAGCATCAATATAAGAAGTATAGATGAGGAGAGATCGGATGAACACTTAAACACAAACACACGAATATATGATGAAAGGTTATGCGTAGGTTTTTGTGATAAGATGAACAACCAACCTTCAAATGAAGGTTTACATGAGGTATTTATAGGAAGGAACTAGGGCAACATGCAAGTTTCCTTTCTTTCCTTATTAGGCTTGGGCCAAGGCTTATGGGCCTTCTACATAAGCCTTAGCATAATAACAAACATAAAGGCCTAATTAAGCTAACTATTACATATTAATTACTAACACTTGCAATCTAGCTTAGGAGTGATTCCAACAATCTCCCCCTAAGTGTTGGTGATTAATGATATGAGTAATAACGTTGTAGGTGCTGATGTAATAGTAGCTATGACGTCTTCTGACATTCTTCTTTCTTGTGAGAAGAAGTGTCTTGATTCGAACAATCTCCCCAGTGTAGAGAAATTGTTTCCTTTGAAGTATTCTGCTTTGACGTCTTTGATTTCTTTGTTCTTAGATCTTTGTTCTTTGTGGTGGTAGTGATAGTATGTTGTGGTTATCTGCATCAGGTCTGCTTCGTTGCTCCAGTGTCTCCACGTCTTTCTTCAACATGCTCACACACTCTTTATCGTTGGATTTCAGTGCTGATGTAGTTCTCTTAGTCTTTAAACTTTGTAGATTCTTTGACTTTGACGAAGAATCATTCTGACTTTGTGTTGCCTTTTGAGAGAACTTTAATTAGTGTTGTTGTTGTTATGAGCATGTGAAGAATCTGCACGATCTTTTCCACCCGCGAGCATCCATAAGAAGAAAACATAAAACATGGGTTAGAAATAATCCAGCGCTTACAAGTTTGAACTTCGAGTGTGTTAACAGCATAGTGTGAAAACACATCTCTGATTCTCACTAAGGCTGTTCCTGAACTGGAGTCCCACAAGTGAGATAACGCGATGTACCGAAGTATACCCACAGTTCAGGTGAGTCGCTGAGGTACACCTAAGCATCACCCACGACTGTAGACCGTTTGTTAGGAATTAGAAAATTCCATAGTGAAGAGTCGGTCACTCCTAATATTATCTAGCATAAGTTAGCTCGTAGACATATCGTTATTTACGTTATTTAGGAGTTTATTTATTAGTTTGTAGCGTAGTATAGCTTAGTGCAACACCGTGGAGGAAGGACGGGTCTTTACCCACTGTATCCCTGATCCACAGGCCGATAGGAGGTCGTATTTCTTGTAACTATAAATACCCCTTCCATCCATGGAAGGGGTGGTGCTTCTCATAATCTAATATTCAACATTTGTGTAAACCTCTAGCAAGAACACCCTCTCTCTCTACTTTCTCTCTCTAAAATGGAAAACATGTATTTTGATCTCCCAAGACCACCCGAATCATCTAACACAATAAAATAATGATCCTACAATTGGTATCAGAGCCATGGTTATTGTGTTATCTTTGATTTGTGTGGTCCGTACCATGGTTGTGTTGGTTTTAATGATTCATACGGTTGATGTGGTTTATGTTTGGTTGTTATGGTTTGATTTGGTTGGGTTTTGCTTGATATTGTTCGCTGTTGAATATGGTTTAAATGGTTGTTACTGACTTTATGTTGGAGATGGATATGATGTTTTTTTTTAATGATTGCTAATACTGGTTTTAAATTGTCTTTAAATATGATTTATTACAAGTTTTTGTAAACTGAAGTCTTTGTCATTCTTTCTAGCGACTTGGCGTACATCTCTTGTTGGTCAAAAAGACTTTGTTCAAACTGTATTATTACTTATCATTTTCAGTGAACTTTGTATACCAACCCTGTCATATAACTTGTGGTCAAAACTAGTCAGTTTCATGTGGTAATTTGGGTCAAAATCTTGTGGTCATTTCATGGTCAAACTGAGTCAAAACTGTCTTTACATGCAGTTTTTATGATTTGTTTCTGAGTAAGTATGAATATGGTCGGAATATGGGTCGGAAAACTCATCGGATAACGTCACATATCATGCTAGCGATTTAACACAAACCTGTCCAGATGCACTGAACCTTTTATAGCGACTTGTCTTTACAAGTCGCTACGACTTAGCCTGGCGACTTGGCCTTGGCGAGTTAGCCGTGGCGACTTGGCCTTGGCGAGTTAGCCGTGGCGACTTGGCCTTGGCGAGTTAGCCGTGGCGACTTGGCCTTGGCGAGTTAGCCGTGGCGACTTGGCCTTGGCGAGTTAGCCGTGGCGACTTGTGTAAAATGGTTTTGACAGAAAGAGATGAAGAAAGAATTAACCATGACCACAACACTTCATACCATGACTCAATAATCGACCTCAAATTACATACCTCGAACTGCAATGTCTCAATCGAAAACCAAAATACTACATCTACAACTAAACCCACTTCAATCATAAACTACAATTACTATTCTCTTCAACTCTCATTCACACAAGACTCAAAAACGAAAATATAACAACATTTCAAGATCTCAGCTCTTTCTTTCATAGCTATCAAACATAAATGAAACACTTCAAGTGTCATGCATATGAAAGAAATATTCTTCATCGATCTAATATATGAAGACACGCTTCAAATCTATCCGAACTTCTCAAGAATGGAACAAAACAGTTTGTTTTTCTCCACTCTCTTGTTCGACTCAAAGATTCATCTACAACTATGCTCAAAACGGAAACCTTATTATATGACAATATGTACGAGATCTCAGAGTTGTGTTGGGATATTAATGAGGTCATATCCATAATACACGTTTCTTCATTGATCAATGTCTCGTGTAATCGAAACATCATGGTATCCTACCACTGATTATTATTCGAACAATAAGATAAGAGAAATGACTATTAAGTCACTCTCTTTCTTGGTTCGGTGCTCATATTATTTCAATAATAAGTAACCCTACCTTTGGTTTGATCTCAAAGACGGTCTCTACGCCTCAAGCCATCCCTGTGGCTGTCAAATCGTGCCTCTAGCCATCCCTGTGGCGAGTTGGTAATGGTCTGATTTGGAAGAGAGGCATATGGTTATATGAAGGAGATACGTTTTGATGATGAGTAGCAGATTTGTGAGAGGATTTTTAGAAGGGGGCGGATTTTTATGTGTGAAGCAGTTAGGGTTTGTGATGCAAAGCTGAAGATGGAGGCGTGTGGCTGTGAGAGTAATATTAGGGTTGAGGGTGAGAAAGATTAGGGATATGTCACTTAAGTATGAGTTTTATACCACTTAACTTGATATTGAGAAGATTTTCATATTTGGGCCCGTGTAAATGATAAACCGAATATGAATATGTGTGGGCTTTCATGGGTTGCATTATACTTTGGTAATATGATTCTCTGATTTTTGGGCCTAACGAGTTTTAAGTTCTATCAGACCTCGTGAATTTTATGGATATGGTATCCTGAACATTAAAGAAGTACACGGGGTCTCAATTCTTATAACAATAATGTTATCACAAATTATCACATAAAATATTGTTTTCAAAGTATGATTTAACATAAATCATTGTGATAAAATTATTGAGAAGTTGAACCTCATTGTGAAGTTGTACGTTTGATGGTTTCGAGGCAATTTGAGTGTCATGAGATCAGGATATTATTGGCTTAATGCAATAAGAACTTGAATTGGACAAGATATTCAGGATGGATCGGGTTTAATTTTGTTGTTGGAACGTGTTTGAGTAATTTGTGTGATGATTTGGATTTGGATAACGAAAATTGGGCCACTCAAAATTGGATTGTATTTAAGAGACTTGACGGTATGATTTGCTGATGAGATTTTGTGATAATGAGTTTTGATGATGTGATTTGGGTTGATGATAAGATTTGTTGCGCTGTGCAATTTGATACTTTGGGGTATACATTTTCACAAAGAATATTATGTCACGGCAAGAAGTGTTTATTGGAAAATATTGACTACGGGGTTGTTTGGTCGGTATTTCGTATTTGGATTTGAAGTGAGGTTTTCCGGGGGTGTTTACTTATTTTCGTCTTCTTTCTTTCTACCCTTCCGCGAAGATGACTTGTTTGGGCATTTATTGAGTGTGATAAAGACTTGGATATTTAGTTTCGGTTGTGATTCTTTCTCGCTTTACCCACAACGTAGCTATCACTTCGGTGTCTCACGCAGTTGAGGATATGTCAAGAGGTTTTGTACATTGGGTACACCGTTTCTTTTTCACGAGGATGAGTACAAGTTTAAGTGACAAATCTGGGGAATTCTACTTCATGATCAAGTTTGGTATATCGGGTTTACTTCTCCATGTGGTCTCTACAATTGCCGACAGAATGCGTGAATGATGTGTTTACCAAAGTGTTGATTGGATGGTTGATGATGTTGGATATTGAACCATTGATGAACCGCTGCATGTTCCCCTATAACAGATATTCACCGAAACCAAAGTTGCCATAACACATTCATACTAACATTGTTTCCGGTTTTGTCTTGGTTTTGTAAAATCCCGCGAAAGAAACTATTTCTCGGTTTAAACTATAGAATTGTAAAATCCCGTGATGATGGAACCATCTTGGAGAAAGGAAAGCGTATCTCGGGGTCTTCTGATGATGTTGATACGGGCTCTGCTTTGAAGAAGGGATATAAGGGTGTACTTCATAAATTGGATGTGTGTTTGGATATTCGTCATGGCTATTTACGGGTTTGTTCAGTAGAAGCGCCTTCCCATCTTTCTTTCTTCTGCTTTTATTCATTTGTGGGGGCCTTTTGGAGTGAAGTTTAGGTTTATGCTTTATGGCTGGTTTGTTGGGGCATCAGTTATAAAAGGTTATTTGTGAAGAACGGCACTGTATTATAAGAAACACTTTTACATATGGGGTTTCATAGTTTAACGTGTCGCGTTGTTTAGAATAGTAGTTGGGTTTAGTGTAGTAGTTTTGAGTAATAGTGTTTTAGAGTAGTCGTTTAGTATGGCAGTTCAGAGAATTTATGTTAGGTTAAAACTCACCGGGTTAAAAGCAATAGGTTTAGGTTTAGTAGTGTGTTTAATGAGTTTGTGCAAGGTTGTTGTTTTAATTTGGGCTAGGTAGGACTTATAGAACAGGTTAAGTTCAAGAATAACGTAATTCGGTTATTATAGGACTAGAGTACTGTGAGTTTAACGGAGCTTTGGTAGTTTGCATGTTGAAGTGTTACTCCAAGTTGAAGAGTTATTAAAATAGTGTTACTAAATACAATTTAGTATGAAACTTTTGTTATAAAATACACTATTAAACACTATTGTAATAACAATATTCTTAACTCTGGGGCACATGAAGAAATTACAAGTCCTATGGTATAGGTATTTTAAGTGCTCCAGACTATCTTGAATTTTGAGCAATCCGGGTTTTTAGTCTCTTAGTATAATGGTTTCATATTACGTTGGGTACTTTCGGGTGTGTATAAGTATAAGCCAAATAGTAAATGTGCCCGGGTTTATACTTTTAGAAGAGT